>OX438904.1:4630844-5230844 GCA_949316265.1 Diarsia mendica
GATCCAAGAGCAATCAGACATAACTTATTTTCACACGGATGAAACCTGAAGTTTTCAGTAGCGTCTCGTGTGCCTTGAATACCTACGCGCTTTGTGGAACTTGCCGAGTGACACCTGGGCAGGTACCAGGTGAGAAAGGTGACTAAAAATAAGAACTATTTAACTTAAATTCACATGGCTGATTTTTATATATGTCATGTAGAATATTATTTTAAAGTAATATCATATAGTGTCAGACACTTTTGATGGACCAGAGTTTTTGTCAGACGCTTTTAAGCTTGGTTTTTGAAGCGCCTGACCGATATAGCATGGCAATATCCCGATCAATTAGCTTTAAGTATTAAATCATTAGGAGTTTAGTATTATTTAAAGCGTCTGTTAAGCAATACGGCCGACGGAAAGTGTCTGGGAGTATTTGCGACTTATTTTTAAGGATAATTCCTAAAATATACGTAAAAAACAGCTTGGAGAAAATACTTCACGTATTTTCTCCAAGCTGTTTTTTTACGTATATTTTCTACTCCCAGACACTTTCCGTCGGCCGTATTGCTTTACAGACGCTTTAAATAATACTAAACTCCTTGATTTAATACTTAAAGCTAATTGATCGAGATATTGCCATGCTATATCGGTCAGGCGCTTCAAAATCCAAGCTTAAAAGCGTCTGACAAAAACTCTGGTCCATCAAAAGTGTCTGACACTATATGATATTACTTTAAAATAATATTCTACATGACATATATAAAAATCAGCCATGTGAATTTAAGTTAAATAGTTCTTATTTTTAGTCACCTTTCTCACCTGGTACTGCCCAGGTGTCACTCGGCAAATTCCACAAAGCGCGTAGGTATTCAAGGCACACGAGACGCTACTGAAAACTTCAGGTTTCATCCGTGTGAAAATAAGTTATGTCTGATTGCTCTGGGATCTTACTCTATAACGAAAATGAGGAGAAAAAGTTTGAGCAACGTTTATAAGCTCAAACTTCATGAAGCGATTACCTATCTTACCTGTACAACCCAGATATATAGTAGGATTATAATATACCCTTTTTTTGGAGGCTGGGCAATCTTCGAAAAATGACGGCCGGTACCCACGTCCTTTCCGGGACACGGAGAAATCTCAGTACGCAATAGGCGGTCACCCATCCATGAACTAACCTACACAAGCGCCGTAACCTTAAGGTTTCCGAGTGACTGTTACTACTTAATTTTTCCACGAACTCCTAGAGTTGGAAATCTAATACCAATTATATTAAAATCTACAACGTTTTAAAACAAGTTTTCTCCAATTCATTGTCCCCTAGTGTGGGTTGATAAAGAAGATAAATAAAATAATAAAAATAAAAAGATAATAAATAATTCCAATGAAGACTCGTGTATTTTTAGAAATATATTCTAATACCTAGCTGCTCTACTTATGATCCTTTTGCATAGAATTAGTGTCTATTCTAAATTTTTATAGTAATCACCAAATAAATAAAACCAGACTAGAATAATAAAAATCAGAATTTCTCATTCGGAACCACATTTTTATGTGATATGTCTGTGGCGACACTATCATGTCTAGACAAGTAGAAAATTATATTTTTTTAATCCACTTTTTATGCATTGACGTAGAAATGATAGAATGTGGAATGAATGAATCAATAAGAATACCGAAACCGATAAGTCTTTAGTATCCGAATTTAGAAGCTCGCAGAATATGCAAGTTGAAGTGGCAATGGGCAGGCCACATCGCTCGAAGAACAGACAACCGATGGGGAAGAAAGGTTCTCGAGTGGCGACCACGAACCGGAAGACGCAGCGTTGGTAGGCCTCCCACCAGGTGGACCGACGACATCGTGAAGTCGCGGGCAACCGGTGGATGCAAACGGCAGGCTGCCGATCTTTATGGCGTTCTATGGGGGAGGCCTTTGTCCAGCAGTGGACGTCTAATGGCTGATGTGATGATGATGATCCGAATTTTGATGTCTTACAAAAGGGCAAATGACCTCTCCATCCATAAATACTGACGGATGGAGAGGGAGGGGATAGATAGATGGATTCTGTGAAGAATGATATGAAAGACAATGGAGTACCTAAATACCACCGTGGTGAAGACAGGGAGGAACAAAACCCGTCGGGGCCGCGGATTTTTGTACTAGATGACGTGGCCTCGACGCAAGGGCAAAGAAGGAACATGGATTCGGTTTTTAGTCAGTAGAAGTCTGACACTCCCCTTCGCTCTGCCCAAGAGCAAGGGGGGTCATTTGATGATTTTCCACCCACCAAAAAAAAAAAAAAAGGGAAGAAAAAAACGTGTTTCGCCGACCCTGAATAGAATGAGTTAAGGACAGAAAGATGGTGACAGAAGGTCGGGCATTTGACACGTAATATGCAATCCAGTGGACCATCTAGCCTGTCTGCTATCACTTTCAGAATGCTGTTGGAGCTTCCCCGTTTATTGTGCAGCAGGTGCGGCTGCCCTTTCTTGTCACATCAGCTTTCTGCCAGTAAAAGTCCTGTCAAAATCGGTGCAGCCTTTTTGGAGATGAGCTAAAACAAACAGACGAACAAAATTTTTAAATCATTAGTACCGTATGCACTTTCACATGCATTCAGTAAAGAGCTGTTATTTTGAACTTAGAAACAGAAACTTTAATTCTATTTATTAGTATAGATTAACTTACATAGATTTTGTCAGATTCGAATATTATATTAAATAAGCAAATTACTTTTTTGAGAGACATTCTTCGATAAAACGGACCATTACGACAACATTGTCTAGTATCCATGATCATCGCGTTACTTAACTAAATAAAAAAACTGGCCATAGAGAAAATGTGAGGCCCTCATAACCATAACCAATAACCGTCTCTGGACATTCCATCGTTCCATGTTCAAAAAATTTAACCGTAGGCAAAGAGCACACATAGTAATAATTTCGTAGTAATTTTGCCTTCACCTTTGTATCGTTGCTATAATGACTTTGAACTTTATTTTATTAAAAATAAGGGTGGTTTTGGGTTGAAGATGTGAGGGATAAAATATTCTGAGAAAAGACTAGTAAACGCCATCTTATCTTTACACAAGAATTCACTTTTTCGAACAATCTCATGTTCTATGAAAGGTGAAAAAAAACTTTTTACTATTTTTTCCCATTACATTGCTGCGTTAGTTATTGGTTTTCATCACGAAATGTATTTGTGGAAAGAATGCGTACAATTATGTTGTGTGAACGGCGATTGGTCAGGCAATGTTATGTGGTAATCTACGTTTTCTGTTTTTTTAAGGAAATTAAGTAAATGTTCGTTGTGCGCCCACTGTTGAATTTGTGACGATTAGGTGATTATTTTTTTTGACGTAATTATAACTAATTTTGTGTGGTTTAGGTTAAGACATTTTTGGATATAAAGAACTTAATTTGGTACGATTGAAGGAACTTTTTATTACACATGAAAAACTTCCGAAAATAATTGATGAATAATATTTTATTGCATCTTTTCGTAGCAGACGTAGCAAAATCTAAAGATCGGGCTATTATTGAGACTTGTTAGATATAAGTTTTATTTCACCTTAGAATTAATCATAATCTGCAGCAATTACTCTTTTCAAATCATGGGAAAAAATGTTCACACCTTCAACTACGCATTTAATAAGCTGTAAAAACCCTTTTAACTGTTTAAGTTTCCACACTTCTTAAAAACCACTAAAAATCTAACTACACTGCCTTCAACAATAATGTGTGTTAAGACCATAAAATATCTATACTAATATTATAAAGCTGAAGAGTTTGTTTGTTTGTTTGTTTGTTTGTTTGTTTGTTTGAACGCGATAAACTCTGGAACTACTGGTTGGATTTGAAAACTTCTTTTTGTGTTGGATAGTTCATTTATCGAGAAAGGTTATAGGCTATATAACATCACGCTACTACCAATAGGAGCGGAGCATAAATGAGAAATGTTGCAAAAACGGGAAAAGAAAATTCCTTTCTGAGAGCTTCCGTTGCGTGCGCTGCGAAAACGGTTTAAGTTACGAGAATATCATGTATGAAGTAATTATTCGTCTTTAAAAGTTCTAAAAAAAAGTCCGCGACAGCATCTGTCTATCTTTTAAGATTGACTCACTGTAACCATTTTTTATTATTAAAATGTTAGGTTAAAAAGAATTATTTTTTGCGAAGCTTATTTAACCCATATGGTATTAATCTATATCTAAATAAATGTGTTCGTTAGAACGGAAATTTAATATAGAATATTTGTGCTCTTTACTCTATACAGTTTAAACAAATATCTTAGAAGATATCGCAATGTAAAAATACCCGCGCGGAAAAATAATTACGCGGGTTGCGTCGCAATGTAGGTACGGGGGATTCTGGCTGGCCTCCGGGAAATTCAAATTCAAAATATTTACTGCATCATAATGTTTACAAGTACAGAGTGTTATAGTATATTTAACAGTAAGAGATAGATTTTATAGTGATTCACACTTTAATATAATCTAAGCTAATATAAACCATCTAAACTATTGTAATAAAGAGGAAAGATAAGATTTTTTGTTTGTTACGATTTAGCTTAATTAATGTCGGATAGTCGATATATCGAGAAAGGTTATTTATGTGACGCAGACGAAGTTGCGCGGGTCAGCTAGTTATCTATAATACAGCAGAACTATCGTGAAGTTTTACTGTTAAGTTTACGGAACCCTAAATACGTGTGGTGACCAAAACTG
Source organism: Diarsia mendica (assembly GCA_949316265.1). Classification (NCBI taxonomy): domain Eukaryota; kingdom Metazoa; phylum Arthropoda; class Insecta; order Lepidoptera; family Noctuidae; genus Diarsia; species Diarsia mendica. The sequence goes on from OX438904.1 coordinate 4,635,557, forward strand.
GGCAGGTTCAACGGTCTCTTCTCATTAGTTTTTGATCACACCCTCATAAACAACTTAACGTCATACGTCCCACATGTGTTTCAAACGAAATTCAACTTTGGAAGCAAGTTGTAAAGGTGATTTTTGAATGATAGAGTCACCGAAGATTTTTTTTAAACATGCTATACAACTGGTTTTCTACATTTGGACGCTCGAAATGATAAAATTCCTCTTTTGAGCACCTATAGATTAGGAAATTCTCAACTATAAGTCAGATATGTTTATAGGGACGGCTTTGAGCAGGTTTTTTTAGATAAAATTTCGTAAAAATGGTTGAATAGTTAGTATGCTTGAATCGTATGGCTCCGTGGAAGAATGTCGGCTTTGGTACGATTTGCATTGAATTGATTTCGAATTAAATATTCTTCAGTGAAAACAATTGAGTTTGGCAATTTACGATACTCTTTGTTTGTTAATCATTGTGTTTAGAGAAACGTTTTGCGCGATGACTCATGGGGTAACTGACAAATTGCTTTTAGAATATCAACTAGTCTTTTTTTAGGACAATTCAAAATTAATCAACCTGTGTGACTTGGTGATAAATTGTGATGCAGATTTGGGAAGGCCATAACGTATTGTAAAAGTCCTCCTTCATCACTTTCGTCGGACTGCATAAAGGTGAAGACTGCTTATCTGACATCCACGACCCAGTTAGTACTTAGGTTATACGATAGTACTTAGGTTATACGATAGTACTATTAGTAATTAAAAGAGTTTATAAAGACAAATTAATCATGTAATCAGATTAAAACTCAATATTACACTCGAGACACTTTTACCGCGAAATCGTCGAATGTCAAACAGAAAATTAGTGATGTGACACATAGTGTCCTCATGTAGTGCTGCGCTGTGTCGATTTAGTAGGTTTTCGGTTTTCTTCCGTCTAACAGTACTTAGGTTATACGATAGTACTGATGTTATACGATACCGCATAGTACGACTAGTTGTCATACTATCGACCAACTGACTACCTGTAACGACTTGCAAATATCTACAAATGAAAGTTTGGACTCGGTATGTAAGGATAGGTGTCCACCAGAAACCCATGGGCCAACCCACGTTAAGCCGTAGGTCCCAGCTGTAATTTGTAAATCTATGCCATTCGTTACAGGAATAGCATAAGATCCCTCTATAGAACGACCTTCACCGAGCTGGTTAATGGATGAAAAGCATTTTATATGCAATGAAGTATGTCAATAAAGATATTCCAAATGGATTGACTTTTTTTTTTTGTGCAAGCTCGCCATTCTATTCCCAAACCACTGTTACTCCTGTTAGCCAGAATCAACAGTGGCGACCACAAGAAAAGCGCCGAGACAATGAAGCTCGACGAAGTCCCAGAGAAATGATTTAACTGTTTTGGATCCCGCAACGAAATTAATCAGAAAAGAATAGCGGAGGAGTAGGAAAAAGCATAATTTCAAGCATAAGGTAGGTAGGTTTGACTAAAAAAAACAGTTATACTAAGAAGTCAGTGGCCGAAAAGTCTGACATGGTGCTCAGCTGCATCCAGTTATACTGAAAACCGATCCTAACATAGGAACGCTAGGCAGATAGTGATTCCACAATACTCTTGTACCTTATAGTTACTTTAAACACATAGTGGCATTACATTTTCCTCAGTCCTTCTCATGATTGACTATTCATTATTCAATCAGCAAACGATCCCGTGGTTATGTGTAATGCATTTAGATGATTAGACGCATACATTTATAGCTCGTCACTTCCTTTATTATTGTACTAGCTGTTGCCCGTGACTTTTGTCCGCAAGATTACTTATTGTATTTATAAATATTATTTCACTGTTTGAATAAAAAAAAATTGAGGGTTCTATTTTCGGCACAGATTCCTAATCCTTTTTGTAATAACCAAATTACTCCTTATAACTTCAACTATATGCCAGTAAAAGTCTCGTCAAAATCGGTCTAGCTGTTACGGAGATTAGCCGTAACAAATAAACAGATAAAAAGGCCCATAGGCGTTATAAAACTCTAGGCTGACACCAGGTTTGGCATTAACTACAAAATAAAGAGGAAGACTGATTATTGACTTTATTGAGCATTGTTTATCACTGCACACTAACACTTTATCTAGTTACGTTTCCACTGCATCATCTTGAACAGCTTGCTTTGTTTAGACTCGGGTACTGTCGCAGCTTCAGTGACCTCGCCATCTCCCGAAGATCGAGGATTCTGAGGAGACAGGGTTCAATTAGTATACACCACCCACTCGCAATGCAACGCGTAGGCTATGTGTTGGCGTCAACGTATTGTACAAACGGGACGAGCTTGTTCGTCAAATGTAAATTCTGATGGGCAAAGATTTAATTGTTGTCACAATGAGAATATAGATGAACTACTTATGTGTACTAAGATGTGAAGAAACTTGTAGATCATACTGGATCATATAATCAAACACACTCTCATGCCCTACGGGAAGTTACAAAGGCTCTAAGTGGAACCAAAATACTCGATAACGTCTCCGGGCCATCGTCATTTGTAACAACATAAAAAATTCAAAGTTTGGTACAACATAGCGTGTGTACGACGTCGTATGTAATCAGTAAAACACTATTATTTGTCTAGCAATTTAGCTGCGTTAACACCAACACGCTACAACTTAAAATAATCACTCGAATGAGCAGAGGAAATTGAACCTTTTCTCCTAAACTATAGGTACAACACTGACTTGGATATTGCGAACGAAACGAAACCGTTTCTTTGGCTGACTTCCTGCAGCATGCTGGTATCATGTCGCACATCGGCTGGTGTACACAGTCCGGGATGGCATCGTAAGGTACGTAACTGCCACAAACACGGGCCAAGCACGTCGAAATCATTATACAAGGCGGTTCGTGTCTGCACACCATCTTAGCTTTAGGCCGTACCTGAGTTGCTGCCTCCTCTTTAGCAGTCAATACTATGTAGTTCCTTGTACAGATTGGAACTTCAGTACATTTAGGCCTGTGAGGACAATCTCTAGATGAAATATTCTGAGAGTGATTCTTCAGATCCATCAAACATAATGGTACGTTCTCACACATTGGTACATGCACACAAGAGTTCTGAAGCTTTGGATTAAGTTTTGTCTTACAGCAAGTCCTTACGACTTCACAAGGAGGTTTATGGCTGCAGATACTTTGGATATTTTTCTCATGTTTTTGTCGTTTGGTCTTTTTTCGCTTCACCTCTTTATTAAGTCTTGTTTGGCTATCGTGATAAGGAGACGACTGTTTTCGGATTTCAGTGGGTGATGATGACCGATACTGACAACTGCTAGGACTGGCATTCTGTTGTCTTCTTATGTCATTGGGTGATAAACAATATTTAAAATCTATATCTGTTGCTTCGTGTTTCTGTATTTCACTTGTCGATTCCCGACTACTGTCGATATCAGAAGTCTGTTGTTTTCGCACCTCAAGCGGTGGAGTGTGGAAATGAAAACCTGAGGTTGGAGTTATTAATTGTTTAAGTATATAAGGTATTTGATATTGGCAGCTTTCATTCTTTGTGCCGTTTTGTCCTGACATCATATCCTTCGTCGGTGGAAAGCACTGACAGCTAGCATTCTTATTCATCTGATATTGTTGGGTCTCTTGTGTAGGATAGAGATACTGAGCACTTTGTTGCCTTTTCCACCATTTTGTACTTCCGATCTGGTTACCAAACTTGTTCGGCCTTATATCCGTGGTTACTGAGTACAAGTCTGTAGACTTTGGTTCCTTACTACCACCGGGTAGGTTGAGACATCCGTTTATGAGAACACAGGGAGGGTTATGAATGCAGAGTATTTCACCTTTGTACTGTTTACGCAATACCTCCGTGACTTCGTCGTGATCCACTTGACATGGTCGGGGCTCAGTGGTAGAAGGTATTTCAGGAGGACGAGCTGATGTAGCGGGACGTGGAGGTACACCGAGACAGGGTAATCCAGTTTGTGATTCTGTGGGACAAGGTGAACCATTTTGTTGTATTGCGGGACATGGTGGACCACATGGTTGGTCTTGGGTGTCTGGCGGAGAGGGTGACACAGACGTTTGCTCTGGGGGAAACTGTAATCGTGGTGGTACTGGTGGTAATCTAGGGGCTGGTCCATTTTGTAAACCAGGGCGTATTCTACGGGGTGATCCAGGCTGTATTCCAGGTGGTGATCTAGGTTGCATGGCACGGGGTGATTCATATTTATATCTAGGGGGTGAACCGGGGGGTGACTGTTGTAATCCAGGACAGGGGGGTAATCCGGTGGTAGGATTGGATGTTTTATGGCAGCATGGTTCGTAGTCTTTCTTTGGGTAACACAAACATTCAACGTTTTTGTATTTAGTTTTCTTGACATGCATTTGGCCGCTGCATGCTCGATGGCAATGGTCTGATTCCTGCTGAAGTGGTGGTACTGAAGAACACCAAACTGCAGGATTATCACATTTAGGACAAAGATAGTCATAGGTCGCCAATACTTTCTGCTCAGCATCACAATCACACGTCTTGAACACTGTTGTGTTGGTGGCGGCTTCCTCCGGTTTCTTGGCTGGAATTTGCAACTTTGTATTAATTTTATTCACGATATATTCCCAAAAACCAGAGCACGCTGCACCTAGTTCAAATCCACTCCTGTTCAAACTGGAAGCCATTGGTGAACAACCTGAATTCTGAAATTGATACTGATCAATAGTTGGGTATCTAAAGAACTGGGGTACAGGGCTCATCTTCGAAGGGCACTGCTGCTGTATATGATTCAAGGCATTTCCTTCATATCGTTCAAAATATTCTTTGCCTATTCCAGACTCCACAATGTGTTTAGGCTTATGTCGCTTGCCTTTTTTCTTTTTAAAATATCTTTGAGTTTCTACTTCATCGGAAGATGATGACAAGCTGTAGATCAAATTCTCGTTTCCAACCGCTTTGCAGGTCGTTAACGGTTCTCGAACAATTTTTGTGTGTTGAAACGGAACTGTCTTGGCATGAATGTTTTCTTCAACGGCATAAACTTGTTGGGCTGCGTAGCATTGCTGTCTTCTATTAAATTTCCTTATTTTGTGTTCGCGGTTGACGCGGGTTGCCGTCGAACCGTTATCGAAGTGTACGTTTTCAACCGGATTTTCCTTTATAATTGCCATTTGTTTAACATTATTATTGGACCGTCCGAATATGTGAGACAGGCAAGGCAGCACTTTCTGTCGTATTACTGACTGCTTTGGTTTTAATGTTTCGAATTGATTTTCGTCTTCTACATATTTATATTTTTTGTTTTTGCGGGTTTTTTGTACTTGGATACCGATGGTTAATCCATTGTGACTGACGGATGTGGTTACAGACGCCCATGTTTCTTTGGAGCTTTGTTCAGTTACTGGCTGTGTTTCACTGTTGCAGTTATGAAACCTGGAGTCATTGTAGCGTCTTGGGTAAAGTGTTTTCGTGGAGCGTTTACGTTGAGACATTGCGTACGTGTAGATTGACGAGCTTGTGTCATCGAAGTCTGAGCTGTCTGAATGTAACTCTGTTACAGGATTGTAGGTCATTATATACTCGCGCGGCACATGGCACATTGTCCTTGCTTTTGTATTCCCTGTCGAGGCATTGACATGTCGATTCTCTATCCACATCGACAATGGTAGAGCAAGATAACTGTAAAATCACATGTTTTTTTTTGTATTTTTGTCACTTTTTTTCAAAGTATTTTTTATCAAACGGTCAAACTGGCGTTTGATTGAAATCTTCTGTCAACTTTATTTTTTTTCTACTAAGTTGTGTCAGATCCGTTATAAACACTTCTTGCTAATTTAGTTGTAAACTTTTTTCTAGAATTTAAGGTGGAATATAATTAGAAAATTACATTTTTTCCTTAATCACCTCATGTTTACATATTTAAATATTTTATTTAATAATATAAAAAATAGTGGTCCACCGGTCCCAGGAGCAGGGTCCAAGTTGCTGATGGTAAAGGCTCCAGAGACAGAAACCTCCTCACAATCTGGGCCGTTATGATGCCTTCTAAATCAGGCCCTTCATTCAACCACCTAGCGCGACTCTCGACAGATTACATTTATTAATATGAGTTTAGAGAGAAATGGAGTGTTTGCCCCAAAATCATAAAATAAGTAATTTTAACATGCGAACAAAAGAGATTTACTACAGAAACCTTACAAATCTACCTACAAAAACACACTCAACTATCACGAGGTTCTCGTCACAACAACGATACAAATTTTAATCACATCACCGAAACATTCACATCACAACGACCTCAAAGGAATTCCTTGCATTGTTTCGGTTAAAAAAACCGGTATTTTTTGTGTGGAATAGCCGACAGGGGCTAAAACAAAGAGCCCGATGTTGTATGGTATTAAATGGTGTATTAACGAAGGTGATACGTCATAGTTCATAGTAACGTTGCACGAAAGAACTGTTTTTGTAGTGCGAGTAGACAGTTTTGATACTTGCTAAGAGAGTTTCTTTTGGGTTTGAGTGGAAGTTAGAGGTTAACATAAACGTAATATAGCGCTTGTAATCTCCCAAGAGTTAAGTTAGAGGTGTACCTATACATTCGCATTTACCCGTGCATTTTAAATGACAAAAAGATTAAAAACCCTCTAATAACGTTACACGAGGTATACTCGTATTAGTATTTTTGAACAGATACCTAGTCCTCTGAATTTAACTTTAAATAAAATAAAGGTAACAGTCAAAAATAAATAAACAATAGTTTATCTCATATCCATAATTGTTATTTGAGAGCATCGTTCGTTAGGTATTCATTTGGTGTTATTATTTATGGAGGTAAAACCATAATATTCAGTTAACAAACCACAACCAGACAAAAATAGAAAACATAATAATTTCCTCTTGAAGCACATTATTGAACCAATGACCGCATGTTATAGAGTTAACCTACATAATTATATTCGTTGTGATTTTAAAACGTCTTTTATTCTGAGGATTTTATAGTATTATAATTCTGGTAAAGCTCCATTCATATCGCTTGAATAAACAATCAAGTTTACAAATCCAAAATGTCTTTCTTCTTTTCTTTCAGTTATTGCCGTGGCTGACTTAGGAACTAAAGACAGAGTTTGCCGTCAGATCCCAGAAAAGATCATTTCCACAGAGATTTCATGGATAAATCCAGTCTCAATGTATATGCAAGACCATGACCCATCCATCATCTAGGTCCATAAGATGTCAAGTTCTTTTTTATATGGTCACTCGCACTTCAACTACTGCTCAGTGCTCAACCGGACTATGGGAACCTGATTCTGCCTACGTCCGGACTTATGTGGTCGCCTTATTCACGTTTACATCTTATCAAACCAGGTTCAGTTAACAATCAAGATTACTCAGTCGCACTATAACGTGACGTCACACGATAAAATAAAAGGATTTGAATATAAAGAATCAAGCTGGCTCGAATGCCGGGGCACGTAGGTACCCCGTAATGAATCGAAAGGGTTAGCCGTATAATAGGGGTGCGGCCCTACGTAATCATAGGTGATCTAGCGACGGCTGCTTTATTGTTTAATAGGCGACTGCGACCGGTTGCGGGATTTAATTTAAATAAAATTTGATGATGCGTTCGTTGTTGATGTGAAGTATTTTGGACAGGGATAGATGACGAAGGATGTTCATTTGTTGAATCAATATGGTGTCGGAGAAAATCTTTTTGATTAGGTAGAAATTTATAGGATGGTTTTGGAAATTACGGCTATGGTGGAAAGAATATTGATGGCCTATTTCAGCACTTGAGCAATAAAATAGGTATTTGTGCTTAACTGCTTAGATGACTGTGGCAGCATTTTTTATTTAAAAAATAAGCGCTTCTACACTTTGACTGTGCGCATAATAAACATGGAGGAGAAGCGCTGTGTGCGACTCGTCTGAATATCAACCAAGTGTAGATAGTTCGCCGCATTCCGGTGGTCAAAGTATGATGTGATGGTCGGAAGAAGTAGTGGAGGTCCTGCAGAATCTGTCAAGCAAGCATTGTTTTGCTTTTCCCAATATTAGGTTAAGATACACTTGAAGACGCACGGGACGCACGGGACCGGTCAATGTGGCGACGCCTGGGGGTGGCCTATGTCCAGCTGGCAGTGGACGTCTTTTGGCTGAAATGATGATGATGATGATGATACACTTGAAGTAAAACATGTAGGCACACCGGCCCCATCTAGTTTTAAAAAAATGACTTGTAAAAGTGTTTGCTAAATAAACATATCACAAATTGTACAATTTTGTCGACAAAACTTAGAGCCGTATGGCTCAAAGGATGCCACATTGATCAACTATGGTGTCCCTTAGCGTTCTTTCCATAATCCAATTTGTTTGTATTCAAATCGTGATTCTTTCTAGAAACCTCGATTCTGACAACGCAGCAATCGTTGAACAACCGTCGCAGCAATCAGTTACATTATAGGCTTTCATTCTTCTCTTTTAGTAACTGAATTAAACATGGTATAGCTATTAAGTTTGCAGCAGTGTGGGGCACTGTGTTAGATGAAACAATAAATTATTATAAAGTGTATTCAAGGCCTAGTTCAAAATTGATGTGGAGAAACAACTTTAGATCAACTTATATTAAATTGATTTCTGAAAAACTAATTGTCAATATACAGAAAGACTTTAATATACTGAATTTGCTGTTTCACTATTATGTGTTGAAGTTGTTTTTCCAAAAAACGTGTATGTTTACAAATTTAGAAACTTCGTAGTGTTGCCTGTATTTGGTTGGGTATTCGCGATTATTTTTATTTTTAACTAGCGGACGTTCCACGGTTTCGCGCGTAGGCCCTGTGGAATAACGGGATAAAAAATAGCGAATCTCACCTGGGGATAGTCTAGCTTGAACGGTGAAATAATTTTTGAATCGGTTCAATAGTTTTTAAGTTTATTCGTTACATACAAAATTACAATCTTTCCTCTTTAAAATATTTATTTTTTGCATAGTTTAACGTTAGGTACGGTCAGCATCAGAAGTAGCTGAACATTTCGGAATTTTAATTATTTTATGTACAGGACTCTAGCTATTATTTGTAATGTTTCAGAAGATTATTCGTTAAAATAGTCCTTACACTCCAATAACATGTAGTAACGAGTAATATCTAAAAAGTTTTTATTAAAAAATCAGCTTTAAAACTTTGAGTAATGTTAATATACTTCTGATGCTGACCGTACCTCAGGAGCAGTTACAGTTAAAGTCAGTTACGTTTCGCTGACGGCGGCGTTTCCTCCTTTGCATCGTCATCATCAACCCGCTCCGTTGCCTTTTTAGGCACCAGGCAGAATTTTGTATTCCACGTAGAATTTATTATTAAAGGTACTTATTGGAGTTTTCCTTTTTTTTCATGTAGGTAATGTGTCAAGGATTTTTCTGTTGTGATTTAAAAAAAAAACCGCATGAAATCGGTGATTTGTAGTATAGCCAACAGCGTGGTTACCTACAATTTAACTTTGACACATGACAGCGTCTTAATGTCATAGCAGCAAGGCTGAATTTGGTAGATCGAGTGTCCGTTTTTTAAACTGTCGTGCTGTTGACAGTTATCTACCTATCAGACTGGTAGCTCTTTCTGGAGGATTCATACAAGGAAGGAAAGTATGATAGTGAACCAGTGGTTTTATTCATGTATCAGGGATATTCAGAATTGTTCAGTAATATTCATTGTACAGTCAGTGTCCAGCATAACCTGACCCCTCATCTCACCCCACTTGTCCTCATCTGGTCTATATGAAGGGTCAGTTAATGCTGGGCTCAGTCTGTACACAACGACACATCAGGCTAAAATATCCAGCATAACCTGACCACGCTTTGTATGACCAGCCGGTACAATAAGAGATCAGCTTAATTTTGGTTTTTATAACTTGATTGGCGTACGTGACATTGCTCTCGTAGTAGCCTTTTTCAGGTAGGTAGGTAGGTAACCTACCTGAAAAATGCAATGCCAATAATCAGCTGTATGTACCTATTCAAAACTTCAGTAGTTACCTACTTCAGACAAATGTTCATGTTCTTGAATATGACCTCACGTTTTTACTGCTAAACGCTGCCGTATACATGTTTTAAATTATTTTATCTTTATCTTATTCCGTAAAAATGGGGCCATACTAGTTTACATATTTGCTAAAAAAAAACGGTTTCTCGCAAAAAAAACGTAAAAAAAAATAATTTCGCGGACTACCTCAGCGCCAACATTTTCAAGACAACTGTTTTTCATTCAAATTCAAAATATTCCCGGAGTGTCACATCACTATTCGTAACTAACCCTCCACAACTTACAAACTCGTAAACACACGTGTGTATTAAAACTAAAACAAATATTATCAGATTTACTATACTTGTTTTTGTCTTTACTCCCCCGCAAAGAACTCCGTTGTTCTATCAAATAAATAATCTGACAGCCCTTGATTTTCTTTAGGAATACTTGATTGATTGGGTATTTTAAACTTTATTTATTGGTAGGTAGAGTATAAAGTTTTGTTGCTGTGGGATATCGTATAGCGCAGTGTGCTAAAATATCAATGTTTTATTTTACAAAATTATAGGAAATTTAATTTAATATAATGTGTTTATAAATTATCATATTATAAAATGGTAACCATAAAAATATGACATATTAAACAGAACTACATAGCAGGCCGTCTTTCGTATGATTAAAAAAAAACATAATTTCATTCAAATGCGATTAGAAATACGATAAATTGAACTAAAAAATGTATTTTGAGCCTAAATGTGTAGTTTTTGTAAACCTGTGCGTTTTTTTGCAAAAAGTTAACGTCTTTAATAAATTCATTTGATGACTCTACGTTTAAATGTTGTTGACATCTTAAAAATGTTGTTGACATCATATCGGTTACTGACTATACATATAAATATATATATTTATAGGCGATAATAATATAGCATATCAAGCTCCTAATATATTCATAGACTATTAGGCAAGACACACCTCCGAAATGAAGTTGTCTTAATAACGTATTTGATGCCAAATGTAACCGTGATCTATCGCGTAACAAGACAAAAAACTAGTTTTTAATTCATTAGCGAGCCATTTAAAAGAAAATTTAAATGGTAATCTAATTTCAAAATTTAAATTTTATTATTTCTAGTTTCAAATTTCATTTTTATAAAACCTTTAGCGTACAATAATTACAAATATTAAAATTCGCTGACGTTTGAATGTGACGTTCGAAATTCAAGCGATGGAACGTCAATCGCGAATTTAATTTGATTGGTCGAATTCCCCCGAGTGTTGCCGTGGATCCCCGAAACGGGGGAAATCATGGAAAATAAAAATTTTATTGCATCATACGTTAAACCATTTTACGTTGAGCTGTGGCACCCTAAGCTTTTTGTTGGTATTGTATGAGAGTGTTTCTTATTTAGGGGTGTAGGTAGAGTGGTTTGTAGCGTAGGGGATGTGTGGGGTAACCAATCGTAAGTCGATGTCCCGATTGATTGGCAAAGGGCGATTTGGCAAAGCTCCCCGATGTGGGGGCGCGATGTGATGGTTTTCGCCACATGTGGGAGGTACCCGCAGTTTGTGTGTAGGTAAATATTTTTATTGCATGCTAACTTGTTACTGTTGTGCAAAAAATATTTGTGAGTCGCGGAAAATGTTTGATTATAGCGGATGGAAAATATTGTGTGTGACTGACGAGTGTGTATTGTAGGGCCAAAAAAAGTAATCTAAATAATAAATTCCTAACGTTTACAGCATCAAATAAACAGGGAAGCACCGCTACTCTTTTCCCCATATTGGCTTTGCAAAAAAAAAACTATTACTTTATGAATCTTTTTTTTAATTATTAGCTCTATGTATAAATTATTAATAAAATTATAATAATGATCCTATTCGACTCTCGAGTATTAATTAGTCGTTAAAATAAGTTAATTGTAACGCTTTAAATAAATAAAATATAATAGCTGTAATTTTAATAATTTGCCTACCCACCATATTTGGTGGACAGATTAACATAGATTAATAACTAAGATGTTAAAAGATTTGTAAGGCAAAGTTGTAATTGTATAAATTATAAATAAAATTATACACGGTACCTTTGTGTACTCTGTAGTGTTACAATAAAATAACAATTTAAGTTTTCTTAATTGCCTCAAAAAGAAATAAGAACACAACATCACGCTTCTAATGTCCATGCAAAGGAGTAAACAGTATTACACCTTCATTTCGACAGTTAAGTTAAAGTCCAATGTGATAGGCAGCGTGACAGTAACACTTTTTCCGACCTGGTAATCGAACAGGACCTATGAGAGTTCATCAATACGATCCCGTTGAACAATTACCGAAATTAATGCGGGCGATGCCGCGGGCATAGGCTAATCTTACACACAATTCTCGGACCAAAAAGATAGTAGTAAAAAAAAACTTAACCCTTCAATAGTCAATCGATCGGAATCAAGCCATAAATATAAATTTAATGATTTTACGGCTATAAATGTAGCGGGAAATAAGGGCCTAGCTTGACAAACAGTGAGAACTCATGAAGCTACCGTTACACTATAAAACCTTATTTGACCATAAAATGTAGGAATGCTTTCTACGAGGTTTTTGATTGTAGTTCTATTAACACCTGTAGGATATCTGATCTTTATTTTATTGGTTAGGATAGAAATTTTAGATTTCGACAAATAATAAATAAATTTTAGAATGTACTATGACAAGAATTCATTGACAATACATAATTATAAAAGTTTTATTCTGAACAAATAAGAAACTGATAATATTAAAATATTGATTTTAAACGGGCAAATATTGATTTTTCAGTCAAAATACCCAATATTAACAATAACAATCTTGCTAGCTTGTCCCTGGACTAGCGATCTCTGTTCTGCGTCATTTCTAAGGAAGGTATTTAAGTTAAATCCACCGTCTTCTTCAATCCACTAGTACCTCCTAACAAAATTCTCGTGAGACCAAAATACAATGATGACCAAAAAATTTAAATATACACTGAAACCGATTTAAAACATACCCATCCACATTTTCGATTAGATTTATTGTATCACCCGCTACCAGAATTTATCTGTACAAAAATTTGCATAACCCTTTACGTAACACAAGTAGTTCGTAATACATACATAGAAAGTCGCAAGACATTCCGAGAATATATTAAAATTAAAATGCACTGTTTTGCATATACTTACAAATAATCAATCGATTCCAAATTCAAAGTTGTATTGTGTTACAATTTCTCACGTTTGTGTTGCTGGCAAGACGTATGCTAAGTGTGAGAAACGGAGAATTATTCAAATTTCGATTTTATTTTTTTCCGGTAGCGAGGTGAGGGTTGGATAGTTCTGATGCTGGCTGATTTGAATATGTTTTGTTGAGGTGTGCTACTGGGAATCTTTTGAGATGAGACATTTGATGGAAAAGGTCAACAACAGATGGTAATAATAAAAAGACAGCCATCTTCGTATCGAAATGAAAAGATTCTGGCGTGATTATAATTTCATATAAAACTATTGTTTTTTTTTTGCAATAGTTATCTTTTTGTAAGCGTATCGATGACAGTCTAAATTAAATCAAACCTACCATGTCGTCTTAAATCAGTTTTGTTTTATTATTTTTCCAGTTTGAAAAAGAGTTGGCGCTAGACGCCCGGCGCCCTGCCTGTATAGCTCGGTCAAAACACGAACGAAAATGGACAAAAGGCATTTGAGACGAATATAACTAATCTCACGGCATAATATAAAATTCAACTTCAAATTAAACTGAAACCGCGAATGTTCCATTCAATCATAACTCCGGACCATAGACTACGTTTTTGACGTTATAAACCCACTCATACGTTTTGTTTCTACTAAATTATTATTTATGGCCGTGCTAAAATGAATACGTTATTTTTGTAACTAGAATAATAATTAATAAATCATACCTAGGCATTTTATACAAGGCATGGACTTAATATATTGGATAAAAAATATTGAATTCCAATTGTCTTACTCATAAAGTTGGCAGATTTAAAATATACCGTTGTAACTGGTGATATAATTACTAGGTATTTTAATGGAATATTTTTAGGTATTTATCATCTTTGCTTTGTCATTGTAAACAGTTTGTTAGTTTTCAGATACTTGGAACCTCACAAGGGTTAATAGTATTACCTAGGGCTGCGGGTTGTTCGAAAGAGATACCGCGGCCTCGACAAAATGGCTATGATGGTACATGGGTGGTTTATAGACAGTAGAAGTCTGACACTCCCTACCGCTCTGCCCAGCGGGAGGAGTCATTGTATACTATGATTCCCCCCCCCCTCCCCCCCCAAAGGTGTATTACCTATAAATATGTATTACACCCACATTATGTCACTTTTGTTTATGTAGATTGTAATATTTCTTATTAGTTTTGTGAAAAACAATAAGGCTCTTATTGGCTTTTAATTTGATAACCAATTACCTATTTTTATTAAAGCCATTGCTTATGTTGCTAACGCGTAATATCTAAGTGTAGTTTGTTTGATAACTAAGCTATAGATTTTAAAATATTCCACAAAGGTTTTTATAACGTTTTTCTCCTCCAATCACAAAATTAATTAGACTTATTTTCTCTTAGGGAAAAAAAAGTTTTTAAATGAGCCTCCAAGCCAAAAGCCATGTTTTCCAATAACAATAAATTGTTTAAAAAAATAATGCTTGCTCGTATAAATAAATTAAATGTTTTAGACATGAGGTTTCTTCATCGAGGATAGTAAATCTTGTCAAGCTGGCTATAAGGCTAGGTCATAATGTAAGCGAGTAGTCATCTCTTTAGAAAACTCACAAGATACGACGAATAAAATGGACCACCACAGATGCTGGCAAAGCTTCAATACAAAAACACTTAATACAAAGTAGATGTAATTTATTTACAATAAAGGCTACTTCTATTTAAATAAATAAAAAGAGAAGTCCTGACTGACTGACTGACTCATCAACGCCCAGCCCAAACCCTTGGACCAAGAAAGCTGAAAATTTGCACAGAGGTTCCCTTTATAACGTAGACAAGGAATAAGGAAGGATTTTTCGAAATTCAGCCCTGAAAGAATTAAATAGGGGATGAAAGTTTGTATGGAAAATCGACATTTTTACGCGGGCGAAGTCGCTGGCAAAAGCTAGTTATATAATAGGTATATGTATATTTTTTATTTATAGGCAATTCAATTGGTCAGAGAAGGCAAACCACCGAGTGAGTTGGAATAAGGGTGTGGCCTTTGCATTAAGCAGTGGGACAAAATAAGCCAATAAATAAGGGTTATAAAAAGCAATACGTTTCCAATTAATATAAAATAGGCCTTTTGAAATTAACTTTTTCGTTTTAACGCAACAGCTAAACCTCTTAGTGTCCATCTTTTCCGAATCCCATTCAAAAGATACGCACTAAACTTGTATTACTTTTATAGCTACCATTGATATAAAATAACTGGAACTATTCAACCGTTAACTATTCCTATCTGCCCGCTAACTAACCCGTTTACTGCGGGACCGGTCCCAACGGCCAATAATTTTAATCTCAATGTTCACTAAATTTGAAAAAGTTGATGGCCAGTGAAACTAGCTAGAACCGGTCCAAACCAGTTATCCGGTATTGTAATAGCTTATACGTTTATAAGGCAGAGTAATAGATGGTAATCAGGCCTGTCTTAGCGTTATTACAGGGTTTTAATGAAGCCTGTTACAGATTTTCTAAAACGCTTGTTGTTAGTAAAGTAATTTTGTATTTACATAATTTTATGGAAGTAACATGTGTTGTGAACACCGCGGATCATGTTTTTTGTTATGTTATTTGCTTGTTGGTATCCAATATTCGTTCTAAAATGAAGAAAAACATACCTTCAATTATACACCCAATCAGAATTAACATAATTGTCAAAACGTGACTTTGTGAATACTAGGCACATAATTGCACGTAAAATTCATTTAATTTATAATTGTTTGCATCATAAATCATAGGAAGGTGTGTACAATAATCGATTTTTTACAGTAACAAAATCAAAGATGTAAAAGTAAAAAGTTTTAATACTTAATAAGATATCATCATCAAGCGACAAAGTAATTTATGACTGATCATAATAAATTGCGACTATAGTTATTTAAATAACTTACCAAAAAAATACCGTTACGTTGTATTAAAACTGGTTACACTATTTTTAACACTTTGTAAACCAGCAAAAAAGTCACGGAGCAATTACTCAAAAGGCCGGAGAAAACTTCATCCCATCGCAGATGTATTAAAATTAAACAATTACAACAAAGCATTCGCTAATATGCAAATTATAAAATATGCAATACAAAACACTCTCCAAACATAATGACAAACCAATAAAAATGTCGGAAAAAAGAGCAGATGTGCTTGAAACAATAAAAAAAAAACAAAAAAGTTTTTTCTTTAAACTTTTTCAGTATAATGACAATTCCTTTTTTTTTATTTTAAGAAAAAAAAAACGTAACCCTACGCTGTGATTTTTTCTTAACGAACCTAAAGTATCTAGAAAAAATCGTGGGGTCATATTAACAAACGCATATGCAAATAAGGCCCGGAGAATTCGTGCACGAAATATGGTATGAAAAACAACTGCTTTGAAAGGGTTAAAACTTTGGGGTCCGAATTGACGCGGTATGCGGATGAGTTTTTATGCTCTTTTCTGAATAAAAAATATACTAGTTTTAACAACGTAATAATAGTTCTGGTATTGTATTATTATTTGAAAATTATAGCTGTTTAAAAGAAGGCCAGTTATACTGGAAGCCAACCCTAACATAGTTTGGAAAAGCTGGGCAGATGATGATGAAGATGATGAAAATTAGTGAGAATGCCGTAAACAATGAGTTTATTATGTTGGTGATTATTGAAAGATACACACGGTACACTCTATATACATATTTGATTATTACCGCGACAGCCTGAAAATTGGAAAGTATAAAAAAAAATCGTGTGGCACTCGGAGACTGCCGCGGTAAATCTATTGCATAGCATTTTTTATCAACTTATGCAATAATAAGTATAAATAATTAGGTATTAATAGTGTAATTACACACCAAAATAATTATTCATTCAAAAAATTTGAACAAAAATAACGATATTAAGAGTTTGATCTTCGAATTTCGCGCGATGTACATTATATAAATCAAAACTAACCTTCATAGACTAATAGTAAGAAACTCTATGACAGAAAATTTAAAAGAAAAAGTATTGACAGCCTGACGTAAGTGTCATAACATTGAAAAATATGAAAATTATTTATTTTATTTTAGATATTATATAAGAAAACGAATCGTTTTAGACCGATTCGCAGAATAGTAATGCAAAAACCAATAAAACTTATGAAAGATGCGTACTAATAATAAAATGAATGTATATAAGGTCCCATTAAAATAGGTGGACAAAATTTCAGAAATCATTCAGCCCACCAAAATAAGGACGATGGTAATAATAATAATAAGAAAAACGCATTTAAGTACCTACTCATAATAGGATGAGTTTGTTCTAGAGTGCCGGCAATTTATTACTTTGAGTAAAAAAAAAACACTTTATTTAATGTTTTTTTTTTGTTCAGATATCTTTGGTTAGACCTACTGAACGCTGTGTAAAAATTTGTCCACCTATTTTAATGGGACCTTATATAGAGTACTCACTCATTTTCTTTCACTATTTTTTCGTGACTTTCTTCATTATTAAATGCACTTTGTTTATTCATATTTAAAACACTTTGTACACAAATTATACGAGTAAGAATATTTTAGAAGGAGAAAGCAAAGAGACAAACAATTATTTAATTTGACAACCTCAGTTGACAACCTTGTTAAATATTCCGTAACCATAGCAACCTGGTTGAGTACTGAAACTGAATCCTGAATATTTTTGTTAGGAAATCTCTGGATTCGCTCTCCACGCTCAACTCAAGGCCCGCGATAGAATCTATGCAATAGAATACAAGCAAAAAGTTTTATTTTACCCTTTATAGTTTAACATCACAAATTCAACATTGTAAAAAGAAATTATTAAGGCCAATCATGCAGGCGAAGAAGAAAAAGTACTTTGTCGTGTTAGATAAAAATTTCCATGGAACCAATCGGGAAGTGTATAATTTATAATAAAGGTTTTTTCAAATCAGTTCAAAAATGACGGAGTTATGAGGTAACAAACATTTTTTTTAAATACAATCGAATTTTGAACCTCTTTCTTTTTATGAAGTCGATTAAAAAATCTGAAATGTTGAGACGTTTTCTTATGAAGTTATACTCAATCATAAAACTGCTAACAAAAAAATAAAGAATGCTCTCCTACCTATAGTCACACACAGCACTCACACTACCATTACGGGGTAAGCACACGTCAAAGATCAGTGCATAATAATGCACTCACTGGCTTGTGGGAAGGGGGACCAGGGATCAAAGACAAAGCTCATAATACCGGTGATGTTTTCCTCCTGCTGGTTTTTTTTTAAGAATTTTAAGCTCGTTCGTCTATAGTTGTTGGTGGGTTCGACGATCCTTGTAAGCATTGATTGAAGTTCAGTCGATGAAGTGATTTATATCTTGATGAGTACCTATGGAGCCCTGGTAGCTAGCTGTTAGGCTGAGGCTACATTAGGCCGCGACGCGACCTGCGACACATGAGCGATTAATTCAAGTAAATGAATGCTCACGTATATGGCTACACCGTACATCGCTCTTTTTTCTCTATTTTCTCTTCGCTCTTCCAGTCGCATCGCAAATCGCTGCCTACTGTAGCCTCAGCCTTAGAATGCAAGCTAATACACTCAGGTGTGGTTTTTAATTTGAGAGCGTAAATTGACACTTGGAAATGTCAAACTTCCAAATAATTACAACAACATTGTATGGAAGTTTGACATTTCCAAGTGTCAATTTAGGCTCTCAAATTAAAAACCACACCTATTAATAATATGTAGATTATAATATTGAGTTTTTAGTTTGATAAAATGGCATCTAGCTTATAATCCCCGAAGTGTTATGGGTTAGACATAGCTGTACCTAATAGTATACCCAAACGCCAGTTATATTTTAAGTTTCATACCACATCCAGATGATGATGATGATGTAACGTGGAGCAAATCTATGGTTGTTGGTGGGTTCGCCTATCCTTGTGAACAATCACGATTGAAGTTTAAACTAAGAGGAGATTTAGATCTTGATGAATCTGGTGCCCTGGTAGCTGTAGCTATTAGACTGGAAGTTAATATGTAGATTATATTGAGTTTGTAGCTAAATAACATGATGCGTGTAATCCATAGAAGGGTTTGGCAGAGGTTTACCTAATTTTGCAACATTTCGTCAGATTTGCTTTACCATGTAATAGAGGGCGAGTCTATTGCCATCAAATGGGCACAAATCGGGACTCTGTGATTGCTACTGTGAAATTTCTCCTGCTATGCTTTTGCCTGGCCGGGAATCGAACCCAGGACCTTATGCTCAGCAGGCACGTTTGCCACCACTAGACCAAAGAAGCAGTATCTAGAATTATGTCTAAATTACATGAGACCGAAACATCACGGGCGTGTTGTGCATCCACATTACGCCAGCTATATTTAAGTTATCTATAACCTAACCTCTGCCTAACCCTTCGGGTATTAAAGACGTGATGTTCGTTACATCACCATCTCAGGGCCAGTTGAAAACCAGCGTCGGGCACAGCTGCTCGGCAGTTTGCTGAACTGTTCCTATTTGGCGCACACTCTTTTTTTTGTTCATTTTATTGTTTGTTGTGTGCACTTGTGGCATATTGTGCTAAATAAATATGTTTTATTTCTAACTTTCTTGATGTTGTGATTGTGAAAATATAACTGCTGAACGTATACGGATGTAAATATGACGCTAGGACAAGTACTATTGAAACCCCGGACAGTCATTTATAAAGTTATAACTGCGTGACTGTTTCAACCAGTGACGAATCTTCGAGCAACATTTCATCATACCACGTGAATCACTGTTCATTACCTATATAACAGTTTAAACGGTGTTTTTTTTAAACGGTGAACGGAACTTTACTGAATGCTTTATAAGGAAAACAGGTATCCTACCCTAGATTTCTCCAATGGGTTTGGCTGCAATTCTTACTGGTATTCTAAGCTGAATCATGCCGAAACGGATTTGGATGAGAAGTCGAAGAAAGTCTGATGTTCTTATTATATTTATAGGATTTTATATGTATGTTTATCTATCTCGTGAGGAAGAGTATAATAGGCCTCATGTTTTTCTGTATCCATATAGCGGTTGGTCTGCAAAAGCTCCTTTTACCATTCCATGATATTTTTTGTCGGATCAATACTATTTCGCTATACCCATACGTGCTATACCCATGCAAAGTTTAAATGGTGTTTTACTATGAACCTTCATAAATCTTATAATTATGAGTGACTAGATTATGCTTGCGGCTCCGCCTGCGTCGAGTTCCTAAGTGTTAATCCAGTTTATAAACTATCTGTGAGCTTGATTTGATGTAAATCCGGTAAGTACTTTTTGCGTGAAAGGTTAACAAACGTCCATCCATCCTCACAAACTTTCGCATTTATAATATTAGCAGGAAATTCATAAAACAAACTTGATTGATAACCGTTTCTTATGATTGAGCTAACTTTATTTATCTTGTCCACACTAAGCCATTGTGTATACGCCTGTCCTGCTTGAGTCACAAAGAAAACGCCTGACTCATAAAATTGGTATGTGAGCAATTCGATTTTCTTACTCGCAAGAGTCGCAAGGCAATGGCGGATCCAGGTGAAATTTTATCTTTATTACCAACATTTATATGTTTTGCCATTACTAGCCTTTTATGTCGTTAGGGTGTCATTACGTTATTAAGATCTTGAATAAGATTATTGAAAGAGGACTTGTTGTTACTGATATGGTTTTCGTAGTCGGAGAGATGGAAGGTTTTGAATTGTTTGTTAAGTAAGGGTGAGCTCTTGGAGTAGGCAGATGACTCTTTGACTATGGCTCAGTAGATGTGTGCGTTTATCAAAATTATTTGGTTAGGTGTAGTAGATGCAGAAAATGGTATCCTAAACGAATCACAAAAAAATACTACAAATTAACGAGTTTTTTTATTTTACGTTTGTCTTTTCTACACACTGCCTATATTTCTAATTCAACTTTCCTCTTGCAGGATTACTTCGAAGATTTTTTTTATGAAATAAGCAGGAACTTTCTGCTCTTCTATTGACTTCTATCTTATTGTCATGTTATATAATAAGTAAGATTTTTTTATCTTGCTAAGTAGAATCTTACTGGATCAAAGTCGAATGAATCACAGAAAAGACACAAAGTTTTTTAATTATTTGTGTCACAAATAATTAAAAAACTTTACAAAAAATACCTCATTGGCCGTGTATAATGTTACAAATTAACTTAATTTTCAAGCCTTTGTTTTAAAAACTAGATAAATATTAGAAGTGTGAATTGTGCTAAAAAATATAGGTACTTAGGTACAAAAAAATTACAAATCTACAATGGAGTGAGACAATAAATAATATCTAAGTACTTAGTTTTTGTACTAACTTTTAATTAAATTGTTATTTCAGTCTGTAAATTCTTATTATTTTGGAGAGAAATAAGATTAATCTCATCAAAACCTAGACTAAATTGTGAGTGATTATAATTTATTATATTCTTTAAAGTGTAGGTAAGATGTTTATGTGTGCAGTAATTATGATGTGTGTTCAAGAATGTCTAAGTATTTAATAATTGTTAAACTATTTGTACACCCGTTTCCACTAACTTTTAGATTCAGTTTGACAAAACGTAGGCATTACCAACATTAAAGTGTTAAAAACGGGTGTAACGACTTTACCATACAACATTTCCCTGCCTTTTCCCAATTATGGTGGTTTTTTTTTGGAGTTTGGGTTTTTTTTTTTTTTAAACGTTGCCCCACACTAGGAATTTCTCCTGTATCGTGGGTGCGTTCACAAACATTTAAACTCACATACACAAATCAGTCATCTCATATCATCAAATGACTGGGCGGAGCGAAGGGAGTGCCAGACTTCAACTGACTAAAAACCTCCCATGTTCCTTCTTAGCCCTTTGTGTCAGCCTCGGTAATAACTGTAAGTATACCTCTTACAACATCGCCCTGAGATTCTTCTATCGGTGGGATCAGCTTCCAGTCTAACCTGATACAGCTGTATAGTACAGTCAGCAACAGAAGTAGCTGAACATTTCGGAATTTTAATTCTTATAAGTACAGGACTCTAGCTATTATTTTTAATGTTTCAGAAGATTATTCGTTAAAATAGTCCATAAACTCCAATAACATTTAGTAACGAGTAATATCTAACAAGTTTTTATTAAAAAAACAGCTTCGAAACTTTGAGTAATGTTAATATACTTCTGATGCTGACTGTACTTCCTATCTGACCTCCACAGCTCAGTTAGACTCGTCAGGATCGTTGCCATCGACTGGGCACAAGTCCAGACTCTGAAGCTGTTACTGAAAAAATCCTGATGGAAAAACCATGAAAAACCAGACAACATTTTGCCCGTCCCGTTAATTAAACCCAGGACCTCAAGCACCCTGTCGGGGCTGTGGATCCTGTCGGGGCTGTGGATCCTGTCGGGGCTGTGGATTATCGAAAGGTTAACGCGGCTCCGACACAAGGGCGAAGAAGGAACATGGGTTTGGTTTTTAGTCAGTAGAAGTCTGACACTCCCCTTCGCTCTGCCCAAGAGCGGGGGGGGGGGGGGGGGGTTATTCGATGATTTTCCACCCACCAAAAAAAAAAAAAAAAGGACCTCAAGCACATTATAATAATATACCAGTCTATTTTACTTTCTAGCTAAAAATATAGGATCCATTAAACGAACATTCTCTTCTCTAAGACTGCGACCATCACCGGTTTCTCAATCAGAGGATCTATGAAACTTAATGTGCTACTTAAGTATAACTTAAAACTTAATTTATAGCTTTCTGGACCCACCCACGGACAAAATGGCGTCGTTATTGCACCAAATGATACTTACGTCAAATTAGAGAGGACTCGTATAATATGTATTAAAGAATCTATAGATTTGGATTTAATTAGCGACTGTCGCTAATTTTAAGAATTAATTATTTTTAATAGGAAAATGTTTTATTAAATATGTGTTTGGTTTTAACGATGTGGGTTTTTGAAAGCTTTATATTATAAGTATATATTTATGATTTATATACTTACCAAACAAAAAAAAATCTTAACTTGTTTAGGCGCTACGGTGGAACATGGTACCTACAAATAAACATAGACTGCTAATATATTAAACCTTTCATTTTTAATTTAAAACATATTCATGAACACTGAAAACGGATTAAAATCCTGGAAATGACTAAGTTTTTTTTGTAGTGAATTTATTGTGATCCTATTCGAGTCCTTAAATCAATGTTGGTCGATCAGTTGGTACTGACACTACTGACGCCAGCACTTCAAGCTAACCAAAACTGTCAAAATATTCTAATAAACCTTGGAAAAATAGCGTATAAGTTTTATAATATTATAAATGAATCTATCTATCACGGTTGGAGTAGTGGCTGAGAGATTGGACTGCTGCGCTGCGTGTCGCGGGTACGATCCCCGCACGGAACAAATATTTGTATGACCTACAGATAGTTGTTAAGGGTCTGGGTGTGATTGTGTATGTGAGCTTGAATGTTTGTAAACGCACCCACGATACAGGAGAAATTCCTAGTGTGGGGCAAAGTTTAAAAAAAAAAAAAAATTGACAGATTGTATTGTTTGTATTGGTTGATTGACAGCTAGATGTGCTGGCAACCTGGCAAAACTGAGTCGTTTGCCTCAGTTAATTCCTGGAGGGTGGTCCCCTAACTTATGTCTAAACCTATTCCACTAACATAAACCTAGAACATTAACAGTAACTGTCGTCCGTAAATCAACAAACAGATGGACATGATACAGAATGAGTGATGTAAATCACGATTTATGTACGTACATTATAATAATATCTAGATTAGTTCTATAGTCCACTAACGAATTCATTTTTATATCAAAATCAATTTTATAGACGTTGTAATGGCTCTTAAATAAATAAAGTAACGGAATCAGTAGATTTGGACCAATGATTTGTTTTATTTATTTCTTTAAACATTAATTTCATTATTAAATATTCCAATCTAAATAGTTTTAATAAACATTAAAAATAGTAGAAACAGCATTGGGAACAGGGTCCGAATCACTGGTGGTCAGTGGTCTTGAGAAAGGAACCTCCTGAAAATACGCACCGTGTCCAGAAGAACTGCTTACAAAATCAAACTCTTGACCAAGGCTTGACAAAGCTTCTGCTACACAATGACTGCTGTACTCACATCCCACATGTGTCAACTTCGCTTGCCAGATCTAGATACCCTCCCGTCTGCTTGACAGTCAAGAGGATACTTGAATTGAATATTTTTCTCTGCTTTCACGAGAACCCTAGATTATTTTTATCCATATATTTTGTTATTTTAGTTCAAAGACTTTTGCTATCTCGTGGAATTAAGAAATAATACTTGTTTATGACACGACTTTTTTTTCTAAAATAAAAGTAACAAAGTCATCAGTCTCTTCAACATCGACATTCATTTTGTATGAACTGAAGAATGAAGAATTCAAGACAGCATATAATTTCTAGTCCCAAAAAATCTTTTCAATACTTCTAGACAGCAATCGTTCGACATCTTTGTCCGACATTACTAGATCCAATTACACCCCTTTCGTCAAAGTTGGTTAAAAGAGAGCCCGCATTTAAAACGATTCTATAGAGTAGTGCACACTATAAGTGCATTGTTTTAATTATTTTTGAGTTACTAAGAACAATGCGTTGATTGTTCAGGCGCCCCGTGTAGTATTAAAAAAAGGAGTCTTTTATGCAAATGAATTTTGTACGAATTATTATTTATTATTTTTTTGTTTTATTCATGCGGGCGATGCACGTGTGGAGTTGCCTTATTAAATAGTTTTTAACGGTTTTTTTTTGTCGTGTGTTCGAAATTTGATTTTAAATGGGAATTCGAAATGTCCGGGAGAAGCGTGTATTGGTTGGTGAAAAAGCCTTTGAAATAACCTCTGGGACGGTGTTTCTTTATTTTTGATGGCATCACAGATTCTCCATTGTGAGTTGTACTACGTCGCGGTCGCTTCATCAGAAAAGGTTTTTCTGACTAGGTGTTTCACTGCCTGATGTACTGGGCATGACCTTGGGCGATTTCAAGGTCGTATAGGTAATTATGTTTAAACATCAATAATTCAAGTTAGTTTATTTAACCTTGAATTTATCTGTTTTGTAAAAATACTTAAAAACGACAAATAGTCCAAGCCACAATACATTATATTACCTTTTTTTCAATCGAAATAAATTATTTGCAAAAACATGCCGATTTTTACAAAAAAAAAATGTTATTTCTTATAAATTCTGCTTACCCTACAAAAATAACAAGCGAGAACTTAGCAAAAAGTCAAAATACAAATTCTTAAATCACAAAAAGCAACTGTTTCCGCCCGGGATCGAACCGGGGGCCTTGTGCGTGTGAAGCACACGTGATAACCGCTACACTACGGAAACTTGAGAAACTAGGTCGAAATAGTCGTTCTGTTCCTCAACACGGTTAAATAAAATAATCACGTTTAGTGATAAGAAGGGTTATAAATAACTTAAAAGTGGGTCGTAAATAATGAAAGATATTATTAGTATCATATCTTAAACAAACTAGGGGGCATTGGGGCTGTCGTAAAGTGTTGTCAAGCTAATTATAAACATTTTCTAACGTACCGAGGAGCGGTTGATAAAATATCTAAGTACTTATTTATTGTTAGAACAGAATGGGGCCATTTAATTTACTGTTGTTCTAATTGCACGACTTGTATCTTCTAATTAGACGGGTAGAATTCTAGGAATCTGATAGATCTTTGTGACTTTCGGTAAGTTCTAATTACACTAGCTTTTCTGTCGTTGACTGTTAGTAGCATCTTACCCTGGTTCCGAAATCCTAATCGAACCCTTACTTATTTTATAATGTAACATCACGCCTGCATTTCCCGAAGTGTTAGGCAGAGGTGTATTAGTAGGTACACTTATATACATATACCCCCATTTCGCCACTTATGTTTAATTTTTAAATCATGATCATCCATGATCATCAATAACTTTGCCTGACCTGGGCATGGAACCCACAACCTCATCCAAAGTAGTCGCGCTTGTGACCACTAGACCAACGCGAACAACGCTGCCTTTGACGAACCCTATCCGCAGAAATTAAAAAAAAAAAAAACAGCATTTGCCAAAACTGAAAATTGAACTCAGGAACTCACGATCGGATACTACACTTGCAACACTAATAAAAAGTAATTTATTAGAGTGCATTCGGAATAAATACTTGTAATGCAACGTAAGTCTTATTCGAATCGTAAAACGACGGCTTATTTGAAAATCTGATGATGG
Source organism: Diarsia mendica (assembly GCA_949316265.1). Taxonomy (NCBI): domain Eukaryota; kingdom Metazoa; phylum Arthropoda; class Insecta; order Lepidoptera; family Noctuidae; genus Diarsia; species Diarsia mendica. Next base: position 4,662,011 of record OX438904.1, read on the forward strand.
TTCTTAACATACTAATTAGATCTTATTAAGAAGAATATTAATTAGTTTTAATTATATTACCTTCGGAACGCGATCAAAATAATGTCGATCTACTCTGAAACCGGTTCAGTTTACGAACTGATTAAAAATCAAGATTATTTTATTACTTATGTAACTTCTTTGGTGTCGGTAAAAAGGAAAGCTCTAATTGCGACACAGTTTTAATGAAAATCTTTAATTAAAACACAAAAACAAAAACTCATTTAAAATAATACTACTTTCATAGTTTATCTTGGACATCTCTGTCATTCGTGAACTGAAACTAAGTGAGAAAAATTTGCTTAGCAAAGCTAAAGACAGAAGAAATATAGCAATTTTTGACAGTTATACTGGCCACAGCTGTACTTATTTATTTATTTTACTATTTATGTACACACAATTACTAGACAACACAGGAAAACAATATAATATAACATTAGCGTACAAAGGTACTGCTTATTTCTTTAGAAAGTTCTGCCAGCAGACCTGCAAAAGGAGAAATGAAAACAAGAAATGTAGACTATAGTGTGTGAGAAGCAGAAAAGAATAAAGTGTTATGACGTGTCATAACTAACTTAACCTAAGTAATAATAAATAAAAAGAAATATAAGAAAATAATACAGTGTAAACTCTTTATAACGAAACTCAAGGGACTGAGCATTTTTTGTCGTTATAGAGAGTTATCGTTATATGGAGTGAACAAAAAAACAACCAAATTAACAGTAGCAACCACGGTAGCAACAGTGGATTGACTTAGTTCAAAACGCTTTCCAACGTCACTTTTCTTTTCTCCCTTTTCAATCGCACGTATCACACAAACTTTTTCGTCAACACTAATCGCTTTCCGTTTACTGGCCATGTTAACAGTTTCAAAAAGGTTTACGACTGATAATACGATAGGTACCCAGTATGCTTGGTCGAAGACCATCACTTCCGAGAAAACAATGCGTCATACTGCACGTGTTCAGGGCAATTAAGGATAACAAAAGCTAGACCGACCTCGGATGTTTCGGAGCTTCAAAGTTTTTTTTACCTGATAACACAACATCAACAATAATACCCATAATAAATATTTACTGTCTACAAAATATGAACACATTTCTTCGTAATAGAGAATGGCGTATCGCTATAAAGAGTGTTTCAATATGTGGGTTTTAACGCAAACCAACCAAGTTGGGCTCACTTCAACGTTACAGGGAGTTTATTGTTATAAAGGATAACGTTATAAAGAGTTTACACTGTAATTATATACGTAACGTACTTATCTAAGGCCTCCGAACTTACAAAGAGGGTATGAGTCATCCCATCGGGGCTGCGGGTTGTTCGAAAGAGATACCGCGGCCTCGACACAAATGGCTATAAGAAGGATAATGGGTGTTTTTTAGTCAGTAGAAGTCAGAGCGGGAGGAGTAATTTGATGATTTCCAATACTGCAAAATAAATAAAGTCTACGAGTCATACATCTGTTTAATGTCAGCTAAGTTACTTTATATTAGGCTGGATGCGGAAGGCATTGCGGATGGTGGCTGGGTGTTATGGCGCGTGGCGCCACCACCGCTTGAAATATTATTATAATATTCAGATCCGGCAGTGAACTGCAAAATAGGCTAAGTCGATTGAAAATATAATTTTAGTATTATTTTATAACTATTTTACAGCTTGGACCACACAGCAACTAGCGTCTATAAATTTTACACAGATTTGCAATTTACAAAATAAGTATGTCTTTCTATTTAAGCTACATAAAACATTGGATTAGAGCTAGGTAATAAAAACGCCAGGAATATTTATATATTATTTTACGACTTTTCTGTCGACAAACTGTCATTGGATGTAAAACGGTACCTCTTTAGTTTGAGGTGAAGAGGCTAATTGATGTAACTAAAATATATTTAGTATCACTTTAGTATGTTAACTAAAGTGATACTAAATATATTTTACTTGGAAAATAACCTTTGATCTGAACCGAGCACATGCTATGAGCCTATTATAATGGTGCTTAATTATATATCTACCAAGTACTTACATGCTACGTCTAAATTTCTAAATAATTCCTAGGTCTTGATATAAAGTCTATTCGAATTTAGCTGGACAACAGTTATTTACGCTCCTTGTCTGCCTTTCAGGCCTAATAATTGAGATGTAGAGAAAGGTCAAAGAAAAGGTGGAAAAGTGGAAAGGTGGTGGTGGTGGAGGTGGTGGGGGGGGGGTGGAGGTGGTGGTGGTGACCATGTGTGTGTGTGTGTATGAGAGAAATAATATAAAAGAGAAAGGAGTGAATGATGCTGTGTAATCGGACAGAGGAGAGTGGAAGATGAAAATGTTTTATGCCGACCACAAATTGAATGGGGCAGAGGACCGCACGCAAAATACGCGCATCGGACGTGGAGTTGCGGACATCAGCCCGTCGTACTTATGGCGAGGTTGCAGTACTTTGTTTTTATGAACGCACCACCTCACCCCCCGCCTTGCCGCGCGAGCGATATAATGCCTAAATTTTGACTGTTTTTTCTTCTTGGAGACAAATGATAAAGAAATTATACAATACCTATGTTTTCAACATTTACTTCAGAATAAAAAGTTCTATCTACTTATACATATAACTTTCATATAAATTCATGATGAAATGTCTTAGCAGTACCTACACGTTATAAATTGTGATTTAGAGTCATGTTTGATAAAAAAAAGTATCGAGCCGATCATTCTAAATCGCGTTTCTATCTTTACGATTTATTAGAGAGTATGTTCAATTTTTATGTAATGATTTTTATTTATTAAAAAACTCGTATTTAGTTCGATTTTTATAGGTTCAAAAATCTTAAAATTACTGCAACCCCGCCTTAAATTATATAGCCGTAAGCTTTAATAGTTCTTATTTAAAACAAAAACAAACTTAACCTATCTCTATTATAACTAAGCAAAACCCGTAGGTAATCGAATGCCAATCAAATCGTTCATTCCGCGCAATGATTGACGTATGCCACGTTCAATTGTCAATGATTGACACGGTGGGCTGTACTGCCACACTCCAAGCTATTTGAAAAATAATAGTTGGATTGAATGAGTGAATGACTGAAGAGTTCAAGTTGTAATAAGAGTGGGATTGTCATTTTCAGAAACCTTGCCGATTATAATACCGATTTTACTGAATCTGCAACATAAGTTTTCTGAAAAAAGAAAAGCAGTATTTAGGTCTTTTTCACAAAATGTAACCTCAAATAAATACGCTTACAACATACCTGCTTACTTATAGCTAATGCTGATTGCAGATAAACAAAGAAAAAAATTACACTTTAAAACAAATCACGTTACCGACAACATGCCACCTCACCTTAGTTCAATCGCAACGATCTCAACGTCGTCGACTTTATAGCATTTGACGCTTTCTTCGCTATAACTGGCGCCTCACTCTATGTGCTATGAATTTAAACTATTATTTACTACACAATCCGACGCTTTTTGATAGCATTACACCAACACGTAAGGCGAAACGTGTGTAAATAAATATTAAATGGTGGGACGACAACTGGTCCACCTACCTGACTCTAATCGTGATAGTCTAAAATGTCAACGATTTTATGGATGTTGAGACACTTGGTGTATGTACTGACGCCTTGTGGTACGTGGCTTGAATCTCTGAGTATAATAATAATAATTATGTACTATACGTAAAATAAGTGCGAGAACTCCGTCGAAGAAGTTTCTCCCTCGTCTTAAAGCTGAACATACTCACTAACTTTTTGAAAGTCGGTTAAAACTGGTGGAAAGTTTAAAAAAACTCAAGTAGGATTATGAAAGAAATTATGCGGTGACTATAGGTACGTACTGAATGTCACTGAATGGCGTCCAAGAACTGGAAAAAGAAGTGTGGGTCGTCCAGCGGCAAGATGGGCAGACGACATAGTTACCATCGGGGGAAAAACCTGGATGAGGCTGGCACAGGACCGTGGGGAATGGCACAGGAAAAGGGAGGCCTATACCCAGCAGTGGGTGAGTTCGGGGCTCGGGCTGTGGATGATGATGATGATGAGGTACGTTATAGGCTGGTCAACGAACAAAAAATATCGTTCAACTACCCTTAACTCAATTTATTTGGGACTAGCTTTTGCCAGCGGCTTCGCTCGCGTGGATGTCGAAAAATATCAGAAATGACGATTTTTCATACAAACTTTCATCCCCTATTTAACTCCCCCTAAGGGAGAGGGAGAGGAGAAAAAAAGAGTCCTGACTGACTGACTGACTCATAACGCCCAGCCCAAACCCGGACATAGAAAGCTGAAATTTTGCACAGAGTTCCCTTTATAATGTAGACAAGGAATAAAGAAGGATTTTACGAAATTCAACCCCTAAGGTAGTTAAATAGGGGATGAAAGTTTGTATGGAAAATCGTCATTTGCACGCGGGCGAAGCCGCTGGCAAAAGCTAGTTACTAATACCACTGGTCAATGACCATTAAGTACAGAATAAAAACAATGTGACATAAAAAAATGGAGGAATACCTAGGTTGAATAGTTCTCGGATTAACAATGGACATCGATTCTTCAATAAACATAACTCTATCCCATATCCTACTGGAATCCGATTGTTAATACTCCTCGCATGTATTCGATATAAATCGTTTTCAAAATCGAGTCACTCGATTGGTCTATCGACCATCAAACAACTGACTAGTACTCGAGACTTTTTAGCTATAATTATTCAATTAGTATAAAAAAGAGCATGTAGAGAATAGAAATTACTTTTTAAAAAGCTGTAAAAGTTTTAACAATAGTTTTTGTATTTTATTTCAGGTTCTATTGAACCATAAAAATGTCATCGTGCCATAGTAAAAAGTCAATGACCTGAGAAAAGATTCCCCTCACCAAGTCAAGAAAGCATCTGCCCTAATGGGCCTACCACACGCTCAGGCTTCACCACACGTTTGGTTCACACTTCACAGTACATCGCGCGTATGGTTGGTAAAACTGCATTAACATTACCAACCACACGCGCGATGTACTGCTTTCTACTATGTGCACCGTGTAATCACGCAGGCAAGACTGTGGTGAAGTGTGAGCATGTGGTAGGCGCTTAACAGGCGTTGCACAGAGGCGGCTCCGGACTAGGCTAGACTAGGAGGACTTTTAACAGAAAAAGGTTCCTCCTCTCATTTGCGGATTGTGTCCACGGGGGTGGTTTTAGTGCGGTAAAAATCCCACACTTTTTGGTCTTATCTTCATAGAGCGTTTCTCAAAGAAAATTTCTGTGGGACCGATCATCTTCCTGCCCTTATCCTATTTGGGGTCGATGCAACACGTTTTCTTTTTCCGTTCTTCCCTGACCGAACGGAGAGTAAAACTTAAAAATTCAAATCGGTTAATAAATGACGGAGTAATGAGGTATCAAATTTAAAGAAAAAACATACAACCGAATTAAGAAAATCTTCGTTTTTTTAATGTCGGTAAAAGTGAAAGAATAGAATGGAACTTATAAGTCGGTAAAAAAGAAAGAACGACTTAATACCATAGATCTGCGCAGAAGCCGCAAACGCTTTCCAAATTAAATATTAAAATACTATTAAATATCTCCACAATTATTGCATTCACAGGAAACTATAAAATACTAGTAGACATTTACGATGCCCCATCAAAACGCGGGTGTTTCTGATCATCTCTTGTTTCTGATATTGTACAATTTTTACTATCACATGTCGTTTTTTTTTTATTAATTTATTTGATATTCTGACTACAATTGGAAGCTGTAGGCTTTTAGGTAAATTTTTATGTGTTTTATTGGAAAACATGTAAAGTATATAATCTGCTTAGTAATATGTAATTAATTAATCTATTAGTAGCAAGATGGACTTTTATGTGGATAAACGATGGTCAGAGAAAAAGATAAAAGAGGTGCCTTAAAGCCAGAGTTAAGGTTCACAAAAATTAATTAATGGCTTAATTAATTAGCTCCTATAAAATGGACATTAAACATAAGAGGACGAAATAGAGGTTATCTCAAATTAAAAATCGTTATTTTACGAGAAAATCGCATTTGAATTTTGCTAAGTGGTACCTACATACATTTTATTGCTTGTAAAGGAGTTTTATAGAAAGTATGATGACTCGAATTGAAGTGATGATAACCCTGAAACGTGAGCGATTTAAGCCTTATTAGGCTAAAAAAGTCTAACAATCCGAACTATTTCGTCACTACTAACCTTTGGGACTGCATTGTCGTCACTATAGAACTTCAAACTTTTTATTAGAAGGTCTCCTGTGGCGCTTCGGGTCTTCTTTACCCGTGTTGCACGATTTTTACGAAATTATTGCTCCACGGTAAAATGGTGGGTTAATCCTTTCATCACGGTGTTAACTATTAAGAGGTAAGTAGGTACAGGTACCACGAAGCGGTTAGATAGAGTCAAAAATAAATTTAGTTCTAGAAGGATTGTTTTGGAGTGTTAAAATTTCGCTAATTCTCTTGCGGTGTGCAACAAAGCTATTCTAACAATTTCTCTTACATCTTAGTGCTTCAAAAATAATATTTAAATGAAAATAAATCATTGAACCCATAAAACTGTAATCTGAATCTGTTAATAGATGAAAACCTCGCTAAAAGTTTCTAATAAACAAGTAATAAAAACTATCTAGTCAACGTTACCGCATAATTTACTATCCTACAAAAATCTACTGAAGATTTTATAAACACATTATTTTCTCTCTCATTAAAATTCAATCATCCATTTTAGGTTGACCTTCCCTGTTTCATAGATCACCAACATTTTTTCCTGTCAAAAAGGTTTTAGAAAAAAAATCAAGGGTCGAAAGAGTTTGGTAGTAAAACTAATTTGGTCTCGCTTCTTATGTTATTGTCGAACTTTAGAGCCGTAGCAAGTAATAAAAGATTTAAATAGAAAATAGAGTTTAGGACCGTTTTACGACCGAGTACGGCCCTAACAGGCGTTGCAGCGTATTTGGTTATGTTAAGTAGGTGAAAGTGAAGTGTTGGGTGTAATAAAGTTTATTGTAAACTAAATGGCAGTATGTGAATGCAACGCATACGTTTTACTGTGTGGCAATGCCGTTTAACATGCACTTAAGGGCTTACAAAGATTTTGATTCTAGATTTTTGTTTAATATAAAGTTGCACACCAAAAAAGGAGTCTTCAAGTCTTGATCATGATAAGATATCCCAGCGAGAGTCATTTCAAAAAAAGAACATATTCCAAAAAGATAAAAATCTCATGAATATCGAGCCAGCACTTTTTGGCATTTACACCAAAATGCACGCTAACTTTATTAATGTACCTACTGATGGCGTCAACGATAAACACAGAAAGTAATTCAAAAGAAATTCCAAATTCGAATTGTAACCGACTTTCGAATTCGCATCATAAAGTGTCGCTTACCTAAAACGGGACGATTTCCATTCGATTTTACTCAGCTGATGCATTCGATTATGGAATTCGGTATCGTAAATCGTGGATGTGCCTCGGGTATCGAGTACTCGGATAATTTCCGAAGCAATTCGTTTGACAGGTGCCCGAAGCGATAGCATTACTCTGTTGCATGTCTTTATTCGGCCGTATTCGCAGTGTTGACTATGATACTCGACCCGCCTTTTTTACAGCAAAACGATACATTATTTGTAAGAGTTTATTGTGTTTTGTTCCTTTAATGCACGTCGTTTAAATGCGGTCCGATGTGTTTATTTGCACATGTTCAAATATAGCTTTTGTGACCGTATTTTAAACATTGTTTGCACCTTTCTGCGGTGGACCAATAAGTAGTGAAAATTTACGGTCTTTGCATTAGTTATGGGTCTATTTGCTTTAATATAGAGGGTGACCAATACCATTTATGTAACTTAACATGCCTCTAACGTGTTTTTACTTTTCCATCTAAAAACGTTGCTTAGCACAAAGTCTTTGTATTAAACATCTAACCGTCTCTATTTTCCACTTCTTCTTGTTCTCCTGTGACAGTGACAGAGAAGTAACACTGGGCCAAAGTGATAATCTTTCATCATTGGCTATATTGCCCCCACCCCTGAATGACAGTATTTTCTCTTCTGTAGTGCCATCCTTCTCTGGTCCGCATGAGTCTTGACCAGGAGGCTTACCATGATATGTTAAACTTGGTAAGGTAGTATTCTTTTAATCTATTTCCAGTGTAGAAAAGAGATGACGCTAGACATCCTATATAGCTCCGTCTCCCAACAGGACTTAACCACGATCTTGTGAATGACATCCGCCTATCTATCTATTGTTCTGTCCAATATTGGCCAACGTAAGCACACGCTAAGTAACGTTTACATCTCAACCTTGGTCTACAATCATCTTCATCATCAGTCTATAATTTTCCCACTGCAGGAACTCAGGCATCCTCTCTAGGAGAGGCATGGGCTATAAACCATCACGCGTGCCCAGTGCGGGTTGGTAGATCTTCGAATTTTTTGGTTCCCAGACATGCCGGTTTCCGCACAATGTTTTCCTTCATCGTTTTGAGAGCAGTGGTGACGAAATAAACACAAACCAGACATGACTCACTCCACGTAAGCCAGTTTCTGCTCTCATTTTCGACCTGAAAATCAATGTTCCCTATGACACCTTGATAGCCGCACTGCGCTCACGCGCTCGTGACAGCTCGTGTCATTACGCGCCTGTTCGGTCAGCTTCGTGCGCACCCGTTTCGGCGTTACGATTGTACGCGTATTGTAGGGTTGGTGAAGATTTAGTGCAGATTTAAGATTTTTTATAGGTGCTGCTTTTTTGCGCTGTAAGCCATTTCTGTATATTAGGATTGCGCAACCCTCCCTAAATATGGTGTCAACCTTGGCGGAATTTGAGAATCTATTGGATGTGAAAGACATCATATTTAATCATGTATGTGACCCTCAAAGGTCTACCTTAGTAGTCAGAGGTCTACCGAATAGTACATTCACATTTTTCCAACCGTCCGACCCTGTAATACCCAAGCAAGGAATTGAACTAGAACCAGGACTTCAAGGCCCATAAGGGCCTTGATTTGGGAAACAAGATAATTATTTATTAAAGAATCGCCATCATCAGAGAAGGAGAGCCTTTTAAATGAAAAAAATAATAAGCTCAAAGACATCCCTTCTTAAAGGTAAAGCTTTTCTACTAGTGTTCTTTGAATTACTAGTTATGATAAGCTAGCGCTAATCTCTTCCCTAATAGAAGACCCTACTAATAGGTACACTATTAAAGCAGCACTATTTCTGTTGTTTTCAGTCAATTCTGTCAATTTCAGTCTTATGGGCACAAATAAAACCACAAATTCGCCAACCCTACCACCACCATCACATTCACTGACCATAACTGTCAAAATCGTGCACACGATTATTAACATTACTACACGCAAATAGGGGAGGTAATTGCTTGAATATTTAGCGTTGCCATTGTAACATTAGGTCTTGGGTGTACAGCTAATGTTTGTCTGCAATCGTTTTGATAAATTGCCGTATATAATGATATGTAAGACACGAACGGCGTGACCTTTTGGCTTAGATTGGGCCTATTATCGGCCTCCTATAATTGACGGTAGGTAATAATTAATTGTGACATGCCCCTATTCTGATATGTTTATTATAGGGCTTAGGATAATGTGTTAGGCGTCTAAATTAGTGTTTTGTCTGAGATATAATCGTTTTCATCTTTTTTCAGGGACTCAGCCAAACTACCCTCACGAGGTTGTACTTATTTCTTTAATGTCTGGTTAGTACCGCGGTGGTTTGCCGGCGAGAAAGATCTCTATAGACTGACTTGAGCAGCAGTGGCCCCAACTTACGAGCAGTAATTCGTGGGTTGACCCAGGCAAACGAATTACTTTAAGTAATTGTTTCATCACCACTGCTCTCAAAACAGTGAAGGAAAACATCGTGACGAAACCGGCGAAATGTCCAAAAATTCGAAGACATGTAACATGAGTAACTCCCACTGGGCCCGCGTGGTGGGTTCTAAACCATTCCCACTCATAGAGAGGAGGCCTGTGTCCCAGCAGTGGGGAAATTTTGGGCAGACCTTGCCATAGACTCAATAGAAGGTGGGACCTCGCCGCCAATAATAATGCCATTTGAATTAAAGTAACTTTACTAAGACTACTTGATGTTCTGTCAAGTCATAAAAATAACGAAGTCGGTTAAAAAAGCAGGGGCGCGTCACCAGTCACTTTCTATTTAAAGTTATAAAGAGACACCTGTCTCCATAAACCTAGAAAAATCGCATAATCAGCGTAGGTAGTGAGAAGGCATAAAAATTATGTTTTATATCAAAATGATTTACGTGAAAATACAGTTTTTATGTCATCTTTTATTCATTTAGCATTTTGTAAGGTCGGGGTGGGCTATAAAACTAAATATTATGAGATGTTAAGATATTTTATAGTTTTGGCTTAAAGTAGCTGGTTACAGTGGTCGAACAGATTTTATAGTATTAGATTTGTTATTTTGATAATTTATTTCGCAGATTTACGTAAGATTAGGATGAGATAAGTATTAATGTGTGTGTATTCATTTTGGTTTTTAGAAAACAAGTAGTTCACAATACTTCAATGTTCATTGTTTTATGAATACTTATTTCGGAATACTCCATGTTATTCTAACATTATAATTAGGTTATTAACCTATAGACTCCTTGTCTATAGGTGTACTAATAAAAATTGTGATAAGTTGTTCAAAAGTTATGAGGGAACATGCTGATCAAAATCATAACTCTCCTTTTTGATTCGCCGTAGTCGAAAACGCAACAAATGGTATTTTCAGCAGTTAGAAAAACAAATTCTCTTTTCGTGGTATCGGTATTACGAATTTCTGATCTCTCTCCGGTCGTGTCGGATTGCCGTCCCATCGGACTATGAGAGGAAAGGAACAGAGAGTGCACCTGTGCCTGCGCACACACTTGTGCACTCTATACTATCTCCCGCGCCGATAGCTAATCTCCACTTTATAATATTGGCCGCTGTGATCGAAAAAACGGTCAGGAGGACTATTATTACTAATTTGGATACGGTTTTCACTATTGTTTTTGAGGTTATTTATTGAAGGGGTTACGGGTCATAGTTATTTTAAAAATTGTACAGACTTCATGATGATTAACGCGATGCGTCGAGGAAAATCTCCTGGTCATGATGGTCTCAGCATTGAGCATCTCCGATTTGCTGGTCCGCATTTGCCGAGAGTGTTGGCTATGCTTTATACTTTTTGTCTGGGTCATGCCTATTTGCCGAGCGACATGATTAAAACAACTGTGGTGCCTATTGTCAAAAATAAGACTGGTGACATGGGTGATAGGAACAATTACAGGCCAATATCTCTTGCCACAGTCATGTCAAAAGTGTTTGACAGTGTGCTTAACGCTCAACTTAGCAGTCATATAACGTGTTCACGATAACCAATTTGGCTTCAGTTCCGGATTATCTACTGACAGTGCTATTTTGAGTGTGAAGCACACTGTGAAGTACTACACGGATCGCCACACTCCAGTGTACGCTTGCTTCCTGGATTTGAGCAGGGCTTTTGACTTGGTTTCCTACGACATTTTATGGAGGAAGATGGAAGAGGTAAATTTGCCACCAGAGGTGACAAATACTCTGAAATACTGGTATGGAAACCAAGTCAATAGTGTAAGGTGGGCTGGTGCCTTGTCTAGGCCGTATGGGTTGGAGTGCGGGGTGAGGCAGGGGGGGTTGTGCTCGCCTACGGTTTTCAACCTATACGCGAATGATCTGATTGGCGCACTTAGCAGCATGCGTGTCGGATGTCACATTGATGGTGTATGTTGTAATAACATTAGCTACGCCGACGACATGGTGCTGCTGAGTGCGTCAGTCTGCGGACTAAGGGCACTCGTAGCCACTTGTGAGCTATATGCCAGACAACATGGTCTGGTGTATAATGTCAAAAAGAGTGTGGTCATGGTCTTTGGTGCCAGGGGTAATTACCCAGAAGCTGTACCTTCAGTTAGGCTGAACGGTATACCCCTTGTAAGGGTAGACCGATTTAAATATCTGGGTCACTTATTGACCACTGGCCTCAAGGACGATGAGGACATTGATAGGGAGCGGAGGGCGCTGTGTGTGAGAGCTAACATGATTGCCTGCAGATTCAGGCGTGCCTCTAAAGAGGTAAAGTGTACAATTTTTAGTGCTTACTGCACGTCTTTTTACACTTGCAGTCTGTGGGCTCATTTTACTCAAAAATCATACGGCGCCCTTCGCGTCCAATACAATAATGCATTTAGGGTGCTGATGGGGTTGCCCCGATACTGCAGCGCATCAGGGATGTTTGCTGAAGCTCACGTAGATTGTTTCTACGCCGTGATGCGTAAGCGATGCGCGTCCTTGGTTCGTAGGGTGCGGAGCAGCCCCAACAGCATCCTCTCTATGATAGCCACCAGGCTAGATTGTGTGTTTGTGAACCACTGCTGCAAGGTCTCAGCTGGGCCTGTCACCTTGCAGCAGTGATATCGCGAGTGTAAGTGTGTTACTAACATAGTTTGTAAGAACATTGTTACTAACGCTGTCAGTCTTGTTTTCTAAATTATTATTGCCTACTAACATAGTTTATAAGTTCCGTTTGTTACTAACCATAATGGATCATTGTTATCTGAAATAAATAAATTATTATTATTAAACATATCGCTATATAAGTTTGTTATACCGTGTGAAACAAAGGCTGTTAGTGCTAAATCAAAATAAAAAATCATGAATGGTTAATCGATTTCCCAGGTTAAGTTAACTCTTAACCTATGTTTAACTTTATTAAATTTTATAACATGCGTGGAAATTTTTAGCTTTGTATTTGCATTATATTTTTCTCAAGAATACTTATCGAATGTATCTTGAACATAATATTATAATGAGATGATACTTAATTAATTTAAGTAATAAAATGTACTGTTGATTCATGTACGTATATCGCCTATGTACCACGTTTGTGCATGAAGTTTAAATAAATAAATATATCTTCTTCTGCAAATCTCGCAATCGAAATAAGGTTTGCTGTACGAAAACTCAATTCTGGTTAGGGCTCACCATTTCACATACGCTATATTATTGCAATTTTTAATCTTAAAATTGCAAGCATTTTTGTTAATAAAACCCCTTAGTTTAGATTAAACAGAAAATACCGCTTTTCAATCTCAATGTACCGTATTACCTCCTAAACAGTACTTTTCAAACTCTTATCAAAACATTCGATCTACCGAAATCACCTGATTTCATCACACAATTCAGTTGGCTTCCTTTCATAAGGTAATCTAATTTATATCGCGATACATCGTGCATGTGCTTGAATACGAGATAATACGATATTATAGTAGGTAGGTAGGATGGACGCTAATGTGTAAACATTCGTGGATCAGTATGTTCGTCACTGCGTGTAATGTTCTGTGGGGTACAAGGATTTGGGTGTACGCTGGATGGGGTAGGAGTGTAGTTGGGTGGGGAATTTGAGCGTAGTTGATATGGTAAAGCGAATAACATAACATAGGTATATGCCACACCTGTAATAATAATAATAATAATAATATTCCACAACTATCACACAACGCCATCTAGTCCCAAGCTAAGCAGAGCTTGTGTTATGGGTACTAGACAACTGATAAACATACTTATATATTTCTAAATACATACATATTATAGATAAATTACACCCAGACACAGAACAAATGATCGTGCTCATCACACAAACATTTGTCCTGGGTGGGAATCGAACCCACGACCTCCGGCATAGCAGTTAGGGTCACTAACCACTAGACCAACAGGCCAGTCAAAATGCCTGAAGGGTCAGGCAGAGACTAATCATTAGTGATCATGGAGTTTCTTGCCAGTTCTTCTCCATATGAAACGACCAACCAAACCGTGGACCTTTTTATTTTTGATTTTTAGTACTTCCACATTTCTCCGCGCGGTTATGTTTTAGTCCCACGTAATAGGAGACGAGCCTATATTGTCATCATCATCATCATTTCAGCCTGGAATCACCCACTGTTAAGTATAAGACGTATACCCTGACTTCTGTCACTCTTCTCTGTTCTTGCTGTGTGTACTGTCATCAAACGGGCATAAATCCAGGCTCCGTGGCTTCTACTGAGACATTCCTGATGTAAAAACCTAAGGGCTCCCACACATAAACACGATACGACGTCGCGTCGTGGAAATCTACGACACGAACGTCGTAACGTGTCGATGCACGATACGACGTCGTGACGTTAGAAACTCACGATGCAATCCTGCGCAGTTGTCTTGTTACTTTAATGAACAAATTAATATTTATTTGGTTTCTAATTTTCTTATACCTTTGTGAGTGATGTGCATGGTAGCCGTCGGTGGCTTGACCATTGTTTGGTAACCGAGGCGGCGTTGAAGTCTGTAACATCTGTTAGGGTACATTATGATAGCTACTGGTCAGATCACTTCCCGTTAGAGCTGCAATGTGATATGGCGAAGGTCAGGCCAAAGTCGGCTCCATTGCATGACATTCAAATAAATAAAGTTACGTGGGGTGAACGTAATATAGATCAGATTGAATTGTATACCAAAGAATGTAACTCTAAACTAAGGCAAATTGATTTTCCCAGTGATCTAAGTGAATGTTGTGATTATATGTGCAAAGAGCTAGAACACAGGAAGGTAATTGATAATTTATATAATGAAATTGTTTTATCTTTACGGGAGGCTGCTGCGGCCACGTATGTCAGTCACTGTAAAGGGGGTGTCGTAAGGGGTCGACCAATCTTGGGGTGGAATAGGTATGTCAGGGACGCTCACCGGAAGTCCAGGCAAATGTTTACGAATTGGGTTTGGCATGGAAAACCAAGCACGGGATATATTTATAGTGATATGGTGGAGTCTCGAAAGATTTTTAAACAAAGACTTAAGTTTTGTCAAAATAAACAAGACCAAATTAAAATGGATATATTGGCTTCGAGACACAACAAGAAAGACTTTCGCGGGTTTTGGAAACACACCAAAAAATTAAACCCTAAGCCTGGCATTCCGGTGTGTGTCGATGGTGTAAGTACGCCCGTGGAGATAGCAAACCGGTTTAAGGAGCATTTTAAAATAGTACCTTCGAAGTCGGATGTTAACAGTGTCGTTGCTGAGGCTGTTGTGTTAGAGGTACCTGCTTGCATTAAGGCTAAGCAGATTAGAACAATAATTAAAAATATGAGACGAGGCAAATCGCCGGGACACGACAGCCTTAGCATAGAACATTTCGAGTATGCTGGACCGCATCTCTCGCGACTGCTAGCGTTATTGTTTACATTCTGTATCCGTCACTCCTACCTGCCCGCTGCGTTGATGAAAACGGTGGTTGTACCAATATTGAAAAATAAAACCGGTGACGCCAGTGACAAAGGTAACTACAGACCGATCTCATTAGCAACTATTACGGCTAAAGTACTTGATGGCGTGTTTGAGGGACAAATTAGTAAACATCTTAAAATACACGATGCTCAGTTCGGCTTTAGGCCAAAGTTATCAACGGAATGTGCTATTTTGTCCCTTAAGCATACTGTCAGGTACTATACGGAGAGAAGTACGCCTATATATGCGGCATTTCTAGATCTTTCCAGGGCATTCGACCTGGTAAGGTATGACGTCCTGTGGTACAAGTTACGCGAAGCGGGAGTGCCTGATGCCATAACAAATATGTTTCAGTATTGGTATGGCCACCAAACCAATCAAGTTAGGTGGGCCGATGAGTTGTCGGAGGAGTACAGGTTGGAATGCGGGGTGAGGCAGGGGGGATTGACCTCGCCAGCGCTTTTCAACCTGTACATGAACCAGCTGATTGTCGAGCTCAGTAGCACTCTTGTTGGCTGTTCTATTGACGGTCTGTGTGTCAATAGTATTAGTTACGCGGACGACATGGTGCTGCTGAGTCCGTCAATTAGCGCACTCAGGAAGTTGTTGGCGGTCTGTGAGGCCTATGCGGAAACGCACGGACTTGTTTACAATGTGCAGAAAAGCAAATTGCTAGTGTTTAAGGCAAAACATAAAAAACCGGCACATAATATCCCACCGGTTATGTTGGAAGGTGTGGCCCTTGAACGAGTGCTAGATTTTAAGTACCTAGGGCACATAGTTACAGAGGACTTAAAAGATGATGCTGATATGGAAAGGGAACGGAGGGCGTTGGCTGTCCGATGCAATATGTTGGCCCGCAGGTTTGCACGTTGTACACCGGAAGTAAAAGTAACTCTTTTTAAGGCTTTCTGCCAGTCGTTGTACACGTGCACTCTGTGGGTTCGATATACGCAGAGGGCATACAACGCCCTCAGGGTTCAGTATAATAACACTTTCAGGATGTTGTTGGGGCTCCCACGTTACTGTAGCGCATCAGGAATGTTTGCGGATGCACGTACTGATGGTTTCAGTACCATCATTCGTAAAAAGACTGCTTCCATGATGCGCAGAGTGCGTGGGAGCGGCAATGATATCCTGAAGGTCATCAGTGATAAACCGTGCTGCACCATTATGGCGCATTGGGTACGTGTCCATGTACATATACCCAGTGCGTCAAGTGAATGTGGCCGGTATATGAACTGAATATATAAGTACCTAGCATAAGTTATTCCATTCCCATTTGTTACTAACATAGTATATAAGTAGTGTGTATTACTAACATCATATGGATCAAGGTCTGAAATAAAGTATTTTTATTTTATTTTATTTATTTATTTATTTCAAAAACATTTAAATATTCTTTTCAGAATGCGTCTAGAGCGGTCCATTTTTCGGAATGAACTAAAACACCACCCTTCTGTATCGACGGCATCGTGCCGTGTATCGTGCGTGGCACATTACGTTACGATGTCGTGTTTTTTTTACGATGCTCATCGTAGATTTCCACGACGCGAAGTCGTTACGTGAAACGACGCCGCATCGTTGTACGACGCGACGTCGTATCGTGTTTATGTGTGGGAGCCCTAATACCAATTAGCCTAACCTGAGAATCGAACTCAAAAGGTCATGCACAGCAGTCCCTAGACCAACGAGGCCGGGTAAAAATATTCCAAAATTACAAATAGCCACATCTAGTAACTAGACACCCCGGTAATAGTAGAGGCAGCCACGCGCGATAGAGTCATTTCCTGATTTTGATGTCGCAATACAATGTTCAATGTTAGTATACCGAAAGTTTTGACATGTTTATTACGTATATAAAATTAATGTGTTAGCAGGTAATATTATTATTTTTTATTTCTCTTTTTATTATGGCAATGTATGTGGGAACGAAGTTCTTTGGTGGATTTATTATTTTTTAGTTGTGCTTGTGAATAGTGATAGTGTGAAGGAAAGTGTGTTTTTATTGTTTGACACCATCTTGCTGATTAATTCATTGATTATGAGGTGACCATAATGGTTTTTTTTTTAATATTTCCCAAATACGCTGGGTTCGGCTTCCAGTCTAACTGGATGTAGCTGATCACCAGTATTTTACTTGGAACGACTGCCTAAAAAACCTCCACAGCCCTGGTAGTACGAGGCACTACGAGGTAGTATCCCTTGTTAAGACTGGTTGTCTGTAACGACTGTCAAAGATCTAAAAATGTCAGCTGGGACCAACGGCTTAGCGTTTTTTCCGAGGCACAGAGGACACTGGATCTGATCTGTAATAGATTTTCACCCATCCAAGTACAGACCTAGGTAAGCCCTGCTTGGCCTTGAAGAACGGACGGGCTGTTATTATTTCATCTATTTACCAGCTTACTGGTATATAATTATGGAGTGCTTTAAACCCAATCGAAATTCGAAAATCAATTTATCTAAATGTACGGTTATTACAAGACGTACGGGTGCTTCACGATGTTTTATTTCAACGTTTTGGAGTTATGCTGGGTAGGTAGCAATCTTTTTCTGACCTCTAGTTGAGTACTGCGGATAAACCAAACCGTGGTGGTCTTCAAAATCCTGTTGAAGATAAATGAAAACATTGAGATTGCGTGTCGTGTATCTTTGAGTAGCTGGAATCTATTCAACTAACCAGTTGAACATTAAATTGTAGTAATCAACAGAACTTGTGTTATTTACAGAATCCTGACTTGATTAATATAATGATAACATAGTCTGTGACTTTCTGTAAGCCTTATAATTCTTGGAATTGACTTATCGAGGAACTGTTTCACTATCCTTAAGATTATGAGTCTAAATTACTATGTCCGGTATTAAGTTTTGCTAAAGAAGTTTATTATTTTAGGCAGTCAAATAAAATAATAAATGAATGGGGTCATTAATTTAGTGGTCCCAAGTGGGATCACTGAGCATGAAGTCCTGGTTTCGGTTCCCGGGTCGGGCAAAGTTTTAAAGGATTTCTTCTCATAAACTGAGCTGATTCAATTATTTTTGACAGTAAAATTATTAGAAAAAGTTTTTCTAGATTCTTAAACATTTCTATTAAGTTAAAGACTTCTCTCGAATTTGTCTGTTAGTCTTCTAAAGACGGCCGTAAAATGGGCCATCTTTGGAGGGTCATATTTTCTTTACTAATTAGTTGTAGACAAAGAAATAACAGGCCGTGTCTGGAGCAGACCTAATTTTCAAGAAATCGTAAAATGAATTTGTATAGAGGATCGCAGGCCCTGTTCCTCTTAACAGTTGCTATTTCATAAAAAAAAAACAAAATTTAATTTTATTCATTATCTGAAACATTTCCATATACTACACATCAGCAACAGAGCAAACGAGGATGTGGCCGGTAGGAGCGGTGCCTAATTCCGTCTAATTTCATCCTATAACGGTGACAAAGTCATTGTGCCGCTGTCAAAGTGATACCACACTACATGAATTAAGTGAAATTGTGTGTTACACTAGGGTTATATGTGAAAACTTTTATTTATTATGGGTATGATAGGTCATTGTTATGGACTTATGGTTGAGAAATTATATTATTTTTGTGTATTATGTGTGTATTATAGTTAGCGGAAAATGAAGTGAGGAAAATGTTGAGTATGAATGTAGATGGAGCCATAATGCCCGCCTTCCACTAAAAAAGGGTGATGAGCGGAAACTGAGCTGATAATCTGAGCGGACCGGATTAATATAGTAGTCCGCTCATTCACAGTGAAAGCACTTCTATGAAAAAGGCCTTTGTTAAACGGAGTCCGTACGGAGCCCGCTCCGCTCGCAGTGGTAGGCGGGCATAAGGCCTCAGCCTCGAATTTTGCGGGCAGCGGGACGGCGGCGGCGGCGGCGCGGCTTGTATGGAGTGCACCACTCGTTGCCCGCCCCCGCGCCGCTGTTTTCGAGAACCGGTCCATTTGATTGTACGCATAAGATCCTGCCGCTCCCGCGCCGCCGCCGCCGCCGCCCCGCTGCCCGCAAAATTCGAGGCTGAGGCCTTCGATGGATGGACTGTGTGAAGGATGGTATGGCTAGGAAGGAGGTGACTGCTGAAAAGGCGAGTAATAGAGAATAAGAGAAGTATGGATGAAAAAACCATGCTGCGCCGACCCCAAAAATGAATTAGGTACATTAGTTAGCAATAACTGGTTTTCAAATAAAAAGTTTCTAAGAAAATAACGATTTCGGTGTAAGCACTATTTCGTAAATCTATTGCTTCACAGTAGGTGAAAAACACTTTTAAAAGTTGCTTTGTGTAGACATACATACGTGCTCGTGACGGTAAAATATGACTTACTATCGACGAGCCACACACATACCCGTAATTATTCACATGATGATTATCTTAACCCATTAGGTACATGAGTCACAAAATACCCAATAAATTCCTAAAAAAAACGCCCGAAATACAAACAACACATACAAATTGGTTCAAAACAGTAGATATGGTAGAATAAGCTATTCTAATGTTCTAAATGTAACGCTTTGTGTCCGTGGGTTGTGGAGCATGAAGGTATTGTGGAGGCCCTTTATTTGTGACCATTAGGGTCTAGTGTACGAGGTACTACATGGAACTAGGAAGTAAAGGGACGTATGTTAATTTTGGACAAGATTGTATAACCGAATTGTGCAATGAAACAAACAAGTCACCGACTTCAGAAACTAAAATTATTTTCCATTTGTTGGTGTGACAGTAGCTAATAGTACACCCACATTTCGCTAGTTTTGTTTATTATACAGGGGGTGAGCTTTTTGTTTTGGGACAAGCCCGCCACACTATTCCCAAACCACTGTAACTCATGTTAGCTAGAATCAACAGTGGCGACCGCAAGAAAAGCGCCGAGACAATGAAGCTCGACGAAGTCCCAGAAAAACGATTTAACTGTCTTGGATCCCGCAACGAAATTAATCAGAAAAGAATTGCGGAGGAGTACACAATAACAGAGACATAATTTCCACTTCCCTCCTTATGTTTTTCCAACTCCTCCGCAATTCTTTTCTGATTGATTTCGTTGCCTCCTGCTGATATCAGCAGGAGACAGAACAGAACAAGGCCAATAGGCACACAGGGACGTATACAACTGGAATAAGTCCAGTTGCCTAGCACTACGGATATTATTGTCATTAATATTACTGGGTCTTAAGTTGTGAGTGATATTTGATTCCAATAATAGGTATGACAAATATATCTGATAATATATCTGAACAAATAAATAAAGCAGTTAATCCTAGCAAAGAAATTTGGAAAATAGTTAATAAAACTCGGAAAAAAATTGATAATAATTTCGAAAATGATAATATAATACTTAAACATAATAATAAAATAATTTTTAATCCAATTGACATTGCTAACATTTTTGCAGATAAGTTTGACAACAGTAAAGGCATAAATACTGGTAACCCAGAACTAGCTAAGAGACATTTAATTGAGAATACTGACCGAGTTGATAAGTCTATGGTTTTTAATCCTGTATTGCCGTTAGAGATTTACAAAATGGTAAAGGGTATGGATGGTAAAAAGTCATTTGGACACGATGAAATACCTCTGAACGTAATCAAAGATAATATAGATATACTGGCATACCCAATATCTGAAATAATAAATAACTGCGTCAATGAAGGCGTCTTTCCTGACCAATTTAAGTTAGCCAGAATTTTACCACTATTTAAGAAAGGTGCTAAAACGGATCCAGGCAATTATAGACCCATTTCATTGTTACCAGTTCTATCCAAACTTTTTGAAAAAGTAATTAAATCTAGGCTTGTAAGTCATTTGAGTAGTCAAAAGATAATAAACCAAAATCAGTTTGGATACCAAAAAAGTAAAGGGACACTAGATGCAATAGACTCGTTAGTTAACAACGTAGTAAATAAGCTGAACAATAAACTGAAAGTTGCCGGTTTATTCCTAGACCTAAGTTCTGCGTTTGATACTGTAGAACATTGCATTCTCTTGGATAAGTTAGAGCACTACGGTATAAGAGAAAACGTGTTAAAACTTTTTGCTTCTTATTTAACTAATAGAAAACAGTACGTCGAAATTAAATCGCTTCAAGAAGGTGTGGAAGAAATTCACAAATCGAAATTATTCACAGTAACTAGAGGTGTTCCTCAGGGTTCGGTGTTGGGCCCCATTTTCTTTATAATATTCCTTAACGATCTAACTGAATACATCAAAAACATTTTACCAGATGCTGACTTAATAATATTTGCTGATGATACGAGTGCTGTTATAGCTGCTGACAATATGGAGACCTTAAAATGTAAAGTAAATGTTTTATTGGCTGCTTGTGAAAGCTGGTTCTCTATGAACAACCTTAAATTAAATGTAAGCAAGACAAAATGCATGATATTTAGATCTACAGTTAGGAACAAAGTTACAATGGACATAGAGTCCTTGGGCAGTAAAATTGATGTAGTAGAAACTTTAAAATTTTTAGGGGTACAAATTGACTCTTTACTGAATTGGAAATCAGAACTAAATTCAATTACGAATGCAATAAGTAGTGCATGTTATGCTATCAGATCTTTGAGGGATGTTTTGTCTGGTGGGCAACTTCGTGCCGTCTATTTTGCTCTGGTTGAATCGAAACTTAGATACAGCATTAAATTTTGGGGAAACAGCTATAAATATAATAATAAGGCAGCCTTTACTATGCAAAAGCGAGCTTTAAGAACCATGCTTCGTTTAGACCAGACGGAATCATGTAAGGAGTATTTTATTAAGCTTAGAATTTTAACGGTGCCATGTCTGTATGTTTTGGTTCTCCTTACTCATTTAATAAAAAACTTAAACGAGTTTGAAACAGACGATGAAAGGAAAAATAGATTAGAAACTCGCAGAAAAGATCTTCCTATTATTATGCAGGCAAAGCTCAATGTTGTCAAACACTCGTCACGTGTGCAATCTGTCAATCTGTTTAACAAATTACCAGCAGAATTAAAGAATATTCAGAATGTGAACGTATTTAAAAATAAACTCAGAGCTTTGTTAATCAAGAAAGCCTATTATTCTATTGACGAATTTTGTAATGACAAAAGTTTAAAAAAAAGTAGTTAAATTAAATAAGTAACTGTATAGACTATTCTTTGACTTGTTATAGACTTTGCTTCTTTTTTGTGTTTTTTTTTTTTAAATATTTCTTATTTTTTTCTTGACATAAAATGTATTCATGTAGCGTTTTGCTGGGGAATTTGTTGTGTATTGTGACTGTAAAGTTAGTTTTGATTTGGATAGTGGTTCTAACTTCGGATGGGTGTGGAATGAGGTTACTTGCTTATTTGTTTTTATTGTAATTGTGTATGTGCTTGTGTGTTACTTTTGTTTGTGTGTACTATTACTGTGCAAATATTTCGACACAAATGTATTTTTGTTATGAAATAAATAACTTGAACTTGAACTTGACAAAAATGCTTGAACGCACGGAAATTTGTTCTAGTTTCTACAAGGTCCGTAGGTATAGTAAATAACTCCGGATGTAACTTGTACACTATTTATCATAATATTACGTTCATTCTGCCAAAGACTACACTCCCATAAAATGTGATGTGCAGATTATTCAAATTCGCAGTCAGATGTGGGGGTAGGCTTATTGCCATCAACTTGGCACAGTTCCAGACTCCATGACTGCTACTTAGACATTCCAGATAGAAAAACCCAACAACATATTGCCCAAACTGGGAATCGTACCCAGGACCTCATGAGCCTGGTCTTGGCTGTCAATGCCAAGCCAATGTAATTAATGTGGATCCATGTCAATCACAAATTCTCAACCAGAAGTACCACATCCAAAAGAGTGTTCTATAATTTTCAACAGTTGTTAAAAAGTCAAATGTTAGTACCTACCTTATTTATCTCATTACCTTCAACCTATGCACACACGCAGGCCTATTGTCTAATTATATCGGTCAAAGTGTTTTAACACCCAGATCTTATCAGCTAAGTGTGATACCATGAAACTGGCTGCTTAGTTAGCATTTCATTAAAATATCATGGTCCACCTCCCATCCTGCCCTCTTAGTCCAAAAGAGTTTCTAAACCGCCTCAAAGGCCTATGACATGGTTTGACAACCGCCACGGGGTGGCTGGGCGACCACCGGCTTATACGTGCCTTCCGAAGCACGGAATCATCTTTATATCAGACAATGAGGTGATTCAGGCCTGCAATATCCTAACCAAACTGGAAACAACTTTGCAAAGTATGCTTCCCGTGGGAATCGAAACCACTACGACCGGGTCACAAGGCAAACGCCTAAACCACTCGACCACGGAGGAGTTCTGGGTTAGGAAAATATTTACAAAATGCTGTTTCATCGATACGAAGATGAAGAAGAAGTAGAATTTTAATACAGTATTGAAAGGTGTGGTCATAATTATTAGTTATGTGGTAAGTATATAATGGTATAAAATAGAAAAAAAAAACTTCATTCGCGACTATAATCGAGTTCAAAGTTATGGAACATTTGGGATGCATATTATATAGATGAGTAGGTATTGCCGTATTGAAAGTTTGTATTGAATATCTGATTGTTTTTCGCAAATGCAAGGTTGTCTTCGGGAGAAAGTTGTCAGTTTAATGATCTATTCCACACACATATAATATAACACCCCAGTTTTCTAATACATGCTGTATAATTAACCTTTCGTTAAGTATCAGCCGTTAATGAGTTTAATTAAAAACTACGGTTTACAACTTTGAACCTCTTAGCATGAGGGATTAAGATTGTAACGGTATATTTAATTGAAGTTGTTTTGGTTGAGAAATGAAGTTTAACGCCTTTGATGCTGATGTCCGCGGCTTCACCCGCGTTGATGTCGATTAAATTACATACTTATAACTTCCTCGAGAACCACTCCATCCATTGGTGAAAACAGCATGAAAATCGGTGAAGAAGTTTTTGAGTTTATCGCGAACAGACAGCGAATTAGACAGACGCGGCAGAGGATTTTATAATACGAATATGTAGTGATAATAATGATTAAATAATTTAACAGGATATTTGTAAAGTTACAGTTATTTTGTTGTTTTACAATTTATATTATTATGCATACGAAAGCTAGGCTAAGGTAAATACAATTTTGTCGAAGTGTCAATAATTCCTAGTTTTATTTGACACACGTAGAATATTTCTTGAAAGGTACTTAAATAAAACTTACTTTATTTCTCTTTGTGTTTTCCAGATGTTTGTTTTGTCTTTAATTTATAGGTAGGTATTTGTTTGTAATAAGAATAACTCATGACACACATGAGTTTACATGCAGACTTTTTGAAATGAGTAGTTGACTGACTAAAAACAATAATTATGATTCTATTTAGTCATTCTGTTAGATCGCAAAATATTGAATACTTACGTGTTTTTTATTTTATCAATTTCATAAAAATAGACGAAATTTATTTTCGTATATTTTTATGAATTTCGTGTCAAAGATAGTTTTAATGGGGGCTGGTGACGTCACTGTCTGGAAAAAAATGTACCAAACTGTGACGTCGCGCGACTTTTCGAAGCACTGCACTGTCTTCATTTATTGTTTACGTGAAAAAAGAAAAAATACGTGTCCAATATTTTTTGGAAATTTATCTGACGGACTAATTTGATTTTTTGTGTTTTGGTTTTTGTTCTGCTTTTTCATAATAGTAGCTTTAGCCAGTGGCTTCGCTCGTGTGATGATGGTGTCTCAGAACTCTCAGACCATGAAACTGAACAATTTTTGTCCTACAGCTTTTTGAGAAGATCTTTGTAGTGTCAATGCATCATAGAGTCTTATTACCCAACTGCAGTGAACCCCAAAAGGAGGGTTATGTGTTTGTTTACATTTTCTTTTATTTCTGACGTTTGACATGTCTTTAAGTATTACTTTGAGAGACCAATACTTTCTGTTACTGTTATTTATAGTTCAAATTGTCTTTTATTATAAATTATAATACATACGAATTCATGGCTAAAATTACATCAGTAACTTTATTTTTAAATGCTCCCACGAATCCTGTACCTTCGCACACAGAATTTTTTCACCAAAAAGAAACTCAGATGTACCTACTGTGCAATGTAACTTATTTTACCGTAATGGGTGTTTTTACACCTTGTAAACGTACAAAGTTCAAGCAGCAAGATCTTAATGAAAATATTGAAAAAAAAACCGGCCAAGAGCGTGTCGGGCCACGCTCAGTGTAGGGTTCCGTAGTAATAATTCTTTTTTTGTTTGAAATACGGGCCAATGAAACTTGACCTCTGGATTGTATAGGCGCTCATACGATTCAGGGACCAAATTATATTGGTTAATTGCAGTTTCCATCTGTTGTTTCCATCCAAGTTCAAAATAATTTTCCTAGAAAGTCCTTATAAAGTTCTACTTTTCAGATTTTTTTCATATTTTCTAAACTTATGGTTCAAAAGTTAGAGGGGGGGGGACGCTTTGTTTTTTACTTTTGGAGCGATTATTTCCGAAATTATTGACATTATCAAAAAATGATTTCAGTAAACCCCTATTCATTTTTAAATACCTTTCCAACAATATATCACACGTTAGGGTTAAAATTAAAAAAAAAATCACTTCCCACTTTACATATAGGGGGGCTACCCTAATAAAACATTTTTTTCCAATTTTTATTTTAGCACTTTGTCGGCGTGATTGATACACATATTGGTACCAAATTTCAGCTTTCTAGTGCTAACGGTCACAGAGATTAAGCGAGGACGGACAGACGGACAGACAGACAGACAGACAGACAGACAGACAGACAGACAGACAGACAGACAGACAGACATGGCGAAACTATAAGGGTTCCTAGTTGACTACGGAACCCTAAAAACAGGTTTTTTAGTTTCAATTCCTCACCTAAACAATAGAACATATAAATCATACTCTACCGTCTTATCTTAAGCCATAATTTGCCAAGTTAATGAACCAATTGTAGCAAGTAATCCACTTATTGTAGGCAGCGAGATTGGTGCGTGTGCGCATAAAAAAGCGATAAGCGCTAGATTAGCTTCGGGCGGGAACTTCCCAACGCGCAACGGATAGAAATGTTGGGAAGTTCCTGGTTAGAAGTATAAATCGGACGTTTTTTAATGGATATGGCTGTTTTTTTTTTATTTTTCAAATTGGCTTGCTCTTGACTTCAATCTTGCCCTAAGGGCAGAGATGAGGTCGACGATGGAACGAGCTTACCCAGAAGAAGCCTATTTACTCGCGACTTAAATAGATTAGATTAGTCTCCCGATGGAAGAAGGGAGATGGTGGAATCAGCCCGTGGAGCTCGGACGGAACAAAAAAAAACTTATGAGTTATTTCTGCTGCCAGCCAACCGACAACCAGTGAAATACGGACATAATAAAATAACGTTAAATCTAGGCAATGTGATAGGATTTGTGTAATAGTCACTAAGCTTTTTACAATTACAATTTCGGTAACCCCCCACCTTTAACTATTGTTTACGACACAGATAATTTTCATCATTGCACATCACTTAAAAAACCAGAATATTTAATGACGAAACCAACCAAAGCCATCCATCTCAAGCCTGTGAGAGCTTAAATCAAACCCAACTAAAAATATCTCACACACAACTGCATTCTAAAAGCACAAGCACCCGATAAAGAACTCGAATAATTAATCCCGAATTATGTAAACATAATTAGATGAACGAAACTAGAAAATGTAAATGAGTAGAAACATGTAACGGTGGAGTGTTACGAAATTGGTGTGGTCACCGTTGAGAGAGCACCAGATAAAGTTATTGTAACAAGCTACGTTTGTGCACGCATTGATGTGCTAGTGATGGCGGGTAGCGTTTTTTTTGGGTGATGAAAATGAAGAGACAAACAAATGTTACAAAATACAACAGAACAGAACGACAATAGAAAAGTTGAAGAGAGGCTTGCACGTCGTGAAATCATGCGGAGTGGTAATCTGCTTATCGCAGTCACGAGTCATTACTGCGCCAAGCAGGTTACCACCCAGCATGATGCTGTGTTATTGGGCCCACAGCACAGGTTGTCGGCGTAGTAGAAGGAAATCGGTTTATTCGTTAGATGGATCCTGAAACTGGAGGACCCAAAGTGGTGGATGTAGACGGCAAAAAACTAAGAGCAGTAATTGAAATATTGATGTGGGCACTGAAGAAAAGTAATGATAACGTTGTGTGACACAGAATAAAGGTCTCTGAAATGACCATATAAAATAACAACCACAGAGAGTCAATAAACTCATTGGTGATCTCGTACAACTAGTTCACGTTTTCCAGTTTCGTTATCTCATCCGCATCCGCTATCCGCTCCCAGTCGCACCACACAATCCATAATTAAATAAACGCACAGAAGCGATGATTTTTATCTCTTAACAACCACCCACATAAGTGCATAATCACTCTTTGTGTGATTTCGATCATCTTACTTGCACACACATGTAATTACGAACAATTTGAGTTTTATTTTGTGGAAACAGCCCTTAGGTATGCGGAACGGAATTCCGGATTCGAAATTAACGGAGGTATTCGAAATTTCGAAAATTGCGGAGTTCGAAAAAGTCACCGCGGGAGGAACGCGGATGGGTATTAGTCAGTAATAGTCTGACACTCCTTCTTTTATCCATCCTTAAAAAACAGGTTTTGACTGCAGCGATTTTCCAGTGTATTGCTGTAAAGTAGATCGACGAACTGGGAACTCAGACTGGGGCAATAGTAGGTACTCGTATTTCGTTTCTTTTGCACTCCAACTCTCACCAAAGATTTTTTTTTACTTTTAACGGTAGGTTTAAACAAAATCAAATTTGAATTTGATTCAAAAACAGGGATGGCGATGAAACTGAAGATAAAAAAGTATAAGACTCACACAAGTAATCGAAAACCATGTGGGAATTCTGTTACAAGTACTTTTTTTTAATCGATTGCGACTAGGCTTCAGAGTTGACCAATGGACGAGTGCTTGCAATGTTGTTACTGATGTGATACTGTTAGCCTACATCATCCCACTGATGGGAAAATTTCTTTCTTTGACCTCCAATTGTTTCGATTCAAGGCCAATGAGGTCAACAACTCGCTAGTCTTGTCCAGATCTAAGTATAACTAATGATCCTGCTAACTTCAAAACTTCAAAACAGCAGAAAAACAAATGACGATAATTCAGCAGAATAAACTCGAAACTTCCAATAATCGCTGATGCATAGCAATTAGCTACACTGCCTTGCATTATTCAATTCAATTCAATTCAATTTATTCGCAATAAAGCATTGGTACAATTTCGGTCTTAACATAAATCATAATCTAGATCCATAACACTTTGTCATAATAATGTGACATGCAAACATTTGGGTTTATAATTATTTCTAAAGTCCTAATTCATAATAATTCAAATTGAGTAGTACATAATGTCATTAAAATTAATTTCCATAATATTATAATTAATGTCAGAGGGTAAATGCTAATGGTAATTATTTATTTTCCAACTTCTTATTGAATAAGTCAGTCACTGAGTAGAATTTTTTTTCCCTTAACCATACTTTAAGACATTTTGCAAATTTATACGTGGGCAAGATTTTAATATTGTCAGGTATAGCATTAAATATACGAACACACATTGCATAACTGTTTTTACTGTATAGCGCTGTCCTTGGAATTATGGGCAAAACTATTCTATTCCTGTGCCTAGTGCTTTTCGAAAATATTTCATGATGTTTCTTAAATAGCTCTGGATGCATTTTAACAAATTTCGCGCACTCAAAGATGTAGAGACATGGAAGGGTTAGTACCTTGAACTTTATGAAAAAAGGTTTGCAAGATTCCCATGGTCGTATTCCCGCTATAGCGCGGATGCATTTTTTCTGCGCGATGAACACTCGCTGACTCTCTGTTGAGTAACCCCAGGTGATGAGACCATATCTCAACACGGAATCAACATACCCATAGTATGCAGATAATACGGTTTTTAACGCCGATGTCTTTGCGAGTTCGTATAAAACGTAGACGAATTTATTTATTTTATTGCATACTTTATTGACGTGGGCCTTCCAGTTGCAATTTTTGTCAATCGTTATACCGAGGAATGTTGTTTCGTTTACTTCGTTTAGTTTAAGTCCTCTATAATTAATGTCTAATGTCTTATTTTCTTTTCCATATGTACTAAATTGAATAAAATTGGTTTTTGTCAGGTTTACGCATAGATTATTATCGTCAAGCCATGTAATTATCGATTCAATTGTCTTATTTATGTCAGTAGTATATTTATCAATGTCAGTATTATTCGATGTCATTATTAACGATATGTCATCAGCGAACAAAAAACAGGGGTGATTAGTAACGTCAGGAAGGTCATTTATATAAAGTATAAATAATAGGGAACTCAGCACACCCCCTTGGGGCACACCAGACCCATTATGTTTATACTTCGATCTGTACGACTTAAGTGTTCGTTGACTATCAACTTTTTCAATTTCTACACACTGCATTCTGTTACTTAAATAGCTACCTATCCACTGGAGTGCTGGGCCTCGTATCCCATACTTTTCTAACTTGTCCAACAGCAATTTGTGTGATACGAAATCGAACGCCTTAGACATGTCAAAAAATATGCCTGTTGTGCTAATTCGCTTATCTAAATTAGTTACGATTTTGTCAATTAAGTTAAAACATGCTAGTGTTGTGGATTTTCCCTTTTGGAACCCGTATTGTTCTTCCCTTAAGATAGCATGCTTACTGATGAATTGAGTTAGGCGTTTATGCATGGCAGTTTCAAAGATTTTTGATATGATGGGTACGAGAGTAATTGGTCTGTAATTATCGAGATCATCCTTGTTACCTTTTTTGTGTAAGGGTTTTACAACCGATTGTTTAAGTAGGCTATTACCTATAAGTAGCCTATTACCAACCGCACTTTATTTTATCCCGGAATTATTAGCCCCACGCTTACCGGTAGACAGTAATTGATGCAAACAGTACTCCATTACACATTTCTAAGAATGTACAACGCTGATTTAGCGTTCTCGCGAAAATGACCATGTTCGCCTACCCTGCTGCGGTTGTTTTTTCCCGAGTAATATTATGAGTTATTGTCCAAAGCGGGTTCGAGTCCCGGGAAGTGAAATGGTAACAAAATACCGGATGTATTGTGGGCGGTCACTGTGCGCATTGTCATACAAAAAGCTTTTGCTTTTTGAATTTGTAGTGTGGATACGAGTTTTTGTTGGTCCTCGGATATGGTGGAAGCGTTTTTTTTGTCCGTTTTCGTTGCGTGGTCGTAAGTTTTCTAGCTCACGTATGTGCTTCCTAGTTTTTTTTTGCTAAATACTTAGGTCTACGTAAATTATTCAGACCAATTATAATTCTAAAATATTTTTTTCTTGATAAAGTTTTCTGTTACTTAGCTACAACAAAGTTGTATGTAATAATATTCGTCAAGGGAGTGTCACAGTTTTTACCTAGTTATTTGTGTGTTGTCCTGGCAGAATGCCAGGATAACTTTCTATTAAGAAAGTGGATGTCTATCTAAGTACTTTTGACAAGGCTATTTCACTTTTAAAACGCCTTGGAAATGATGATGACACTTGAGTTATTAAAAAATAACTGTCATCTATGGTGCATTCTGTTTCATCTTACCGAGAAGCTCATCAGATTTTGTGGAGGAAATACTCGGAATTTTGAAATGATTCCTCTTGTATTTTCTCAAAAACTCATAGTCACACTAAACAGTTCCACACAAGCGCTATTGTCTTGGATAATACTATTAACAAAATTATTGTTTACCTCTTCTATAGCTGCCTACCTACTTATTACTGAGGTTTCGTCGCTGCCCCTTCCGGTACAATCTGTTATAACGTTTTTAATTAACTTTTTACCGACAGTGTAATTTTAGTGGGACACTTTTACAATTGTTTAGTGGTTGCTCATTCGGAAATTATTTTCCCGGTTGTTTTTGATCGGTGGGTGAGTTTTTGTGGCCTGATGTGTAGTGATTTTTGTGTTTAATTTATTTGTGACTTTGTAATTAATAATTAAGGTATTTTATCAATTGCATGCGCTTCGTTCGTCTACTGGTCGCAAACACGACTGTTGAACAAGAGGTCCTGGGTTCCAATTTCGGGTCGGGCAAAGTGTTATTGGGTTTTTCAGCAGGAATTTATCAGAAGCAGCCTCGTAGTCTGGATCTGCGCTCAGATGATGGCAATAAGCTCACCTCAATGACATGGGATCTGTACGCAAAATACGGACTTAAGACGTGGAGTTGTGGACACCTGCCCGTTCTACAAGACAATGCAGAGGACTTTAAAATAACTGTACCTACACTTGTATTTGATACACCACCACTTGCTGATTGGTGGACTGATACATCCTGGTATTGATGTAATTATTTAAATATATACCTATAGTATATAGTCACACTCTACTTAACGGGATTCCTTGAATATACTAAAGTTAAAAAAAGTGTTTTATGAGTTCTAATTTTCAATAACTCAATTGATAAACCGAGTGATTTACCTCCCCTTTTGGAATTTATTGAGATATCTCCCAATGTTGGTGAAAACAGCCATTAAATTCTGAATTTTTGATTAATGTAATCATCCTAACTGGGCCCCAAGTCTGCTATTCAATAGTGTCAGAATGGTCGATCATTGATCTCATAATGGTTGATTGACGACAAGCCAAAAAGTACCTTAAGTCGACAGGCATTAGATACTTTTTGGCTTGTCATCAATCAACCATTATGAGATCAATGATCGACCATTCTGACACTATTGAATAGCAGACTCGGGGCCCTGGTATATTGTTAAAAGGTCACTGGAAAAACCAGTTAAATATTTAAGCAAGGACGACAAATCATTAATTGTTATGTTGTTAACTTTAATAATAATATAATAATAATATTCCACAACTATCACACAACGCCATCTAGTCCCAAGCTAAGCAGAGCTTGTGTTATGGGTACTAGACAACTGATAAACATACTTATATATATTTCTAAATACATACATATTATAGATAAATTACACCCAGACACAGAACAAATGATCGTGCTCATCACACAAACATTTGTCCTGGGTGGGAATCGAACCCACGACCTCCGGCATAGCAGTTAGGGTCACTAACCACTAGACCAACAGGCCAGTCAATTTTATCTGTGTCTTTATTACTATTTAAAGAATTTATATTCTATTTAAGTGACTATGGAAAGCCTATTAGCCCGTAGTACCTACATTCGATATTTGCATAATTTTTTTTTTTAATTAAAATATGTTTAACTGGTTTTTAATATTAGGTATTCGTTTTTGAGTTTGATGACTTGATAACTTGTTTTTTTTAAGTACCCATCTTTAATAGAGTCCAAAAACGAAATAATGTTTTTTATACGTTCAAAGTATCAATTTAACAACCCGTAAGGCCTATTCTGCCTGTTTTACATTTTAGGCAGTTTATGGTGAAGAGGTTAAAAATGTCCAAAAAAGTATTAAAATTTTGATTTCTCAAAGTCCGAGATTGGACCGCAAGTAATCGGGATCAAAATTGTTGCTAATTAGGTCTAGCATTACCTATTTAAGGATTGCATAATACATACTTAGATACGTACATATTTTTAGTTTTGTAACTTAAACTTAAATCTTCACACATAAGCTAAGTCAATTCCGATCACAGATTTCGTCTTGGTCAAGTCCAAAAACATCACCATTTGCTGGCCACAAAACACAACTCACTTGATATTCACCTTAACGTAGTTTAAGATAAGGTGTGTTATGTGTTTAGGAGATGTCAGAAATACCTTTGTAAAGTACATACGAGGGTTCAACAAACTCTATAATGACGATTAAGAATTCTTCTCGCGTAGGCAGTGGCCGAAATGATAGGCTCTTCTTTGAGACTACAATGGTCTATAAATATTGAAAAAAAAAGATAATCTATTACAATCGTTTGATATTCTAACACTAGAAGTACTTTGTATGCTTTCCTCTTCGTGTAGAATGACTACACGATGTTTTAGATTATGGATATTCTTCTTAGCTTGTCAACAAAGTAAATTGTCGTAAATTGGCGACGAGTTTGGCACTTAATTAATTATTTTAAGAAAATTCACGATTCTAATAATTCTAAAAATTAAAGATTTCTGTTAATTTTAAGTGCTCACTAATGTAGATATCTAGAACACTATAAAATTAATTTTCTTGGAAATCCTATAAAATGCAACTTTACTACGATAAAATGTCGTGATTTATTTTTAAGCTACACTTTCAATTTTATCGTAGACTTTTTGACCATTTAGGTAGGTACAACATAATATGCCTCACAATTCAGTCTGCGCCAATGAGAGTCCACTATTTGACATAATTACTAATTATGCTTAAAAAATTTACCGAACTTGATTAATCTAGCAGGTGACTAGGAATACAAGAAAGAGGGTAGACAAGCTACATAGCCTGGCCCACCGGCGCAAAGTTGCATGTCTGTCGGTCTTCTACAGACTGTACTTCGGAGAGTGTGCGCAAGAGCTCCACGAGCTTATTCCACCATCTCCCTTCTTCCATCGAGAGACTAGGCGTACTGCAGGTTTTCACCCATACCTTGTCGATGTTCCACACATTCGTACGAAGCGTTTTGCTAAATCTTTCATTATTCGTACAGCCAAGGAGTGGAACACCCTGCCTGCGTCGGTCTTTCCGAGTCCATATAACCCCAATCTATTTAAGTCGCGAGGCTTCTTTTGGGTAAGCTCGTTCCATCGTCGACCTCATCTCTGCCCTTTTTTTTTTTTTTTTGGTAGGGCAAGATTGAGGTCAAGAGTAAGCCCATTTAATATAAAAAAAAATACAGATTTGTATCTGCACCTAACAATTTATTTACCATCTACTGGCATTCTATAGTCATCCCGCGATCATGGCGCTTGCAGCAGCGTCGAAATATCAGAAGCTCATAATAATGGAAAATCATCACGGAAGATATTCAGTAAATATAATAGTTCATCTAACAGATGCCACTCAAGGCTCAAGACATGGCTCATGGCTCGAGATCATAGCTCAACCAGGTCCATAGATATGAATAGACTCGATTGGGCTTATAAAGAAAAGAGTAATGGACTGTATGAAATATAGGTTTAATACCATAATTAACAGTATCAATTAGGTACAAAGAAATGCCCGTAGCGGCCCGTGTCGATGAGCTGAGTGCGGGGAGCGCGCGCGGCGGCGACCAGCGGCTCGCGCCCGGTACGCCGCGCCCCTCGCCTTCCCCGCGGTTGGCCGCGCATAGACGATGCGCCGACATATTCCCCGGGTTGAAGAGAAGTCTTCAATCTTCGACTGGTAAGGGGCAGATGCAGTTGAAGGCACGACGAATGGTGCCCCGCTTCGTCTTCATCTCAGCCACTCTCGTGACCCCGTCGACGCCGGGATAGGTCTTCGTGACCCGACCCAGGGACCAGAGCAGAGGTGGCGTCGTCTTGTCCTTGATCAAGACTAATGACCCCGGCTTCAGTTCGCCTCTGGAATGATACCATTTTGATTTTGCCTGCAGCAGAGAAGTGTATTCATTATGAAATCGTCCCCAGAAGTGTTGCCTGATGAGTTGGATCCGCTTCCAACGATCCAGTCGCGTGATGTTGGCTTCAGTCAACTGAGGATACAATACAGATGAGAATGGTCGTCCAATTAGGAAGTGAAAGGGAGTGAGAGCCGAAAAATCGTTAGGGTCAGAAGAAAGAGGAGTTAGAGGACGGGAATTTAACACCGCCTCTATGTGAGTGAGACAGGTAGCCATCTCCTCGAAAGTGAAATGGGTATGATGCAATAAGCGTTTTAAATGATGCTTACACGATTTTACAGCAGCTTCAGCTAATGAATTGAAGTGAGGGCTGTAAGCTGGCGTGAAAATAAATTCGATACCCTCCTGTGTCATTTCAGATGCAACATTCGATGACTGTAAGAACCTACACATCTCATTTGACGCGCCTACGAAGTTAGTTCCGTTATCGGACGTGATGCTTCGAGGCTTGCCACGACGCGCCACGAAACGATTTAGAGCGGCCATGTAGGCCTCAGTGGTGAGGTCGGTGACGAGCTCCAAATGTACGGCTTTTACTGCCGAGCAAACAAAGATGCACATGTAGGATTTTGTTAGTTTGCATCCTCGGCCTTTACGATTGGCTATCAATACTGGCCCAGCGTAGTCAACGTAACTATTCAAAAATGGAAACTCAAGATTGGTTCTTGAACTGGGTAGTTGACCCATTATAGGCTGTATGTTCTGAGCCTTATGTCTGAAACATTTAAGACATTTATTAACGACAAACCTAGACAAGTTTCTGCCACCTAGAGGCCAATAAGTTTGTCTTATATGTGACAATAACAACTGTGGACCAGCGTGCGCAAGCTTTAAATGTTGCATTTGAAATATAAGTTTAGTAAGTACGTGCTTACTACATAAAACAATAGGATGTTTTACATTGAAATCGTAGGGGGAGTTATCGAGCCTCCCGCCCACGCGAATGAGGTTATGATTGTCAATGAACGGTGTCAGAGGAAGCAATCTACTTTTGCGTGGTAATTTTTGTCCAGACTTTAACAAATTATACTCTTCAGGAAACATTTCAAGCTGTGAATAATGTATAATTAAATTTAATGAATTTTCAAGTTCTGTGATAGTAAAATTACCTTGCAATTTATTTTTATGTTTTACATTGTAAATAAAGCGTTGTACATATGTAAATATATTTAGAATTTTTATTAAACTAGAATACTTTACTAATAAATCATGAATGATTGATGAATGAATGGGAATGTTTGTATGATTACTACTTAATGAATGACTGTTGCTATCACCACTAATAAGATGAGTCACTACTTCCGGCAGATTATCCTTCCCGGTGTTTGGCATGCTGGGCCACTCATTTTCACTATGCTGTAAAAATGAGGGTCCAGACCACCACAGAGGATCGTTAATGAGAACGTCAGCGCTCACACCACGGGAAACAAGATCCGCCGGGTTGTCCTTCGACGGTACGTAGCTCCAGGTATGATCACATGTACTTTCCTGTATTTCGTTGACTCTGTGCCTGATGAAAGGCTTTAATTGATTTGAAGGAGTAGAGAGCCAACCCAGGACTATGGTAGAATCACACCAGAATCTACATCTATGAATGGGCATGGTGAGTGATTCCTGAACCTTAGTACACAGCCTTGCACCCAACAAAGCTCCGCAAAGTTCAAGTCTCGGTATCGTCGTTGGTTTGATGGGCGCTACGCGATTTCTAGAGACTAGAAGCTGTACGCCTATGGATCCCATGCTATTACAAGACCGAATGTACACACAAGCGCCATACGCCTTCTCGGACGCATCGGTAAAGACATGTACTTCATGCGTAATAGAGTCTTCAAGCAAAACCCAACGAGGAATTTTTAAATTATTCAATGATGTTATTGTGCCTTCAAATGTAGACCAAAGGTTTTTGATTTCGTGTGATACTTCGTCATCCCAGTCGTACTTTTCTAACCATAAACGCTGCATTATCATCTTTGCTTCGACGACGCACGGACCTACGAGGCCTAGTGGGTCAAAGATCATACTGATGACAGAAAGGACATGACGTTTGGTGACTTTAGTAGTGGAGGTGATATTTATATTATAAGTGAGTAAATCTGAGTCACAAACCCAGTTGAGACCTAAAGTTTTAGTTTGAGATGAGTTTAAACTTTGTTCTGAAAAATGTAAAGTATTATGTGTTTCGTTATTATGTGTAATTTGTTTGAGAATTTGAGAATTATTTGATCGCCATTTACGTAAATTAAATTTTGCAGATGATAGAACTGAATGTACCTTTTTAGAAATTTCTACAGTTTCAGCTATGGTATCCCCTCCACTAAGAAAGTCATCAACGTAGAAGTCACGTCGAATGGCACATTGGGCACGATTATCCTCAATGTTATCAGCCAGACTTACAAGACACTTAGTGGCTAAATAGGGTGCAGAAGCGGTACCATAGGTCACCGTGTTCAAAGTGTAAGTCCTAAGAGGTTCTGAAGGTTCAAATCTGAAAATTATTTTTTGAAGAGGTCTTTGAACTGGATTTATCTCAATGGCCCTGTACATCTTCTCTACGTCACCTGACACCACGTACCTATGCTGACGAAAACGTGTTAGTATGGAAAACAGATCGTCTTGAACTACGGGACCGACCATCTGAATGTCATTAAGCGACACCCCCGAACTGGTAGAAGCTGATGCGTCGAATACTACGCGTAGTTGTGTAGTGGTGCTGGAACTGCGAATAACTCCATGATGTGGAATGTAATATGTCTTCATAGAGTTGTCTGGTGAAGGAGTACAGTCTGAGTCTATTGTCATATGACCTAGGCGCTCATATTCTCTCATGAACTCATTGTATTTTTTATGAAATGACGGATCGCGTTTGAATCGCCGTTCAAGGGAAAGAAAACGATTTCTAGCATTGGCAAAAGAATGACCTAATGTACTAGGATCCCCTTTTAAAGGCATAGTGACGACGAATCCTCCACTGTCATTACGAACAGTGGTTTGAGCAAAAGATTGCTCACACATTCTCTCTTCAAGTGAGAGTGAATGTTTTGAAGCTACGTTGTCAAGCTCCCAAAAATAAGTAAGGTCGGGAGTGACATTGGAATGATGGCAAAAATTGTTAGTGGAAAAACATGATTGTTGCGAAATACTACCTGAAACCAACCATCCTAACTTGGTCTCGCATAATTTAGGTAGGTTTTTCCCTAAATCTATCGTATTGCTACTTATGACATTCCAGAATACTTCAGCCCCTACCAGGATATCTACGACCGACGGAATATTAAAGTTCGGGTCTGCTAGTTTAAGTCCTGAAGGAATAGGGACGTGTGTGATATGTATGAATGAAGACGGTAGAACCTTTGTAATTTCAGGCAAAACATGACACTCGATATCTACAGTAAAGGCACCGCATAAAGACTCTATTGTGAGGTGACAAGACTGTGTACTGGTGGATATGTGATTATTAATACCCGTTACCTTGGTGCTCGTACCGCGTCGTAACAAACCCAGCTTCTCTGACAAGCTCTGCGTAACAAAGTTCGCCGTACTGCCGTTGTCCAGTAGTAGGCGCGCCCTGTACTTCTTACCCGTCACGCCCGTCACGTTCACCATCGCTGTGGACAGTAAAACATGCGAAGAAGTAGCAAGCTGCATGGAATTGGCTGAAAGCGCGACACTTGAAGAAGGCAAAGAAGAAGGCATAGCAGAAGGCAATGCATTGGAAGCAAGTTTAGGCTCGTTACTTTCTAAATGTAAAAGCGTGTTGTGCTTTGTTGTGCAATATTTGCAATGTGAAAATCTACATTTGTTTGAACTATGTCCAAAGCGTAAGCAATTCATACACACTTTGAACTCAATTGCTTTTTGTAAGCGATGTTCAATGGACAAGTTTCTAAAAGATTCACATTTAAACAATGTATGTGCTTGGGAGCAAAGTGGACATTTACTGTTTTTATTTTTATTACTTTGATTATCTGATTTTTTATTTGTGTGGGTAGGCTTAGACTCAGTTTTATTGGAATTATGGCTATTATTTAAAGCAACAACAATATTCCTATCGGAAGTGCCATGATTGGACTCCACTGATTCTAACCAGTCCGCTTTCCTGCTTAAAAAAGAACAAAATTGTGTTAAAGTAGGATCTTCTTTAAAAGTACTGTTTCTGTGTTCTTCCCAATCTCGTCCTGTTGTTAAATCTAACTTTTTAACCATAAAATAAATGATAATATCATCCCAATATTGAGTGGGCTTTTTTAAATTTGTTAGTGCCCTAACATTTTTATTAATGTTGTTGACAAGGTTTCTGATGGAAACACTTGACTCATTTGCTATGGATTCGACATCAAACAAAGCTTGAAAATGATTATTCACTAAAAGACGATTGTTATTGTAACGTTCGCACAATAAATCCCACGCAAGATTATAATGATCGGCTTTAAAATCTATGTTTTTAATAATTAAAGCTGCGTTTCCCTGGAGTGAAGCTCGCAGGTAGTGGAACTTGTTGATGTCACTTATGCCAGTGTTGTCGTGAATCAATGACCCAAATGTATCCCTAAACTCAAGCCAGCATTGGTAGTTCCCATCGAAGTGAGGTAAATCTATTTTAGGCAAACGAACAAAAGAATTCCTAAAAGAAACATGTGCACCTGAGTCAGCATCTTTGAAGCCCGCCTCCGACGCAGCACCGTTGGCCGAGACACCGAGCAGGCTGCGCGTGAGTGCCACCAGGTTGAAGAACTGGCGGTCAAAGTCCTCACGCTCAGTCAACGCAGACTCGTCGTCATCGGAAAGTACCTCGATCTGTGTCTGAAAGGCGTCAAATTCGGTGTGTAAGGTTTCGAATTTATTAAAACGCTCCTCTAAGTCTAAACGTTGCAGCTCAGATACTGTGGAACTACTTTTTACTACCTTTAAATAGTTGCTGTAAATAGTAAGCTTCGATTTAATTGAACTACGCTTTTTGATCAATGTCTTTAAACTATCTGCCATCGTTAAGTAAAAAGAACACCTGGCCGCACAAGGCTAATGACCTCAATAGATAAGAAATAGCAAAACAGCTGTGCGCTAGTGAATGGGATCGTGAATCACTGTCGGTCAACACGTGACAACTTCGTGCAAATCAGCTGATTTCCAAGCGCTTTGATGCGAAATATGCGTGATTTTAAGCAGTGGCTATGATTAGAATGGGAAATAAGTTATTTTATAGCACTGTATGAACACTAAAGATGAGAATATAAAACACAACATTTTTCGGCATGTGAAAAAAAAACGGGAAAAAATAACTAATTGGAACGGACTCACTCAAATACAGTATTATACTCCCTGTATGACTTCAGCTCCCACGATGACGATGCAGGTTGCTTCGGGATCGACTCCTTTGTTTCAATCTTCGTGCCGAGCCGCGACGTGGCGCTCGCGCGCGATCAAAGTCCGCGACGACGTGGAACACGACGACCGATGATGTTGACGGCGTTAATTACGGTTATACCGGTAATTAATTTTGCGCAATCGAAGGACCAATGAATAGACTCGATTGGGCTTATAAAGAAAAGAGTAATGGACTGTATGAAATATAGGTTTAATACCATAATTAACAGTATCAATTAGGTACAAAGAAATGCCCGTAGCGGCCCGTGTCGATGAGCTGAGTGCGGGGAGCGCGCGCGGCGGCGACCAGCGGCTCGCGCCCGGTACGCCGCGCCCCTCGCCTTCCCCGCGGTTGGCCGCGCATAGACGATGCGCCGACAGATATAATAAAAACTGGCCAATTGCGAGTTGGTTTCGGACATAAAGGTATCCGTACCAAAAACGGCAAAAAATCACGTTGGGAGCCCCCTTTTTTTGGTGGGTGGAAAATCATCGTATAACCCCCCCCCCCCTGCTCTTGGGCAGAGCGAATGGGAGTGTCAGACTTCTACTGACTAAAAACCAAACCCATGTTCCTTCTTCGCCCTTGTGCCGAGGCCGCGTTATGCCTTACGATAATCCGCAGCCCCAACGGGACCCCCCTACATATTCATTTTATTTGTTCTTTTTATTAGTATTTTTTGTTATAGCGGTAACAGAAATACATCATCTGTGAAAATTTCAACTGTCTAACTGTCATGGTTTATGACATACAGCCTGGTGACAGACGGACGGACAGCGCAGTCATAGTAATAGGGTTCCGTTTATCCCTTTGGGTACGGAATCCTTACAAGATTTTTATGACCAGGCCTGACCTACAGCTACTTAATAACTACATTCTGTCAATCCTTATCTATTATACATTTAAATAAAAGATGGTGCTTCTAAGTTCCCCAACACTGTAAGGAGCGATGACGCGAAAACATGTATATAAAATACTAAGTGATTTGAATACGAATAAGATTACTAACTTTAACGACTTTAGGCAGCTTCATCTGCAAGGTTGTCTAAACTTTATTTTTCTAGGATATACTAATGGGATATAAAGTAACCTGGGTCATGGTCTACCATTGGGCATCACATCAAATTAATTTAGCCTTTTAGGCTTGAAAAAGCGGAGGAACAGAAAAACATATTATATTTAAGGAACGACAGAATAACTTAAGCCGCGTTTCCACTAGGCAACATGATGCCCAACATGTTGAAAGTCAGCGCGGAACTTTTGTTGAACAAAGTTGTCTGTCAACGCATCTTCTACTTTACGTCAGTCGTCGACAACATGTCGCCAGAGGAACTAGTGTTGATTTCAGCGTGTTGATTGTTGCGCGTAAAAATAATAAAATAAATATTAAGATTATGAGCTACGTACGTACGTCAGTTGTTATTTTTTTAGACTATTGTTTAAAACCAAATATCAATACTGTAATTCGTGTGCTGCGTTGGTCTAGACAATAGAGGTCGTAAATGCAAGTTCTTTGCATAAGGTGGTCCTTAGACTAGTTTTATTATCAATTGATCTAAATCTGCTACTTACCGCATTTATTTTAATCTTCAGTTGCTATTCAGAATCCAAACTAGCCAAATATTAGAAATCAGGCCGCTCTGAAACACTAGTGCCTCCGGCAGCCTTTTCAACTTTACGACCCTAACAACTGCTTTCCACAATCTAAGTAGACAAAATAGATAAGATAAGCTATCAAAACCATCTTCATTTTCTCCGCAATTTAGAATTCCAGGTCGATTTTAAAATACGGTCTCCACTCCATATTTCCAAGTTAACACCAAGTATACGATCATAATAGCATCACACGACTGATAAGCACTGATAAACTAATAATATAAGGCAAGGTATACACTTCCATATTTCCGCCTATAGAAGTTACACTGCAAGATATTGTACTATCTAAACGACATTCGTTATCTTAGAGAATCTATTTGAATTATTTATAAATTCAATCATAGATTACAACGGTTTTACTATGAAGTTGGAATCGAACGTGTAACGGGACGCAGGGGTCACTCTTTGATAGCTGTCGTGCCTACGCGCAACTAAAAGCCCGGTTTCCACTAGCAGAGCGGTTCGGCGACAAGATTTGACCAATGATAAGAGGGATGCGAGTCGTGTTATGGGCTTGTGATAGATTTTTATTGGGACAAGCCTTCCACACTATTCCTAAACCGCTGCAACTCCTGAGAGCCAGAATCAACAGTGGCAACCGCCATAAGAGCGCCGAGACAATAAGCTCTACGAGGTGAAGACCCAGAGAAACAATTTATCTGTCTTGGATCCCGCAAACAAATTAATCACAAAAGAATAGTGGAAGGTTACCCCACAC
The DNA here is from genome assembly GCA_949316265.1 of Diarsia mendica. Taxonomy (NCBI): domain Eukaryota; kingdom Metazoa; phylum Arthropoda; class Insecta; order Lepidoptera; family Noctuidae; genus Diarsia; species Diarsia mendica. The sequence continues at coordinate 4,704,626 of OX438904.1, forward strand.
CCTAGTGTCACAGTTTCTAAAGCGGTTCAAGGGTTTCTGACATTCCCGTCGGGGTTGCATGATAAAGATAGGTACCGCGGCCTCGACACAAAGGGCTAAGAAGGAACATGGGTGGTTTTTAGTCAGTAGAAGTCTGGCACTCTCTACCGTTCTGTACAGAGGAGGAGGAGTCATTTGATAATTTCCAAAACGCCCCCCAAAAAAAGGTCTTCTGACATGATTTTACGACTGCCATTTGGCTGCCGGGACCACCGGTTTATACGTGCCTTCCGTAGCACGGAATCATCTTTTTATCAGACAGTTTGTACCCAAAGAGCACAAATAGTTATTGAAAATGGGGTGCAACTATAAACTTTGTCATGTTTTACGGATTTGGCAATAGTTTAATTATTTAATTTTACATTTTTAATTAGTATTGTGTCTTATAGCATCGTATTGGATGTATTGTCTGTGATGTTGCTATATGTAGTGGTAAATAAATAAATAAATAAAAGTTTATTAGACAGACCACGGAGGCAGTAGCTTGATATGCTGGTACCAAACCTCTCCGTACATATGCTGCGCAGCAGTGGAAGGTCGACTTTAAAACTAGTGCCTAAACACTACAATTTGACTTTTAGTACATTTCATACTGTTTAAGGATTAAATAACCCTAAAATAAAGGTTGTTTTTAGTTGTGTGACGATTTCGAAAAGTCGTTGTATAGTAGTTCTTCGATTTGTGCTGTCGAAAATTAGTTGAAAAGGTTAGGCAGATAGTAATGCTGGTCGGTGGTACTTGTCACAAATGTTTAGGCATTTTTTGGCAATTAGAGAGTCTGTTTATTGGTACAAGATGTTTAATTGCCGTAACATTCATTAGATTAAGATCAGTTTTTTGGTTACAGAGAGAAATTTTTAATTAGTCTTGACATAGAAAAATGGAAGATGGTCATGCTAATGTATACCTAAGAACACAGTGTAAGCAATTAAAAGTGATAGGATGTGCATAATTAATTTTCATTATGTGCTGCTCTCAAAACGGTGAAGGAAAACATCGTGAGGAAACTGGCATGTCTTAGAACCAAAAAATTCGAAGACATATTGTGACATCTGCCAATCCGCACTGGGCCCGCGTGGTGGATTATAGCCCATCTCTCTCCTAGAGAGGAGGCCTGAGTCCCTGCAGTGGGAACATAATAGGCTGTTGATGATACACAGAACTGGATAAGCACATTCATCATCAGCCTATAATGTTCTGATGTATAACGACTGTCAAAGATCTACGATGGTCAGCCTAGAGCTAGACCAACAACGGTTCAACTTGCTATCCGAGTTATGTAGGAAACTCGGTTTGTAATAAGTGTTCACCTATTCACGACCAACCTAGGGTATCGCGGCTTAACCTACAGATCGATTTAAGCAGCTGATATAATTTAGCCATTAGCTCTTTTAGGAGCAGAGCGCAACCTGCTTGGATTACTTTTTTATTCCCTACATTAAAAATAATAAATCAAAAAATTCTATGTCACTTTTACAAATTACCCATTCCATAACCCCATAAAAGTGTCGTATAAGAGAAAACGCTGTAAAGTTTCTATTTTATTGATCATTTAGCATCTGTGAGCATAAGCCCATAAATTGTAGATATCCGTCATAGCAAAGGTGTGATTTGCACTATTATAAGTCGCTGGCGGCATTTTCTCAGCTTTTGATTATCGCCATCTGATAAGGATCTGATTGCTTTATCTGATAGATAAATGTCGACTACTGAACACAGCCTTTCAGTTAGAGAAGCTGATAGTAACCCGCATTTGCAATGTTGTTTCTAGTTCAGAGGATAGTCTCCTTAGTTTCTAAACGTGGAACCATACGTAGAGCTCATCAGGAGTTCAAAATAACATTACATCTGTTATTTCAAAAAGTTTGGCAGAAGCACACACACATTTCTGCAGTTAGATTTTTTTTCGGAAATTCTGCAATATCGACCTCATTTCCTATCACTGATTGGAATACCTTAACGTGGTAAATACCCAAAGGGCTAGGCAGAGGTGGACGAGCATGGTTCGAGCTTATTGCCAAAAGTTCATGTTCATGCCCATTAATTAGTAGCTCGTAATATTTCTTCCTTATTAATTTACGTAATTCGGTGCTGTAATAATAATAATATTCCACAACTATCACACAACGCCATCTAGTCCCAAGCTAAGCACTTGTGTTATGGGTACTAGACAACTGATAAACATACATAAATATTTCTAAATACATACATATTATAGATAAATTACACCCAGACACAGAACAAATGATCGTGCTCATCACACAAACATTTGTCCTGGGTGGGAATCGAACCCACGACCTCCGGCATAGCAGTTAGGGTCACTAACCACTAGACCAACAGGCCAGTCAAATAATTGCTGTGATTATTAACTAGTCAGCAGTTTTATAGAAAAATATCTTAACTAGATATTTTTGAGATACATGCTTGTTCAGCAACTGCTACGGTGCTACCAGATTAGTTTATCTACTATCGAGGTATTTTACGACTAAAAACCATATCTAAGAATCTCTCAAAATGCATAAATGATGATGATGATGATGTGATTTTGAGAGATTCTCTACAAGCAGCAACTCCAACTGGTTATTCGTCTAAACCCAGAAGTGTGAGCGCTGTTGTCAAAGAGGCTAGTCCACACGACACTCACATACTAAGCCGCACCACACAACAGTTTAAATGCGGCACCATTCTACGGTTTCAAATCGCCCTGTTTATATACACGCTGGTTTGAGCTTTCTAGGTGGACATACGGAGGGATAGGATGGACAACTTGTTTGGGAGATGAGCTTGTACGATTTTGCGATTTAAGAGTACCTTTATAAAGAGTGTTTTAGCTTACACGCAGCAAAGTCAGCTATGCTGATTTGATTGCTAGGGATAAATGTCTTTTACTTGATGTTTACTAATTCTTCTCTGCTTCGTAGACATTTCAGTGTTATTTGACTATCACCAATAATGAACATTGTTTTCTAAACCAAACCAGCATGCTTAAGAGCTATATTGCAAAAGCATGTAAAGCCAAGTCAGACGCCCATGGGTGGCATAAAATCTTAGTTACCATGTTAGACACTAACCACGGGAAAAAAGCATTTCTTAACCAGTCTAGGTAAAGCTGTTCTCGTCTCTTTTAAAACACATAGTTTAATGATCCTTTAAAATTTACAATTCACCTTCTATTAATTTTTGACCTCTGGAATTCATTAATTATGATTTAAGATGTCTTCACAATAAAATTAAAACTCTCTAAGACCAATTCAAAAGCACTACCAAAAACGAATGTCACAAAATGCAAATGAAATAGCCAATTTATTTTTATGATGACAACTTTGCTGCCTAATTTAGGGTACCGTGCGTCAACACAGTCGAATAGCCGGCCGCTAACTGTTTTGTAAAATAAGTGGTATTAACTGGTAATTTGTATGCTCACCAGGCCTAGCTTGTGATGTTAAAACTAATTTTATATCGCCTGCCTACCCACTGGATTCTTCGACGCCGCCTTTATAGTGACACGAATAATAATTCAATAATTGGCGGGTAGATGGAGATTTTCGTCGACTGGATTTTAGTGTTGTTTGAATGCGGACGAGTGAATGAGTGTTTGGGATTGACTTTAGTAATGTTTGTGACTCCTGGCAAATTCGTTGGGGTTGTCATTGTTAATTTTTGTCAGGGTACTGATGGTGACTGGTGATAGCGTTTATTAGCATACCTTAGGACTTATACAAGTGGTGATAAATTTTGTTTCATCATCATCATTTCAGCCGAAAGACATCAGCTGCAGGACATAGGCCTCCCCAAGAGCTAGTTTTTTAACCGACTTTTATTCAACTGCATTTTAATAGTTTTTAGGAGATTCAGTAATTATGGCAGTCTCTTATATTTTTGATTTTCTTTATAATTTTCGTTATATTGACACATGTCTGATGTCATCTTCAAATTTTTAGCTTCACGTTAACGACAGTATTAAACCTACCTAGGAGTTGTGCTAGGAGTAAGTAAGTATTCATCTTCATTCTACCTTTCGACTTTCCGGTTGCTAAAAACACTTAACGAAATCTAAAATAAATTAATCTCCTCTACCATTTCACTGCCCGTCCTCTTCTAAACCTCGCTCATTAGTAAACGCTTGACCAGTTTCTTCGCGCACATTAGCGCTAAGCGACAGTCATGTGACAGCTTAGACATCTGTGACATCTTAGACATGTGACCTCCACAACCCTGGCCAGACTGTGCTGTACAATAGTTAATGGCCATTCGTCTTTCGTGGGTAGCTAATCTTTTAGCTGCCGTCTGAGATAACTGGTAAGATGGGATTTTAGTTTCTGTGGCATATTGTGTATTGCGTTGCAGGTTAAAAAAAAAGTAGTTAAAAAACTAAAAAACCCGACTGAAAAAACTGAAAAGCAAAAAACAAGCACATTTTAAATTAAACAAAACTTGGAAGCAGGCGGGGTCCATTCTATTTTCATTTTTTCTTTTCATAATTTAATATTCAAATGAACCCCGCCTGTTTCCAAGTTTTGTTTAATTTAAAATGTGCTTGTTTTTTGCTTTTCAGTTTTTTCAGTCGGGTTTTTTAACTACTTTTTTTATTTCTAGCTTTTTAGTTCTTTTTTTGTGTTTGGTCTTTCGTTGGTCGCGTAAAATTCTTCACAGATGATTTAACTTTTGTGCTTGTTTATAGGATTTTCTACTATGAATTTCTTTTAAACATATAAGTGTTCTATAGTTTTGTAATCTCCTTTTAAAACCCTTTATTTTGATATCCTACTCGACGGTATTGGAAAAATTTTTATTTTAGAACTCCGCGATTTGGCCCCCAAAATCCGCAATTATTCTTTGTTTTTCAATTTTAATGTAGCCTATAACACTCGCGCCATCAAGACGAATCTAATGACGTATATTTCATTCAAATCGGTTCATCCGTTTATGAGTTATGAGGGAACAAAGAAACGGACATACATACATACTTACATACATACACGTCAAACACATAACCCTCCTTTTGGGCTTCGCCGCAGTCGGGTAATTAATTTCTTCACAAATTATACATGAGCATTTTACCTAAAAATAACCGCTGCAACTATTCAGTGAGTTCGATTTCGACGACTAAGGCTCAAACCACAGCATTCCTACTGAGTGTGAGGCCATGTACTCGATTCCTGGGGCAGGTAAAGTGTTATTATGATTATCAACTAGAATTTCTCAGTAACAGTCCAGAGTCTGGATAAGTACAGGTTGATGGCAATAGGCTCGCTCCCTTTTACATTCGACTTGAATATAACTGGCGAAATTTCGATGTACATATATTACACCTTTGTCTAACCGTCCATGGATTACAGTCATGATGTTATATTAATTTATTTATAAAAGCCCATACCATGCAACGGTTATAAACTCCAAAGTTAGACAAACAATTTCGGATGCTCTCGAAATTAGAGACCAAACTACAGACTACTATTTACCCCGTATTAAACTGGTCTCCCGAACTTGTTTTGCAACTAAACTAACGGGCAACTAGTTTACAATTGAAGCGGACACATGTCGGGTCAGGTCACGTGACCTTGCCGCTGTCGTCCAAGGTCGCAAACTTATTCAAGGTCAACCTTGCAGTGCTATGACTGTTGTACTTTTTCAAGGACATATTAATGGACAGCTCACGTATTGAGAGAGCAGTGGTGGCCCAATGGTTGCGGCCCCGACTTATGGGCCTACTACACGCACGCACTTCCCCACAGTTTTCGTTCACACTTCACAGTACATCGCGCGTATGGTTGGTAAAACTGTATCACAATTACAAACCACACGCGCGACGGCGCGATGTACTGTGTACACCGTGTAATCCCGCAGGCAAAACTGTGGGGAAGTGCGTGCGTGTAGTAGGCCCATTACGAACAGTATGTTGTGGGTTCGAACCCAGGCAGGCGCATTACTTTGTGTAATTTATTTCATCACCACTTGCTCTCAAAACGATAAAGGAAAACATCGTGAGGAAACCGGCATGACTTAGAACCAAAATATTCGAAGACATGTTTCATCTACCCGCACTGGGCACTCGTGGTGGATTATAAGCCCATCCCTCTTCTAGAGAGGTGGCATGAGTCCTTGCAGTGGGAACATTATAGACTGATGACGATAAGTCCGCGTAATAAATTATGACTATCTTTCATAGAAAAACCTTATTCCCAGTATTGGGAACTTTATAGGCAGATCATGATTATGCTGAGGACAAGCGTATTATGATGGTAGATTTCAAGGAGCTCGTAGCCAGTCGGAATGCCCGGACCTCGGAGTCGGGATGCTCGGAGTTTCCTTGCGTGATCGAATCAGAAATGAGGACATCCGCATGAGAACCAAGGTTACGAAGGGAAAAGTTCTGGAATGGCGTCCGCGAACCGGAAGACGTTGCGTTGGAAGGCCTCCCACTAGGTGGACCGATGACCTGGTCAAGGTTGCGGGAACCCGCTGGATGAGAGACGCACGGGACCGGTTAATGTGGCGACACCTGGGGGAGGCCTATGTCCAGCTGTGGACGTCTTTTGGCTGAAATGATGATGATGATGATGTGGCCAGTCACTCCGGTCAATTTTCAAATTGAGCCACGCTTCGTTTTCCTGGATATTAATCCTTTCATTTTTCGTGAAGAGCTCGATAAAGGGAGAAAACTGCCAAAATAAAAACGTTTCACTATCATTTGTAAAGTTGAAAGCTTATAAATTGGTACTACTGTACTGAGTTTACAGACGGTCTGCAAGTTTTCACCCTTATGACTTTAGTATTAAAGTTGAAGAGTAGTCGACTATCAGTAGTTACATATCTATACTAATATTATAAAGAGCTAAAGTTTGTGTGTTTGTATTATTTGTTAAATTGTAAGGGGTAATCTCGGGATCTACTGAACCGATTTAAAAAAAAATTTCACCAATAGAAAGCCACATATTGTTGAGTGTCATAGGCTACTTTTTATCCCTGTATTCTCACGGGAACGGGATCTACGCGGGTGAAACCGCGGGACGTCCGCTAGTAGGCCATATAGCGGAAACGTACAGGCCACCTCGACAGTCACTGATTGATAATTTACCACAGATAATTCAGTTTATAATAACAAAACAATAAACCTAAATAAGGCTTTGACTAGTTTATAACTAAAATTAATTTTATTCACGTAATTTGCATCGTAAAACTAACTGTAAATAGAAGCCAATTTATTTTGATTAACACTTTGAATTCTTGTTCTGTAGGCAAGTGTTGTAACCAAAGCGATCAATCGCATGGTTACCTACGCGATCATCGCGTTTATATGTATAATGACTGTAAAAGTTATCTGTCAGTCTTCTGGGTAAGCTCGTTCCATCGTCGACCTCATCTCTGCCCTTAGGGCAAGATTGAGGTCAAGAGTAAGCCCATATAAAAAAAAAAATGAAGCCAAAAGGCAATGGTCATCTCCGTAAATTGGGGTTTTTATTTTTGGACTATACCTGGGTCCCTTCTAGTTGCGGAGATAACATGGATTTTTGGTAAAAAGTTATTTCGTTGCGTCGAGTTACTCAGTCAAAACAAATTGCTTGGTTGACAGCTTCATAAAGGGTCTGTTTACACTTTGTATTATATTACTTCATCATCATCATCAACAGCCTATTAATGTTCCCACTGCTGGGACACAGGCCTCTTCTCCTTGAGAGATAATGGGCTATAATCTACCACGCGGGCCCAGTGCGGACTGGTAGATGTCAAATGTCTTTGAATTTTTGGTTCTAAGACCTGCCGGTTTCCTCACGATGTTTTCCTTCGCCGTTTTGAGAGCAGCGGTGATGAAATAAAATACACAAAGTAATGTGCCTGCCTGGGTTCGAACCTACGGCCTACTGTTCGCATGTTAGTAGACAGAAAAACCAGAAGAATCCTTGGTCGATTCGACAAGGAGTATGAATTCGCCAAAAAAAAATACATGTTCGCTAGGCGATAGTTTTGGTTAGGTCAACGTTCTGTTAATAAACAAAATCATGTTTGTTTAAAAAACCAGTGATCAGCGATTCGTTTTGCTTAATAGGCATAATACGTAATACTACGTTAGTTTGACGTTTTTTTCCTTAAGACAAACCTGATTATTATTCAGCTCATCAGTTGAATTTGTCAAGCTACCGATATTTATTTTTGGAGAGCAGCGGTGGCCCAGTGGTGGCGGCCCCGACTTACGACCAGTTGGTCGTGGGTTCAAACCCAGGCAGGCGCATTACTTTGTGTAATTTATTTCATCATCACTGCTCCCAAAACGGTGAAGGAAAACATCGTGATGAAACCGGCATGTCTTAGAACCAAAAGTTCGAAGATATGCGACATCTACCAATCCGCACTGGGCCCGCGTGGTGGATTATAGCCCATCCCTCTCCTAGAGAGGAGGCCTGAGTCCCTGCAGTGGGAACAATTATAGGCTGATGATGATGATGACCGATATTTAGATATGAGGTCTATCCAATCAAGGCTTTGTTAAAGAAACATAGATCATCATCACCTAGCTTTTTCCCAACTATTTTGGCGACGGCTTCTAGTCTTACCGGATGCCGCTGAATACCAGTATTTTACATGAAGTGACTGCCTATCACACCTCACAACCCAATGAGTAATAGGTTCTACAATAACCCTTTTATAAATCGTAAATCTACATAAATAAAGAGAGAAGTCCTGACTGACTGACTGACTGACTGACTGACTCATCAACGCCCAGCCCAAACGCTTGGACCTAGAAAGCTGAAATTTTGCACAGAGGTTCCCTTTATAATGTTACAAGGAATAAGGAAGGACTTTGCGATATTCAACCCCTAAGGTATTTAAAATAATAGGGAATGAAAGTTTGTATGGAAAATCGACATTTTCACGCGGGCGAAGCCGCTGGCAAAAGCTAGTACATAATAATATTAACACTGAGGCCTCAGCCTCGAATTTTGCGGGCAGCGGGGCGGCGGCGGCAGCGGCGGCGGGCGGTGCGGCTTGTATGGAGTGCACCGCTCGTTGCCCGCACCCGCGCCGCTGTCTTCTGAGAACTGGTCCATTTGATTGTACGCATAAGATCCTGCCGCTCCCGCGCCGCCGCCGCTACCGCCCCGCTGCCCGCAAAATTCGAGGCTGAGGCCTTATTGTTTCGGTGAAATAAAACATTGTGAGAAAACCACTATGCCTACGAGATATTTCCCATGAGGAAAGGAGGGTAGGGGGAAGCCTATGGGCGGTACAAAAACTCTGTCACCAGGTCAGGCACTAAACACAAGATAAGAAAAAAGAAAGACTTCACCATGTACACACGGCTACACATCAAGCTATACAAAACCAGTTAATCTTGGCCTCACTTTACTAGATCTTTTCGCACAATGAACGATCAGATTATACTGGTTTTGTATAGCTTGATGTGTAGCCGTGTGTACGAGAAATAAAACGACAAAGTGTTATCTAAACGCTGAGTCCAGTAATGAACTAAGAAAAACTGTTAACGAAGACGCGGAAACTGCCAGCAATTTTCCATAATTACTGAAAGATAGGTAATGAACTAAAGCAATTTCCTCTGACAATAGCACTACAAAGGAAAATCAACAGAGATCTGATGCAGTTGCACTTACAGATACAATTACAATCAACAATTACTCAACAGTTAGAACGTTTACAGATTGACACGCGAACGCAATTCTCACGAGGAACTTACTTTGATTAGAAGAACAATAAAACGATAATGATTGCTTTTTGTTGGAACTTGATAGCTGTGATTGTGCAATTGCTGTACTTTTTACATTTTTTTCAATGCTATAGCATTGAAAAAAATGTAAAAAGTACAGCAATTGCACAATAAATATTTATATTTTTAAAAAAATGTAAAGTTCCTATAGGAACAAACAGACTAATACCACAATGATTACGCTCAAAAACTGGAATCGCTGATGTGAACAATAAAAAAACAATGCTAGGTTGAAGGGTTATGGGACATCTCGCCCACGAGAAATCTGACACGCGGGCCAGATGTCCACTTTTTGAAATGTGCATGGGTAGATTCGCCCGAACAAGTTTAGTATAACGGACCAGTTGTCTCCAAAATAAAAGTTATGGGATATTTCGTCCACATCGTATATTATGAAATTAAACACCTGGGAAATCTGTAAATCTCATTTGAAGACCAGTATTATTATATTGCATGCATAGGTGATATAGCAATTTTATTTCACAAACTACCAGGGGGCCAGAATCGCGAAGAAGTATTTTCTTTTTAGCTTGCTGGAGAATCACGAAGGAGGTATTGAATATTTTTAATAAGAACCTCATAATCAGATCAATATATGTACGATTTTTTGTATATCTCAATTATCATGCAGTATGCAATGAAGAAGAAGACAATAAATATGTCTTCATTATTCTAACCTCCTGGTAGTTTGCGAAATAAAATCCAACGATCACTTGGAACAATAATATCAAGAAGACTTTTCTACTGAACTATACAAATCATAAAATTGTTGCTCAGTGTCCGATCAGAACCAGGCCCGGATCGGCAGCGCGCTGTGTTCCACGCGCGCCTCAAAGAGTTGTCAGCACAATAGATGGGGCCCATTTAGGCCAGTGCCTGTCTTGATTGCGAAATTTGTTCGAAAAAGTTACCACGGCCCTGGAACGCATGGGCATAAGAAGACACGGATGGGTTTCAGTCGGTATGTAAGAGAAGAACCGACCAAATAATTCCATGGTTACTTGGGACTTCAACGTAACTGGCAAGATGTGGTCACTGTAATAGGTACACTCCTACCTACTCCTTCTTGCTGGAGTGCTGATATTATCTTTTAAAAGGATTCGATGCTATCATGTTGTGAGTTAAAAAAAAAACTAAATGTGGCACTCGGAGACTGCCGCGGTAAAGCTATTGCATAGCATTTTTTATCAATTATTTAATTTGACAACCTCAGTTGACAACCTTGTTATTTTCCGTAACCATAGCAACCTGGTTGATCACAGTATTTTCGTTACGGAATTTCTGGATTCGCTCTCCATGCTCAAGGCCCGCGATAGTGTAAGGGACTCCCGAGATCACTGACTGCTTTTTCACCCTTGGAAATTTGTGAACCGACAGAGAACTCTGCAGTTATCGTAATGACAACGCCTATTAGTTAGTTAGGTACATTGATTTATTTGTCCTTCCTTCCTCTTAAGGTTGAGCCGATTTTTACAAGCTATAATAATTGTATTTCCTTCCTGGCAATTAATATGCCTATACATTTTATTGTTCTAATTTAAAGTTACTTAGTGCTGTTGTGAAAGTCTAGTGTTACACGAATGAATAGAATAAAACATTATTGTTATCTGAATTGAAAATATGGAAGATCCTGATACCAATGTGCAAAATAGCTAAGCTAATATTCTACAGCTGGTCAAAGACTTCCCCCAATAGCCAACCACCCTTCGTTCCGTGCAGTTTTCTATGACCGATTTCCCACAAACGCCTCTCCTTCTATGTCGTCATGCCAGCATTTTGTGGGTCTGTCCCGTCTTCTGGCCCATCGGTTCTGATGCATTTTGGGGCCATGACTGTATGGCCCAACTAATTCTATAATTTTAAGGGAAAGCGTTTGCAACGAGTATAGGTACCTTTCCCAGAGGACTGATGGAATGTTTTGCTCACAACTTGAAAACACAACAGTTTTCATTCTTCACTAATTAATGAACCAATTGTATTCAATTCTTCTTCACTAACAAGTTAGTATAGCCATCTCTTTCCTTTCTTCTTCAATGTAAAGATTTTCTTTGTTTGTCTGATTGGTCATTGTTTAGAATAATGTTTTGTTGACGATTTGAGACAGGAGGCATCAGACCCTTTCTATTAATTAATGGCTACATTGTCCAAACTGTTAAAGCATCTGATTTAATAAGAAGAAATATTCTGACGAGATACTTATGATAATTTCATGTTTGGTTAACGAACTCGCAACAAATTATGCCCGACAGAGAACATTCCTTTACTTATGATAAGATCACGCTTGTAATACCCGAAGGTTTAGACAGAGGTGAAAATTACACATTTCACCGTTATGTTTAAGGCGGGGTTGCAGTACTTTTGAAGATTTTTGAACCTTTGAAAATCGAACTAAATATGAGTTTTTTAATAAAAAAAAATCATTACATAAAAATTGAACATACTCTCAAGTAAATTGTAAAGAAAGAAACGCGATTTATAATGATCGGCTCGATATTTTTTTTTATAAACATGACTCTAAATCACAATTTAAAACGTGTACTGCTACAGACATTTCATCATGAATTTATATGAAAGTTATATCAGTAGATAGAACTTTTTATTCTGAAGTAAATGTTGAAAACACAATGTATAATTTCTTTATCATTTTTCTCCAAGAAGAAAAAAACAGTCAAAATTGAGGCACTATATCGCTCGCGCGGCAGGGCTGGGGGTGAGGTCGTGCCATGGAGCACAACGCGTTCATAAAAACAAAGTACTGCAACCTCGCCTTAAGTCCTACGTAGGGGGCGAGCCTATTGCCATCAACCGGAGTTTATTCCAGATTACGTGGATACTACCACTGAGAATATTTTGATCGAAAAACTCAATAACACCCATCTTAGACCCCAGATCCAGATCCCAAGTAACTTGGGACAGTGGCAGGAAGATGATTGACGGCACAGTTGGCGTAGTGGCTGAGCGATTGGACTGCTGCGCTGTGTGTCGCGGGTTCGATCCCCGCACGGAACAAATAATTATTTATAATGCCTACAGATAGTTGTTTCGGGTCTGGGTGTGTTTGTGTATGTGAATTTAAATGTTTGTAAACGCACCCACGATACAGGAGTAATCCTAGTGTTGGGCAACGTTTTATAAAAAAAGAAAAATGATGACATAGGCAGATAATTATGTGTTGAATCTTTAGCGCCTTTATAAATAACTAGCTGACCCACGCAACTTCGTCTGCGTCACATAAATATAGCTATAACCTTTCTCGATATATCGACTATCCTACATTAATTAAGCTAAATCGTAACAAACAAAAAATCTTATCTTTCCTCTTTATTACAATAGTTTAGATGGTTTAGATTAGCTTAGATTATATTAAAGTGTGAATTACTATAAAATCTATCTCTTACTGTTAAATATACTATAACACTCTGTACTTGTAAGCATTATGATGCAGTAAATATTTTGAATTTGAATTTCCCGGAGGCCAGCCAGAATCCCCCGTACCTACATTGCGACGCAACCCGCGTAATTATTTTTCCGCGCGGGTATTTTTACATTGCGATATCTTCTAAGATATTTGTTTAAACTGTATAGAGTAAGGAGCACAAATATTCTATATTAAATTTCCGTCTAACGAACACATTTATTTAGATATAGATTAATACCATATGGGTTAAATAAGCTTCGCAAAAAATAATTCTTTTTAACCTAACATTTTAATGGTAAAAAATGGTTACAGTGAGTCAATCTTAAAAGATAGACAGATGCTGTCGCGGACTTTTTTTTAGAACTTTTAAAGACAAATAATTACTTCATACATGATATTCTCGTAACTTAAACCGCTTTCGCAGCGCACGCAACGGAAGCTCTCAGAAAGGAATTTTCTTTTCCCGTTTTTGCAACATTTCTCATTTATACTCCGCTCCTATTGGTAGTAGCGTGATGTTATATAGCCTATAATCTTCCTCGATAAATGAACTATCCAACACAAAAAGAATTTTTCAAATCCAACCAGTAGTTCCAGAGTTTATCGCGTTCAAACAAACAAACAAACTCTTCAGCTTTATAATATTAGTATAGATTCTCAGTGACAAAATAGAGCCACTTCGAGATATTCTTTCTGCCTTGATAAATTGCTACCTATTTTGCCTTTTTTTTTGGTGGGTGGAAAATCATCGAATGACCCCCCCCCCCCCGCTCTTGGGCAGAGCGAAGGGGAGTGTCAGACTTCTACTGACAAAAAACCGAACCCATGTTCCTTCTTTGCCCTTGCGCCGAGGCCACGTAATCTAGTACAAAATACCGCGGCCCCGACGGGCGTCGGCCCTTGCGGGCCCCTCTTTGCTGACATCTCTGTGAGGCGCGCGTGGAATGTACAACAGATAGTATGGTGCTATTTGCTGATGATTGCACGGTAGTATATAGTGATGAAAATGTTATAAATAGTAGTTTTAATTCAATAATTCAATGGCTACAGAATAATAATTTATTGATTAATATTAATAAAACTAAACTAATGCAATTCAAACAAAAAACAAAGAATACTTTACATACTCGAATTGAATTTAAAGGTGAAAAAGTTGGATTGACTACTACAACAAAATTTCTTGGCTTACATATAGATGACAATTTGAAATGGCAAAGTCATATAGAATTTGTTTGTAAAAAAGTATCACAGTCATCTTATGCTTTATACATGCTAGCGAAAAAGGTTAATCTTAACACATTGCTCGTAGCTTATCATAGTAATGTTGCCTCTAGACTCAGATATGCCATAATATTTTGGGGGAATACTACCAACTGGGAAAAAGTTTTTAAATGTCAAAAGAGGTGCGTGCGAGCAATGTGCGGTCTCAAAAGAACAGACAGCTGCAAGGAATTCTTTAAAACATTACAAATTCTTACATTCCCATCTTTATATATTTTTGAAATGGCCTTGTTTATTAGAAATCATCCATCACTGTTTACATTACAGCTGGGATCGCGAAATAGGAGTCATTTGTATAACAACGTTACCAGTCAATATAAAACTACCCTCTTTGGTAAAAGTGCGTTTGCTATGGCCACAAAAATTTACAATAAGATTCCTAACGACATAAAAGAATGTAGCAATACTCATGTATTAAAAAATAAATTGTTTAAATTTCTAATAGAAAAATGTTATTATTCTGTTGCTGACTTTTTATCGACTAGAACTTTTTGAATGATTCATGTATGCTTGACTTGTTATTGTGTTTGTGTAATATTGTGTCTGTCTGACATATAATATTTAATATGAAATGTAATTTATGTCTAATCTTTGGAATTCAAGTATCTTATTTCTATTGTATTATTTTATCTTTTGTATGCCCAAGTGGCTGATCATGGAATGGACATTATAAGCTTATAATTAATGTAATGAACACCTGCATGTAACCCATGTATCACAAATAAACAATTTGATTTGATTTGATTTGGAACACGAACGCGCCGCCGACACGGTCTGTTGCCGTCATGACGACGGCCGGACGGCGAGCTAGCCCATTACTCACCGTCCACAGGCCCGCGTCTACGGTGGCCGGAAGCCATCACGTGGCCCCCGACGCCCGGAGCGCCTTCCGCGCCTTCCGCGGCGGCTGGGACGTTGAGAGGATCGCTCCCTCTCTCGTTCCGCCACCTCCTTCGCTAGCATCACTGCTTCGCAGAAGGAGGCGACGGCGTCCCATTCCTCCTCGCCCCGGACCATGGCTTGCACCAGGGCCGGACGCGAGAGGTCACCGCCGCCGATCGCCGCTACGAGAACACGGCGGGGCTCCGCCCAAGCAGGGCACACCTCCACAGTGTGCTCCACCGTGTCCTCCGGTCGGTCCTCGCAGTGGAAGCATCCGGGCGTTTCCTCCCGCCTGATTCGGTGCAGGTACCTCCCGAAACATCCGTGTCCGGTGAGGACCTGCGTCAGACGGAAGGTGAGGGCGCCGTGGCTCCTCTCTAGCCACTCCTCAAAGAGGGGACTTACCGCCACTATCGTGGCGTGCCCTTACCTATTTTGCCTCCACTGCTAATAGAATAAACCACTTTAGAAATTCTTATTTCTAAATCACCAATAGATCAATTGGACTCACAATAGTAGTTCAGCTTCCTCAATCCAATGGAAAGTACCTTCTGTGTTACAATCGGCATTCATTTGCCGCGCAATTTGTTACTGCGACGGCTATGTGTATTAGGGCTTCCACACATAAACACGATACGACGTCGCGTCGTACAACGAAGTGGCGTCGTTTCACGATAAGACGTCGCGTCGTGGAAATCTACGACACGACGTCGTAACGTGTCGATGCACGATACGACGTCGTGACTTTAGAAACTCACGATGCAATCCTGCGCAGTTGTCTTGTTACTTTAATTAACAAATTATTATTTAGATTATTTAAATTATTATAGTTAATTGTGTTCTAATTTCAAAAATATTTTAAATGCGTCTAGAGCGGTCCATTTTTTGGAATGAAACTAAAACACCACCTCACTGTATTATATCGACGGCATCGTGCCGTGTATCGTGCGTGGCACATTACGTTACGATATGGTGTTCTTTTACGATGCTCATCGTAGATTTCCACGACGCGACGTCGTATCGTGTTTCTGTGCGGGAGCCCTTAGACGACTCTTGCGCAGGTTGTGCAGTTTCCGTTATCTATAGACGCGACGAATTGTAACTTGGGAACTGTGGAAGATTTTTTTTTAACTGTTCATGAAGGAATACAAAAGGAATTTTATCCTCCCATCAGATTTCATTTTATTCAATAGCGTGCGTGCGTGCGTTGATGCGTGAGTGTTTAATCTTTCAAGATACCGACAAGCAAGAAGAATCAACCAGCTTACCCAAAACTGATTCTTTGGCCAGCCAGAGGGCTGGCCTTCTTTTGGCCAAGGAGTCATTAAGTGACTGCCTATCTGACCACCGTAACCCAGTGAGTCCTGGATATTATGAAAATCGTTGGTAAGACTGTTTGTCTGCATTTCGGTCCATTGACCACCTGCAACAGCCGGGGAAAACTGCTTAACGTGCTTTCCGAGGCACGGAGGAGATTCGGTAAGTATGTAATGGGTGACCCACCCACAGAACGACAACCTTGGCACCTGAAGATTGATCCGAGCGGTTGTTATTATTTAGACTGAATAGTTCTACATATATTTTATTTAAATACAGTCATAATTATATAATATCCTTAGT
This sequence comes from Diarsia mendica, assembly GCA_949316265.1. NCBI lineage: Eukaryota > Metazoa > Arthropoda > Insecta > Lepidoptera > Noctuidae > Diarsia > Diarsia mendica. The sequence goes on from OX438904.1 coordinate 4,721,587, forward strand.
AGTCACTAAATACATTATTTGGCATACTAAAATAATTTGCTTCCTCAATCCTATTGGAAAGTAATCCATTCGTCGGTGGTTTCAATCGGCATTCATTTGGCGCACAATTTGTTGCCGCGACAGCTACGTGTATTAATCGACGCTAGCGCAGCTTCCTACATAGGCAAGGCGTACAGTGGGAAAATGCTCTTTTTAAGGGTGGCTAGAAGATACTGAATAACAGTATTTTTTTTTGTTTTTTTTTGGGACAAGCCCACTTAAGAAACGATGTTAATGGCTTGAATCTTACAACAAAATTAATCAGAAAAGAAATAAAGAAAAGCACAATTTCCACTTCTTGGATGATAGTTGCCAAGAATTAAGTGTGGTGCGATTGAAGAAGCCTATGTCTAACAGTGGATTCCTGTAGGCTTGTGAGGATGACGTACTGCATCTACTGATCAACAACATCATCATAATTCTTCTGCCCTTCCCATCACCCCAATTTAATTTGGGGTCACCTCTGTGCCTCTTTGTCGTCCGTCTGCATCTGTGGACAAATATAACAATAGTAAAGATTTAACTTAATTTACCAATAATGTCAAAAGTCTGAGTAGTAGTTAGGATTTTGATGATTACCACGTAATTCGTAACATAACAAAACATCACGCCTGTATTCACCGAAGGGTTAGGAGGAGGTACACCTTTTTTTTTTTTTTTTGGTGGGTGGAAAATCATCGAATGACCCCCCCGCTCTTGGGCAGAGCGAAGGGGAGTGTCAGACTTCTACTGACTCAAAACCAAACCCATGTTCCTTCTTTGCCCTTGCGCCGAGGCCACGTCATCTAGTACAAAAATCCGCGGCCCCGACGGGCGTCGGCCCTTGCGGGCCCCTCCTTGCTGACATCTCTTTGAGGCGCGCGTGGAACACGTACGCGCCGCCCGACACGGTCTGTTGCCGTCATGACGACGGCCGGACGGCGAGCTAGCCCATTACTCACCGTCCACAGGCCCGCGTCTACGGTGGCCGGAAGCCATGAGGAGGAGGTACACCTCCTAGTACAACCGCATTTCTCCAATTATGTTTAAGTTCCATTTAATAAGGGGCGTGCCTTTTGCCATCAACTGGGCAAAAATCCAGACTCCATAGCTGCTTCTGAGAAATTCCTGTTGGAAAAACTCAATTACAATTTGCCCAAACTAGGAATTGAACATAGCTACCATTATACCGACGATGCAGCCAAGTGTCCGCTCCCCCTACATGCGCACAGGCACTTAGTTCAGTCGGACAATATAGGTTATTTAATACAGTGTAGTAGACGTCACAGCAGCCATAGAAAACGGCGTTCAATAGCGTAAGGGAAATTGTTTTCACACGGCAACATGTATTACGGTATTGTGTTGCGGTGCAAGGCAAAATGATGGGCAATGTGTGCTCTTCCTAGGTAAGCATGCGTCAAATAAGAGTATGGGCCAGACTCCCTGAAGCGAAGACGAGATGAGGCGACAGGAGATGACTGTGGTCATTGTCAACCACCAATAGAATTTCGTTATGTACACTTCTCATCTACGCTTAGCTTTAGTGGACATGGTTGAATAGAGAGGACTCCTGTCCTCTCTATAAAAAAATTACAAGATCTCCTGATCTTGTAATTTTTTTCGCCAGCGAAAACAAGAAGAGACGTAAACGGCATGGTGTAAGCGGTGTGCTGTCAGCGGTTTTGCACATCTCCGCACAACTTTGGTAGATACACCTTAGCTTTAATGCATCTCTTCTCCTATCTGCATTGTACATCTCCGCTCGTCTCCACTTTGGTGGAGTCCGGGTCTTAGTATGGGTCTTCTTAATGTCCAGCTTTCATAAAATTAATTGGTTCAAAGATTGTTTTTTGATTCTGTGCTCATCGAATCAAGTATTTTAACGCTGGTTTCAACTCTAGAAAGTTTTGATTTTTCCATAGTTGACACATTCACAGCAACGTACACACGTAGTAATGTTTTATAGAAACTGGTCCCAACATTGTGCGCGGTTAGTAATATATCTTGAGTGCGGAGCTTCTTCTCCTGTGAAATATGAATATAATGCTAGTCAATGCTAGCTAGTAGAAACATGGGTGCAAAGTGCTAAGGTCAGAATTCCTTTCATGTGGTGTATTTATGTAAAAGCCTTTGCAAGACCCTCCTTGCTCCTCCTTGTTCTTGATTAATGCAGATGTCATAAAAACCATCAGGAAGACGGAAAATCAATGTAGGTTGACATAGCTACATAAACTGCGTGACACACACACACATACACACACACATACACACATTTAGGTATATTTGTTATTTTACTGCAATCAAATCAATCAACGATAATGCAAAACGACCCGTAATGACCCTGAAAACGAAACTAGAACCAGCTAAACTTGCGGCCACTAGCTCAACGAGACAGTCAAAAGTCTCAAAAGTTGAAAGTCATAGAAACACCTAGTATTTATCTCCGAAGAATCTTCGGCGAACTGGAAGCAACCAGTACTCACTAGTTAGTAGTTACTTACCTAATTACGTCTTCCAATTTAGTCACCATTTTTAAAGTTTGATCAAGCCATGTTTGTTCCCAAACAAGCCATGTAAATCATCAAGTAATGTACATTTAAGTAAGTTTAACATGTGCACACGAAGTTTTACACTTAGTTAACGGTTTTAGTACAGAGTGGGTGTATTCAAATATGTTGGGAGCGGCAAGCTATGTGGCAGTAATGTGGAGTGCCTTGTGAATGGTTTGAGAAGAGAGGTTAGTCGTTATGACATGTAAGTCAAGATTTACAATTTAGAAATTAGTTAACTTGACTTATACTTAAAAAATTAGACGTTTTGTAAGAATTTTCGAGTAGCAATAAGGCTTAAAATTAGATACTTAATGAGAAAGTCTGTACTGTATATACCCTAGTACTTCACATTACATTGACCGCGGTCCCGGTCCCAAAAGCCCCACGACCCCTACCTAATGTTTTTCATTCTGACTGTACAAAATTTGCTTAAAAAAAAGTATAGTCCGAAACACCACTCAAAAATACTAATAATAATGAAATTCCTGTCTCGGCCGGATCAGGCGAGTATCAGCGGCCGAGTCGCGTACTAAGCCGTACTTTCGTCTTCAATAAAACAGACAATAAAACAAACAAGAATGATGAGTACCTTTCTGACCAGACATTTTTCATCATCTGCCACTAGTTGCAACATACTAGTTGAGAGAAGACTACTTCTCCCAACTATGTTGGGGTTCGCTTCCAGTCTGACCGGATGCAGATGAATACCAGTGTTTTACATGAAGCGACTGCCTATCTGACCTCCACAACCTAGTTAGCGTTAAACGTGGCGTCACCATTGGGCCTTATCAGAATACCAGCGCTGTGACATTAATTTGTGATTTGTCATAAATGTTACAGCACCATGCTGAGATAGTGGCCCTTTGGCTTCGCACGGGACTTTTTCAAATCATTATGTCCTAATTTTTAGTGTTTCTCCTAATTATGTTTACTTTGTTAGCTTTTAATTTTTTGTCAATTTGTTTTGTCCTGGTGTGCAACCAATAAATACTTTTTCTTTCTTTCTTTTAGTGATGGTTAATATCATACTTTGGTAAGACTAATTGTCAGACTTTCAGGTCACAGTCGGGACCAATGGCATATCGTGCTTTCCGAGGCAAGGAGGAAACTTGGTATGTAATGAACGGTCACCTATCCACAGATCATCAAATGTTATTATTAAGCCACAAACTCCTCAACGAGATCTTAGATCGCCAAAATTGATGGTGCCAAGTGGTGGTGGCCACGGCCCACGATTTACGAACAGCAAACCGAAGGTTCGAACCCATTTGGGCGCATTGTTTTGCAATTTATTTCATCATCGTTGCTCTCAAAACGGTGAAGGGAAACATCGTGAGGACACCTGTCTGTCTTTAAACCAAAAAATACGAAGACATGTGACATCTACCAACCCGCATTGGGCTCACGTGGTTCATTATAGCCCATCCCTTTCCAAGAGGTAACTCGACACATGTCGGAAGAGCCTTCATAGCACAAAAAAAATGTTTGAGAGCAATAGTTGGGATACCTCCATATGAGAGCTGCAGACCAGTTTTTAAAAAGCTAAAGATTCTACCTCTAGCATGCATGTACATTTTAGAAATAGGAATTTTTGTTAAAAAAAAAATTACACTTCTTCTCAACAGTAACAGAAAACAATCGATTTACAAAAAGGGACCCCACTAAGTTAAAAAACCAATTTTGCAACAGTACCTACTCTTCATTATAAAAACAGTTACATAATGTCAATTAAAATATTTAACCATAATATTCCGAAACCAATCAGAGAGACACCCCTGCATTTTTATAAAAATAAGTTGAGATCGTGGCTAATACATAAGAGTTTTTACTCAATAAAAGAATTTTTTGATGATAAATAGGTACCTACGATATTATTAACATGTTCTACACTTTTTTATATTTTTATTATTCTAAATGTTAATGTTGTGTTTTATATTAATATTATAATTTATATTATAGGTACAGTCTGCACATTTTTTTTTTGGTTTTGTTTTGCTTTTAAATATTAGAATGTAAGTCTCGTTAGAGTATAATGTGTAATTCTAATTTAGTGTAACTTAAACTATGATACTAAATATTAATTTTAGTATCAATTATTACATGTGATAATGTAAATATTCGTATGCCGCGTCTAGCGGTGGATATGTTGAGAACTATACCATTTATGTAACAACTTTGTAAGTACCGTATCCTACGAATAAATGTCTTTGTCTTTGTCTTTGAGAGGAGGCCTGAGTCCCTGTGGGAACATTATAGGCTGATGATGATTATATCACCAATTCTCCCCCTTTCACAAACCCGTAAAAGTAGTTGCTATATACCTACCTACCTATCGTACAAGCTGTGTCAATTCATTAAATTTAATAAAAGTATTTTATTACCTTCACACTCCTTATATGCACTTGTAAAAGAAACGTAACGTGGATAAAAAAAAAAACATACTGTTTTCAATTACTATTGACTTTTATGACCATTGAATAGTGTATCAATAAAATGCTTTTTACTGATTTTGTCTTTGCTATCGATACCTTTTATTAACTGGCTATGTACACACGGCTACACATCAAGCTATACATTTCCAGTATAAGCTGGTCTTGCATTGCATAGGATTTCCGTACAGTGCGAGATCAGCGTAAACTGGAAATGTATAGCTTGATGTGTAGCCGTCTGTACAGCCACGAATATGTATATATATTACACACATTATATTATTATTGTACACTTGGTAATATTCTATTGTTATTTTCTTGGTTAATAAAGGTTTCGCGTTACCTTAAGATAAAACCAATTTCGTAAAAGTATGGCTTCCAAAATGCTATATTCATAAAACGTCAAATGTTAATCAACTCAGTAGCAGAAAAACACCGAGTAAATATAAATATCTATTGGTGCTGATCGTTTTCACCAATATTAACGAAAAATCTACCTTCAAATATTTTATTATGACTTTCCAGCCAATCGTCAAAATACTCGTAAGCTGTAAAACTTAAATGCATAGTGCATTTAAGTTTTACAGCTTATTTAAACATAATAAACAGTGTGTAAAAAACCAACGGTTCACGTCTCTTTCTTTCATCGAATTGTAGGCCTTGCACCAACGCGCGTAGTAACCGTAACGTTATGGACCTGTTTCCTTTCCACAGCCTACAATTAAGTTCTCGTTTATGTACTTGGCAGATGACTTCATACAAATTCTGGAATAGAAAGAGTAGTTGACAAAAAAAATCCGGGTTTGAGATATCTTTATTTCCCATAAGACAAAAATCACTTACATGAGAAATATTATAACTAGATTACAAAAAATAGTTTATCTAACGTACAGTTTTAACAACAGAAAAAAAACAATATACCCACAATTTACTTACAAAGTAAAATATTTTTCTATGAGTGTAGGGTAATTTGTAACAAACTTGGAACAGCTTAAAGGTAAACAACACGGACCGCGCGCAACTAGATGTGGTATGTGATGTACTAAGGTGCGCCCGATTTAATTATGTGTAATTTTAATTGTTTCTTTAAATATTGAAAAAGATTTAACGTTTTTGATGACATTTGGTAGTTTATTATACAATGCAGCACCTTCGTACATCACATTTTTCTTGCCGTAGTTGGTACGTGGTGGGTATAATTGTATGTCATTTGCATTTCTGAGCCCAATTTTGTGTATTTGATGTTTCTTTGTAAAATGTATTTGTGTGTGAATGTTATTATTAAGTATTTTTCTTATTAAGATGCAAGTATTATATATGTATGTTTGTGATATGTTCATTAATTTAGTTTCTTTGTATATTTGTTGTGTTGGTGTACTGTAATCATATTTGAAAAGTGTTTTTATTAATTTATTTTGTGCTATTTGTAGCGTTTCAATATTGGTTTTAGCCGCTGTGCCCCATACTTCTATTAGATAGTCCAGGTGTGGTTTTATCAGACTGTTATATATATTGTAGCGTACTTGGCGCGGAAGACATCGGACAACACTCCGTAGGGCTCCCGTGAGCGAAGTCAGTTTAGATCTAATCTTCTCCATATGTGGTTTCCAGTTAAGGTGGTTATCTAAAATTAATCCTAGGTACTTTTCGTGATCAACTTTTTTGATTGGTTGGTTATTTATTGTTAATTGTGAATTGTGTGTTATTTTTTTGTTTTTTGCTGCAAAAATGATATAGTTGGTTTTGGCTATATTTATTGTGAGTAGATTGCACTGAAACCACATATTTAAAAGATGTAGATCATCCTGCGCGTCACACATAACAGCGTCTACAGAGTGTCCAAAATAAAATAAAGCTGTATCGTCAGCATACAATGATACATCGCCTTTAAGTCCAACTTCATGAATGTTGTTAATATAGATCAGGAATAATAAGGGTCCCAAAATTGATCCTTGCGGAATGCCAAAACTAACGATTTTAGGACTACTTTGGTTTTCATTAATCTTAACCACCTGGGAACGATTGGTCAGGTAAGATTTGAAGATATCAAGGGCACTGCCAGTGACACCAATGTCATTTAGTTTCTTTAGTAAGAGTTCGTGACTTATTGTGTCAAAGGCTTTTTTTAAGTCTATGAAAATTCCTAATCCTATTTGCTTCTTGTCGATACTTAGTTTAATCTTGGTAATTAGATCCACTGTTGCAGAAAGTGTGTTTGATTTAGGCCTAAAACCGTATTGTTTTTTATAAAGAAAGTTTTGCTCTCTAAGGTGTTCATCGAGGCGGTTGTACAAAACTCGTTCAAAAATTTTTGATAGAACCGGTAATACAGAAATAGGACGATAATTTCCTGGGTCAGACTTACTTCCATTTTTATAGATGGGGCTAACTTTGGCAATTTTGAGGCTGTCGGGAAAAGTTCCAAATTCTAAATTTTTGTTTATACAATTTGTTAGTTTATCTAGTATTAAGTCTTTTACGCATTTAATTGATTTTGTGTTTATACCGTCTAAACCAGCGCTAGAGTTTAGTTTCAAGTTATCAATTATTTTTCCTATTTCATTAATTGTGCATGGTCTTATTTGTGAAAGTGTGTGCAAGGTTGTAGTTTCTCGTGTTCCTCTAGTGTGGGTTAAATTGTTATGGTATTGATTAGGGATTTGACTAGCCAGAACTGATCCAATGTTAGAGAAGAAGTCATTAAAACATTCACAAATGTCAGTCTGATTAGTCAGAACTCCAGATGGCATTACGAGTTTAGTCGGTGCTGGTGATTCTCTGACCTTATTTCTAGACAGATCGTTTATCAGACTCCACATTTTCTTTGGGTTTTTCTTGCATTGATCAAAAGCATTTAGGTAATAAGCACTTTTTGTTTGTTGTATATGTTCATTGACTTCATTTCTTTGATTGATAAATTTTTTCTGCAATAGTTGATCATCTACTTTTTTTTTTGTGCATGTTCCATAGTACGTTTCTTCTATTTATTAGATTTATAATTGTTTTGTTTATCCAATCTTGTCTGGGTGGATTCAATATTTTATATTTTGCTATTTTACTTCTATTGATACTGAATAATAACTTTTGTTCAAGTAGTTGGTATATATCGTCTTCATCGGTGTTATTCCATTCTCTCACAATATTGTGCAGTTTTTCATAATCTATGGCTTCATACTTTACTCTTCTAGGCGGTTCTGGTATATGTTTTTTAATTTCAAAGTATATTTGATTATGATCCGACATGGCAGTCGCAATTACAGCTAGATGGAACTTGACATCAGCAAGGTTTGTGCAGACATGGTCAATTATAGTTTTCGTTGTGGCGGTTTCTCGGGTGCAATAGCTCTCCTCGACTTTGTTTAGAAGTCTATAGCCACTAGTTTGAAGTTCTTCTTTGTATCTAGAAGTTGTCTGATCCAAATTCAGCACATTGATATTAAAAAAAATCTAATTAGATAGATTTTCAAGAAATATTGAACACATATTTTTTCTATTTTCACGTAAACAAAAAATGAATGACGTCAAATTACAGTAAATTTTCACCGGCCAGTGTCGTGAAAAGCCCCCACTCATGATCTTTGACGCGGCTTATCTTCGTCAATTTTTATTAATTTGACTAAACAAAAAACACTTAACCTATATTTTTTCTTAATGTAACTTACAACACTGCCCACCATACACTAAAGTGCAGTAACAGCAAAATCACGATTTCGAGTAAAACGCATTTAAAGTTAAGAATTGATTTTAAAAAATCAACAGAATGTATAAGCAAAAAAATTTGAATGCAGAAAGGTTGTAAAGGCATAGGTTCACACGTTAAAGCAATAAAAAAATATATATCTTAATAACTGAATTTATTATGGCCATTTATTCTTTTTGGTGCCTATTACTGCATAGCCTTTTTTGTAAAAAATACCATTTTAAACTTAGTAAAATGCAGCAAAAAGCCCTATTACTGCGTTTGGATCAGTTATTTTGTCAAGAAACCCAACTAACATGCAGTAAGGTCAAAAAAATACTGCATTTTAGTTAGTTTTTTAAGAAAAAAGTGTTCAATTTACTAGTGCAGTAAGAAAAATAGCTAGTTCACATTTTAAAGACCGTTTATTTCTTATTATTTAATCACAATAATTCAACTCACTTATGTAAAATTTACATATCAAAAATAAAAAAAAACATCTAATTAATAAAGGACCCTGCGCAGAATGCACAACATCCTTTGACAGTTTTCTCTTAATATTTTCATTAACTGCACTTTAGCTAGGAATAATCATATCTGTGTCATTATGCTATCCAAACTAATCTGCAGTAATGCTGTATTTTACTGCGTGTTAGTCAGTTTATAATGATAAAAGAATGTTAAGTATTCACAACTAAAATGCGACAAGCTTTGATTTTACTGCATTTTAGTTGGGAGTTCGTGACAATAAATTGTATTTTCTTAATTTGCAGTAAAAATAGCTTGTATGGCGGTAAATTTTACTGCGTATTAATTTTTTTTTTATTTTTTTTCCAGAAATATAAAACTATCTAAAGAACTGTAAAATTATATTGCTTACTGCATTTTAGTTAGGAAACCTTAAAATTTAATCTGCAGTATAATTTATACTGTATTTTAGTTGGGAAATCACGCCAAATTGTTAATTTTTTTCGTTTGCAGTAAGTGAAAACTGTTAAATAAAAACCATTCTAATAGTCTTAGAAATAAGTAAGTTAATTCAATAGAAAGCTTAAGAAACCCGCTTTCAGAATCACTAATAAAACGAAAAATCACAAAAGGGCTGTTACTGCTCTTTAGTCTCTGGTGGGCAGAACAACGAACCAAATATTTTTTTTTTGGCAGGAAACATTCCTATTGCTGGTTGCAAAAAAAAATACGGATAAAGATTTATTAGAGATTATTTTCTCAAAAGAATTGTAATTATAAATATAACATTTTTTGCCTTGGTTGCATTGTGAAATTGAAAATGTTACATTTTTTGATAATGTTGTACAGGTACAACATTATCAAAAAATACCTAGGTCTAGGTATTTTTGATTCAAAATTACTTTGAATTTTGTTTACGTTTTAATAATAGCACGTTCGTGCTAAGTCTTCTGATGGCTATTTTAAACAATGAGCGGTAAATTTATCAAAAATGTCCGCCGTTCGAACGGGTAAAGCAGTAAATATATATGTTTAGTTATTAATAAAATATGTGGATTATAATTGCTTTGTGCATTTCTGTTTTGTGACTTGAAGAGATAGTAAAATGAAATTGTAGTGCTTCTGATCATAGGTAAGGGTATTATTTTACCAAAATACTTTATGGGGAGATACCGCTATGTTTCTATTTGTTTTTGCGTAGTGACTATGTCGTCAGGTGTGCTGACTTTGTAGAGAATAAACATAAACCGACATAATCTATTGTTACAGCTAAATTAAGTTGAAAACTGTAGCAAGAATTCAAATCAATTAGCAACAAAAGAACGGAGGAATGTGGAAAGACAACCCACTACAACTAGTTAATTGGTTTTGTAGTTTGTCCAACGATAGATCATCACATTACAGTGGCAGGAAAAAGCTCTATAGCAGAGACAGAAAACCGACAAAAGTGGAGGGATTTGGGAAGACTCAACATTGAGGAGCCAACGGTTGAAGAAGAGAGAAAGAGACATCGAAGTTGTACCTATTGGTACTGGTAATTATCACAATAATACTGTAAACGAAACAAACCCTTTTTTTTTTTTTTTTTTGGTGGGTGGAAAATCATCGAATGACCCCCTTCGCTCTTGGGCAGAGCGAAGGGGAGTGTCAGACTTCTACTGACTAAAAACCGAACCCATGTTCCTTCTTTGCCCTTGCGCCGAGACCACGTAATCTAGTACAAAAATCCGCGGCCCCGACGGGCGTCGGCCCTTGCGGGCCCCTCCTTGCTGAAATCTCTTTGAGGCGCGCGTGGAACACGAACGCGCCGCCGACACGGTCTGTTGCCGTCATGACGACGGCCGGACGGCGAGCTAGCCCATTACTCACCGTCCACAGGCCCGCGTCTACGGTGGCCGGAAGCCATCACGTGGTCCCCGACGCCCGGAGCGCCTTCCGCGCCTTCCGCGGCGGCTGGGACGTTGAGAGGTTCTCTCCCTCTCTCGTTCCGCCACCTCCTTCGCTAGCATCACTGCTTCGCAGAAGGAGGCGACGGCGTCCCATTCCTCCTCGCCCCGGACCATGGCTTGCACCAGGGCCGGACGCGAACCCGGACCCAACTCCAAGTCCAAACCACGAATTTTGGAATTCCATAGGTTATCAATTTATCATTGTATTATTACCTAGGATACTTTCTAAATCGCTTACACCACACAACTTACCAGATTCATTCATAATAACCAAATACTGTTTGCCAATAGGCGTACATTCTATAGAGTCCATCATAAATATAATACGACATTAGCAATAAAATATTTCTACCGTGCTTGTCATGCGGACGTTGTGCTGTTGAGACATCTTCTAAGTTATAAAATGTTAGTTATGTTGCCCTTAGGATTACCAGTACCAGCTTTATTTATATATATTTTATTTGTTTACAAATGCCTGTTGAATTTCGGGCAACCCTCGTCTCACAAGTCAGGAGTTGAAGCCTACTTCTTAGTATATAAATAGTCGGAAAACGGCTGGATGATTAAATTTCTAATAAGGTATTTACAGAGTTTCAAAATTAACACTGAAACCCACAGTAGAATGCCTTGTGTTGCTAGGTTCAGTCGGTTTCATCGCCTTTGGTCTTACTTAGTAATACGATGACGATACCTATAAAGAGTGTACAAAAGTACGAAAGGCTTTTTGTTCTAGACCATGCCTGGGAACCCCCTAGTTACGTAGATATTGGGGGTCAAAGTTCCAAATTGTTCACAGCTGTTTTCTAAAATATCGGTTTTTCAGGTTATAACTTTACTTAAATTACCTCCATGGCCTTTTTATTATTCAAAGCATCAACTAGCACAATGTTTTAAGAGTGCTACTTGATGTAGTTTCTACTTTTAGTTTTACTGATATTTCACCAAAAAAAAGTCGTAATTTTTGCGAAAGGAAGGTCGTTTTTTTTCTTTGATGTACATAATGCTTGGTTGACAGATTCGTGAATGATTCGTTTACACCCTGATAAGTACAGTATAACTGGGCTTAGAGATAGAAATAAAAAACAATAACAATAGCATGAATAGCATGTATGTAAAACTAGCTTTTGCCAGCGGCTTCGCCCGCGTGAAATTGACGATTTTCTATACAAACTTTCATCCCCTATTTAAATTCTTTAGGGGTTTAATTTCGAAATAGCCTTCCTTATTCCTTGTCTACATTATAAAGGGAACCTCTGTGCAAAATTTCAGCTTTCTAGGTCCAACGGTTTGGGCTGGACGTTGATGAGTCAGTCAGTCAGTCAGAGAAGTCCTGACTGACTGACTGACTGACTCATCAAATGTAGACAAGGAATAAGGAAGGATTTTTCGAAATTCAACCCCTAAGGGATTTAAATAGGGGATGAAAGTTTGTATGGAAAATCGACATTTTCACGCGGGCGAAGCTGCTGGCAAAAGCTAGTATATAATATATAAAATATTGGTTGAATCACATTATTCATTACATCAGTCAGGTGACTGAAACTCTCACACCTTTCACAACAAAATTTATTAAATTACAGCCAAACAATTTCCCAACCAACCACCTCGACATGAGCCCTACGGCGATTGTCACTTCAAAACTATCTATAAATTTTAACATTGACAGCTCAGCCAATTATCTGTTTTAGGGATGGACCCAAACGCGTAATTACATTTTAAATTCCGTTTATCTATTTGCTGATGGGACTGTCATGTGTAATAAATTGGCTCAAAGTGTGCGTATACGCACGGTGTGTAGTGTCAAAATTGCCCCGGGGGACGAAAGCACCTGTTTGGATTGAGTGTTGGTGCTTAGGAGTTGATCGGACGTTTGACGGTGATGTTCTTGTCTATTTTGTAGCGTGTGCTTAGTTTCCACCACAAATAATCGATTGTAAAATGTTAACTTTAAAAATGAACATAAGCCACATAATACTTATGCAGAGAGGTACGTCTGCGACTAATAAATACACTTTCTCCCTTTCTTCTACGTAGCAGTCGGCAATGAATGCATAGAAAGATAGCCTTTTTTTTTTATAACGTTGCCCCACACTAGGAATTTCTCCTGTATCGTGGGTGCGTTCACAAATATATAAACTCACATAAACAAATACCCAGACCCGAAAGATCTATCTGCAGGTCATACAAATATTTGTTCCGTGCGGGGATGTCGTCTAAGTAGTATCGAATTATTAAATCGTGTAGTGTTTAATTACGATACTGGGTTTCAAAATTTAAATTGACGATGTGATCACACGGCTGCCAAGCTCAAATGGTATTGGGCTGGCCACACCTGTTACATGCCGTAGGAGCTAACCACCCAATGAGTCCGTTGCTTTAGTAAAGGACTCATTTATGGTTTGTAGCTAATTATTGTATGTCCGATTTGTATATAAGGTCCCATTAAAATAGGTGGACAAATTTTAACACAGCATTCAGTATATCAAACCAAAGATATCTAAACAAAAAAAGAAAACATTAAATAAAGTGTTTTTTTTTACTTAACATAATAAATGGCCTATACTCGAACAAACTCATCCTTTATGAGTAGGTAGGTACTTATATGCGTTTTTCTTATTTTTTTTACCATCGTCCTTATTTTGGTGGTCTGAATGATTTCTAAAATTTTGTCCACCTATTTTAATGGGACCTTATATTATTATATTTGTTTTTTAACACTTTCAGTTCAAGAACACTTAATTAGACAAGTCCATTTGATCCTACCTAAAACGAGAACAGATACAGTATCAAATAAAGTATTATCAATCAAAGTGGGACCGTTAAAGCGTGGGTGTATTTCTGTCACTTTAAACCAAGTAATTATAATGACTGTGATTGCAAGTAAGTAATTGGTACATACATAGTTAGATGTTATTGCATTTGTAACAATAATGTAGTACTTAATGTACGTAGAAATGATTGATTGGCTCAACGTGTTAATCTGAACAGATTTAGCGATCGATTCTGACGAAAAAAAACTGGACCATTGGTCTCTCGATCACCAGCGCGACTGTCTACCTGGCCTGGATTTAATTCTCGCGTCGGGCAAAACAGTTATTGCATTTTGCTATAAGAAAATTCTCATATTAATTTTAATTCTTAACTTTATAATAATCTAGGTATAAGCTTGTAAATTATGCTTGTAACTACATTAAATTCCTTGAAATAATCAAGAAAATTGCTCAGAAATTAACTTTAAACACTAACTGAACTTAAAACAAACTGCTTGTAAAATAATCTAGCAAGTAACTTAGTATACAAAACCAGTTACTTACATACCTATATAACCGTTCCCGCTAGTCATGTAACAGGGTGTTAAAACTTTAATGAGCTCTTAAGTTGCTCAAAACTATCAAAGTTTATTAGCACACCGCTAATTTGTGTTTCACGTAATAAAACCCATTTTATTTCATCTCCTAAGTGCGCGCCTTTCAACAATTTTTTCACTTTATCATTAAACTAGCTGATGCCCGCGGCTTCACCCGCGTGAATGTCGTTCAAATTATATACTAAAACCTTCCTCTTGAATCACTCTATCTATTAAAAAAACCGCATCAAAATCCGTTGCGTAGTTTTAAAGATTTAAGCATACAGACAAACAAACAGACAAAAATAGCGACTTTGTTGTATACTATGTAAGGAAGGAAGGATAAGGAAGGATTATGGATAACTAACTGTTACTTGCGTTTTTGTCGGCAAATAATTTGCATTATTGTTTTCTTTACTTGTAACAGCCATAATAATAAGCAACATACATATTTTTGCAAATATATAAATTGTTTTGATTCTTTTACAAAAATATTTCTTAAAAAAAAAGATAACCTTTTCCTTGCAGTCGGGTAAAAAAGTGGCCACTTCTGCCGCATGATTATTAGCTGTCTTGGGAGCAGGGTCCACACTACCCGTGGTTAGGGCACGACTTCTGAATCAACCGATCAGTGAGAGTCCGCATTATTTGTTAGTAAATATTGTCAATACAAAAATCTAGGGTAATACGCATTTTTACACTTTAAACCTTTCAGACCAAACTCTCTAGTAATGGCAAAAACTGCATCAACATCTGTTGCATAATTTAGAAAAATAACATAATCACATAGACAAACACAAGTTAAATTCACAATATCAGCGCAACCCAACGCAATGTCCGTAAAATGACTTGACAAGATTAAATTTTGATACTCAACATTTAATTATACCAAATGTTAGTAAGATAGCTATTCAGGTAGTAGTTATACCAGATATTTTAATGTAATCGCAGAACCAGAAATAAATTATTCTACAATAACTACAACGATGTAAGCTTCTAACTACAAAAACTTTATAAAAAGTATGAATGTCAACCGTTAGGGTTAAACTACGACATTTGACATTAACCACTAACCATTAATAACAGCTATGTGAACAAAATACGATGAAAATAATGTATTTTATTTATTTATTTAGCCTTTATTTGCCTTAACAATTAATTAACTTTCTTACAATACATGCATTCATTCATATAACATTACTTATTGTATTATATTATATTTTCATTCAGCATTTCATTAAACCTTACATTTAACAAGACCTTAGCATTTAATTAAACATTACTTTTATACATTATATTTTGATCATATTAATTTGTAACATAATAATATTACTTATCTCTTTCTACTGATACATTTATCATTCATTATTACATTTCTTTAATTTTTGTTGTTTGTTACATTTCATAAAACATAAATTATATTTATCATTTCATTTAAGTACCAAAGTTTCAAACCTTTTATCTTACACTAGTTTTTAGTTAGCATTCTTACACACATTTCATTTCGTTATCTAGCGACTGACATTATCACATTACAATTACATCACATTTATCATTTAATTGAACAAAAAATATTAAACATTTCATGAAACACATTGAATTTGTAAATATTTTAATTGAATTTATAATTTCATACATTTTAATATTGTTAAACCTACCTAAAATAATTACCTATAACTACATCATATTTTTATCATTTCATTCAAGAAAAAAATATTAAACATTTCATTAAATATTTAATTATTTACATTGAATTTATCATTTCTTTTTGGTTTAACCAAACATAAAATAAATTTAATTAATCTTTATGTATTTCTTTACAAGTTAGCTACATCATTTTATGTTTCATTGGACACATTTTTTTTTTTTTTTTATTTATTTACATTTAATTTATCATTCAATTCAATTAAACATTTCATTTAACATAGGTAATTATCTCAAAAGTTCACATTACATTTAGAAATAAAAGTATTCTAATAGTAGATTTTAGTTAAGGCCCCTTACGGGTATAGGCCTCCTCCAATTGCCTCTTTTTTTTTTTTTTTTTTTTTTTGTTTTTTGTATGTGCAGATGTACAGTTTTTGGCATGTTGGAGGGTTGTAGTCTAGATCCCCCGCGGTGACCAGCCGTGATGGGAGACCGAGAGGGGGGTACCTTTATTGTTGTTCAGTGTTTGAATGGTGTGCTTGAGGAGAAGTCTTATCGGAAAAAGTGAGCGTAGATTTTTTGATTACAGAATTGTTCATAACATTGTTTTTGTTTATCTTTGTAGGCTGTTTTTTGGTTTGACTTTCTTTACTGGTAGAGTACACTTCCACCTCTGGCGATTCAGAAAAGTTTCTTTTTTTATTTTGTTTCTTCCGCTGCTCTTCTTGTTGGTTTTTATTTTTAAGTATTATGAGTTTGTCATATTTTATAATTGCTTTTTGCCCTTGCTCGCTTGCTTTCTCTACTTCACTTCTGAGTTCTTTGCGTTTTTTCAGGATATCTAACGGATAATCTTCTTTTATATAATAAGGTGTTGTTTCTAGTTTCTTTTTGTTTCTTTGTATTTGTATTTTCATCCCCATAGTAAGCAAAGTTACTACAATAGGTCTGATTTTTTCGCTTTTTATTCCGAGTCTTCGCACGGATTCGATGTAGTGTTTTTGGCATTTGATGTTCAGTATGTTGTTAATGATATTTAGCACTTTTTCTTCCAAATCGTGGTAGCCACTTTCTTGTTCTTCTACTCCAAAAAAGATTGAGTTTTTTCTCCTCGTGAATCTCTCAAAATTATTTATTGCTATTTTTTGTATTTCCAATTCCTGTTCAAGTTGTTTATTTTTGGTTTCTAAAGTTTTAAACTTCTCGTTTATATTATTATTTATAGCGTTTTTGATGTCTTCTTTCATAGCTAGCATATCCACTTTTTGTTGTTTCATTTCCACTTGCATATGTCTAAGCATATCTTTTATTTCCTCCATTTTTAAAAATAGCGCCCTCTATTGGTGTGCTTAAAAATAATGTATACTTAAGTTAAAAAGCTATCGAAGAAATTCGTTACGATACTAATGACTTCAGAAAATCATAAGTCAGTGAGCTCAATTGATAAAAATTTATTTTATTTCCGTTTTAATTAGGGTCAATAGGTATAAAACCAGAATAAATTCAGTTTTTATATACACCTGTTTCGATAAATTTGTGAGTAACTATACAATAGTGCAAGCAGGTGTACCGAAACGTCCGCACCTTGTCTTTTTTTTACAAAAAAAGTCCGTTAAAACGACGTTTTTTCGGTTCGATTTTTGTAATTTGAATTTGGAACCGTGAAGATGGCCGACTAGATGACGTATTTATTAATTCGTTTGGACGCCGTCGGGCCGCCCGACCGTTTCTTGTTGATAATCAGAATCAATTACAGAAATCGGTTTTGTTATAATCGATGGATATTCTGAGAGCTCTCGATGTGAGATGAGCTGATTAATTTACTATTACGAAATCAATTTTCAACGGATTGGAATAAAGGATTAAAAAATCGTAATCCTTTATGTTGTGGTATTACATATTTTACGCGTATCTGGACCGAATGGATCAGTGTAGCTTTTATTAAGCTGCTTTCTGGCCTACGCAAGTTACTGTATTCGACTTTGAAATCAGGTAACTTATAACTATGGTGTCCGAAGGCGACGGATTGAGCCCAATCTTCTTGTTATTTACACCTTCATGTTAAATTCATAAGGATTTAAACAAATTAAGGTAATCTAAGTCAGGTAACGCACTTGGCGGGAATACAGACGTAAAGTTATGTATGTTTAAAAAAAAAAAAAAAACTTTAGTTTGATACAACGAATTCGATTGATTTCGGAATGGCCCTTGCAACACAGACGTTTACAAATTCTGGTAAATACTATTTTTTACTATTATGCTCAAGCATTTATTATTTCGGTAGTACAGGCACTTTTGAATGCCAGAAAATCGAAGAAAGCGAAGAGTCACAAAGCATAATAACTAATATGAAAATACTGTAGTTGCGCATTCCAAGGCATAGATCTCAAATGGGTAAGAAAATTCATGAACACTCTTGTAAATTAAAATAACATAAACATAATATCACAACTGTAATCCACAAAGGGTTAGGCAGAGGTACACTCATTAAAATGGAAATACAATTACAACTGTCATCATCTTCCTGCCCTTATCCCATGTCATTTGGGGTCGCCGCAACACGTTGTTTCCTTCCAATCTGCCCTGTCAGTCGTCACGTTATCATTTATTCCTTTTTCCTTCATATCACTCCTCACACACTCCATCCATCTTTTCTTTGGTCTTACTCTCCCTCTCCATCCATTCACATTTATATTCATAGCTTTTATAGTGACATGCGATTCATCCCTCCTCGTCACAGGCCCATACCACAAGTTACAATCGATTCCCTTTTAACTTTTCTTTAATTGTTTTTCGTAATTTAAATACAATTTGTAATTTTATTACAACTGTCTTAGCCATTACACCAGTACTCTGTAATGTGTTAAGGTAGATGCGACATTGTTTCCCTACGAACTCCAGAATCATGAAGACAATTACAGAATATTCGATTCCATGTAATCGCATATTCGTGTACATCCTAACATTATCTTAGCCGTACCATGTATTGTGCGTTTTACTAATATATTCCTGTCTTAGATTAATTACAATTAACGATACACTCCAGGTGTATAGTGTTTCCACGTTTATCATTGTTTAATCGTATTGGGAACTTTAGCTACGGGTTACGTTGCTTTGTCTTACGACACTTAAGAGCATGCAGGGTTTGCAATATCCATGAAGTCTGGGGATCTAAAATGGCCACTGCAGCAGATCATAGTATGAATTGCGTTAAAAAGCGTAAAATGGGCCTTCATAATTTAACTCTGTTTTAATATTCATGGCTATTAGTTAGTATTCGTATGCAGTCTAATTTTTGTAATGTCGGAACTGCAATGAATATACCTCAACTGCCTCGTTGGTCGAGTGTTCGCGAGTGCAGCTGCTTACCATGATATCCTGGGCTCGATTCCCCTGTTGGGTAGTGATGTTGAGTTTTCCCATCACGAATCTCATAGTAGTAGCCACGAAGTCTGGAATTGTGCAAAAGACTCACCCCCCGTTACAAATTGGCGAAATTTGGGATTACACCTCTGTCTGGCTCTTCAAGGATTTCAGGATATCATGTATGTTTTCTGTAAACGGCGCAACTTTATGTACCCAACAGTATTTCAATATTAAAATTTAATAATTTGTCTATTCAATTTCTCCTAGTGAAACTGTGACTCCATAAAATAATGTTGCAAAGGAATATCATAAAAACGGTGAACTGTTATAATATGAAGTGCCAACTGTCGTGTGCATGTATGTCAAATCGTGTATGTGCATGAGCATACTTCATCGTCGTGTCTCCGATTCCATAAATTATGAACTTGCATGCCTAATTGGTTTTTGATATAACTAGTACCTAACTGACTGCCTACCATCCTGGGTTTGAACTGTTTTAGGTTTGGCTACATGATAGTAGGTTTCTCCATCTAGAATGATGCGGTAGGTAATAGGGGATCGGACTGGGTCAAAATAATATGATTCTGTTTAGTCCGTAAGTTAGATTTTCGAAAAATATTGAATACGTGTTTTTTGTTTTATCAAATCAATAAAAATTGACGAAGATAAAACGTGTCAAAGATCTTGGAGTGGGGCTTGAAACGTCACTTGTGCCGTCAAAATGTACTATCATAAGACGTCACACGAGTTTTCGAAGCACTGTATCGTCTTCATTTTAAGTTTACGTGAAAAAAGAAAAAATACGTGTCCAATAATTTTTGGAAATCTATCTGACGGACTAATTAGTTTTTTTTTGTCCGATCCCCTAATTTGCTGCTGTTTAAGTACCCTGTTACACATGATTGTGCCTAAATTCGAGTTGACCTATTGATTTGAATTGTTCACCTTGCACTGCTTTGCATAATATCTTTTATAGTGTGAGTGGAATCGTATAATTATAAGAGGCGGCAATTTTGATAAAAGTGTACAACTATTAGGCCTGTGCCTTTCGCTTCCTGAATCTTCACAATTCTCATAGTATCCCTTTCAACCGCACCTTCAATTAGCACCAACTACCACTAAGTAATAAATCAATGCACATTTCCTACCTTCCACAGCATATAACGGTGCGGCCACATTATTCACCGCGGCTCGCAGCCCGCAGCAGGGATGTTATGGATATGTTATTTCGGATCTGGATATGGATAAGGATATAGGAATAATATTTTTATTATTACCTATACCTTTCTTTTTTTTACGTCTGAGAAATTGTCAAATGGGGTCCCGCTCTGGGCAGAGCGGAAGGGAGTGTCAGACTTCTACTGACTAAAAACCAGACTTAGCCCGTATGCCGAGGCCGCGGTATCTCTTTCGTACAGCCCGCAGCCCCGACGGGATTATTATTATACTTTAAAAGAGACTATGACCTCTGAGTTTGTTTCGCATGTTTCATCTCAGAGTAGTCAGGTACGAAACACCAGCCCCATCTAGTTTTAAAAAAGTGACTTTTAAAAGTGTTTGTGAAAACCAACATCATTTATTATTTTTTATACCGGTTTCGGACACGGAATGGTATTATTTCGGATTATCTGCTAGTTTCGGATAATTTTGGTTACGGTTATAAGAATCTCAAAACACAATCTGACAACTGACCGGCCGGGTAAAACAAATACAGCGTTATCAACTCTCAAAAATATTTATTCCTAAAACTAAAATCAAAAATAACTCTAAATATTTAGAAATTTTTACCCGACTTTGTCCGAAACTTTTAAATCAGTATCGTTTACGGACATTTTTTTTATTTCGGGTATCCGATAGTTTCGGTTTCGGTTATGGAGTTCTATAACATTCCTGGCTTGCAAGTCCAACGCCGTGAGATGTCGCACTAAGTTTTATAGCGAGGTCTTAGGTCGCCGTATTTATGAACATAGTCGAGAACGCGACTTAATAAATTGTTTTCTGTGTCGTGTATGATTTAGTGTGGATGGGCTTTTGGGATTTTAGTGTGAATTTGTAATGAAGTGTGTGGGCGGTGAACGTTAAAATTATTGAGAAGTTTTATGGCAAGGTTTACATTTTTGTAAGTTACATTGCAGTTTCACTTTACCATTTGACGGCACGGTTGGCGCAGTGGCTGAGCGATTGGACTGCTGCGCTGCGTGTCGCGGGTTCGATTCCCGCACGGAACAAATATTTGTAAGGCCTGCAGATAGTTGTTTCGGGCCTGGGTGTGTTTGTGTATGTGAATTTAAATGTTTGTAAACGCACCTGCGATACAGGAGAAATTACTAGTGTGGGGCAACGTTTTTTTTTAAAAAAAAAAAAAACAAAGAACCTGGCAAGTAAAATAAATAAAAATGAGTACCTTCTTTACCAAACTAGATACTTATCTGCTGTAAAAATCTGTCACAGATTCGACCCCTAGACCATTTATTATAAAAGACTGACTTTACAAATTACTGCTGAAGTTCTGATAAGTGGTGTACCATGCAGTTTAATATACAGGTACAGTTACTGCCCACTGACCAGCATTTTCTGACCCCTCATATAAAGAAGAAGAAGGCAATTGGTGTGAGATGAGGGATCAGATAATGCTGGGTACTGACATCCTAATTGAATATGAAAACATGCTGCACCGACCGAGAATAAAGTGTGTTCATAGTTTAGTTCGTTTCTCGAGGATAGTAACCGGAAGTCGGAACTATGCAAAAAATAATATAAAACTTTACCTTTAATACCACCGCATTGTTATATCAGCACAATGTTTAGCGCTACCAAAAACGTTTTTTGAAGTGAAAACTTCTTTAGCGGCGTTGAGCACTTTGGGAAATTGTTCTGTGATGGGTATAAAATCTTAAACTCGCGTCAGGAAAAGTGACCACGTGACCCTGATCGAAAATTCGTCAGGACACGTGACCACGTGACCCTGATCGAAAAAGCGTAAGACGGATGGAGAGTAGACAGCTATCCCCTCTCTACGGCGCGGCGAAAATGTATGCCTGGGCCTACTGTTTCGTTTAGGCAGCGCAGGGCGCTTAATAATAATAATAATTATTATTAATAATAATATAATTAATAATAATAATAAAATTATTAATAATAATAATATAATTAATAATAATAATAATAATTAATAATAATAATAATTAATAATAATAATAATGATGACAGCTGTCAAAATTGAAACAGCTATATCTCGGAAACTATCGACCTTAGACTAGTTGTGTGTAGGGACAATTGATAGGTCTCAATGAGATCTACATTTCGGATGACAGCTGTCAAAATTGAAACGGCTATATCTCGGAAACTATCGACCTTAGACTAGTTGTGTGTAGGGACAAGTGATAGGTCTCAATGAGATCTACATTTCAGATGACAGCTGTCAAAATTGAAACGGCTATATCTCGGAAACTATCGACCTTAGACTAGTTGTGTGTAGGGACAAGTGATAGGTCTCAATGAGATCTACATTTCGGATGACAGCTGTCAAAATTGAAACAGCTATATCTCGGAAACTATCGACCTTAGACTAGTTGTGTGTAGGGACAAGTGATAGGTCTCAATGAGATCTACATTTCGGATGACAGCTGTCAAAATTGAAACGGCTATATCTCGGAAACTATCGACCTAAGACTAGTTGTGTGTAGGGACAAGTGATAGGTCTCAATGAGATCTACATTTCGGATGACAGCTGTCAAAATTGAAACGGCTATATCTCGGAAACTATCGACCTTAGACTAGTTGTGTGTAGGGACAAGTGATAGGTCTCAATGAGATCTACATTTCAGATGACAGCTGTCAAAATTGAAACGGCTATATCTCGGAAACTATCGACCTTAGACTAGTTGTGTGTAGGGACAAGTGATAGATCTCAATGAGATCTACATTTCGGATGACAGCTGTCAAAATTGAAACGGCTATATCTCGGAAACTATCGATCTTAGACTAGTCGTGTGGGAGTTGGACATTTTGACCCTGAACGTTAACGATGTCGACTGTACAGTCAATAAAATACAAAAATAATTTATTTTGAACTAGACTGTACAATGTTTTTATGATGCTTAATCGGAGGCATGGGAAAAAATATTCCCGCTCCTCCTACCAATCGGAGTTCCGATCGGAGGACAGGGAAAGACAAAATAAATGGGTTAGCATAGTTATGGCGGAATAATTGAATTTTTAAATAATGAATTTGGTTTAACTATGTCGAATGATCGCAATCTTAGCACAACGAAATACAAAACTACTATTGATGCGGTCTTTATTAGACATTTAAATAGGTTCGAATCAAAACTGTTCGTTTCTTACTTCAGCTACCATAAACCTATCGTATCAGTTTTAGAGATTGGCGATGATAGTTCTGGTAATGATGATGGTGAAAAAGTCGTTGAAATTATGGATGAAAGTTGATTTTTCGGAGAGATAAACTTTTTAATGTAAAATAATTGTAATAGTTTTAAAGTGTTAAATTTTTAATGTAATATAAATTGTCATGTTTGTGTACGATAGCGCAATAAATCAATATTGTATTCTACCACATAAATGATAGTACTTTTATACTGTTAAAGCAATTGGTGCAAAATTATTCCCTAACCATTCCAAAATATCAAACATGCTCAACGTTAATAATCAAGTTTTCACTTCTGCCGGCACTCCCGGAGTGCAACCCGTCTTTTTTTTATTTTAACGACTCCTCACGAATCTTTTTACGCCATAATATAATATATACCTATAATTATGATGATATTACCTATAATAATTATATAGTAAGTTACTGTTACAGCTTCCCAATAAATTAAGTATTTACATCTTATTATAAAGTACAATATTCACCTCCCAGTGCCGCTAACCAAACCGTAGTGTACACTCGGCGACATCAAACTTTACATTACCAGTATAGCATGACCTCGATTTGTATAGACTTCCCGAACAATGACAGATCCGCATAAACTGGTTTTGTACAACTTGATTGGTCGTCGTACATACAACGGCCGCTGCGGTGGTTTACTCGCTTTACATGTTTTTGTCGCACGACGCGGACACATGTCCGTCGCCGCGACTTTTTTGTCGCGTGTTTATGTCCCGGTTCGGCGGGTGTGCACCGCCCTTTATAGCCATAGCCACTTTTTACGAACAATCGCCAATTACGTGGAGTCTACGAAATTCATTGAATGATTCCGATTTTTTTTTCCTAAGTGGTGTGGTCTTTCCTTGATACTAATAGGCCATTAGCCGATATAGGTAGTTTATGTTGAAATGATGGTAACGGGTTACCATCTTAGTGTTTATAGTTTAGCTAGAAGAAGGCTTTCTTGTTGTAATAAAACTTTTAGGGCTGGGCCATATTAGATGCAGGTGCGCTTCGTGCGTCGACTGCAACGTGGGTTACAGCTGGTTTAACAAGCATTGCCCTTTGCTGGAGGTTAGGCTTGTGTTGTATGGGCCTTGGATGGATGTGACTGGACTCCATACACGAGAGGCAAGAAATTGTGTTGATCTCATGCAACAATGTTTAGAGGGATTGATTCCGTCGGCCTACCGTGTTTAACTGCCGAGACTTGTAGACTGTATTTAATGAAGCGAAACATCGCGATAGCTTAGAATGGGTTGAAACCCATTCTAAGCTATCGCGATGTTTCGCTTCATTAAATACAGTCTACAAGTCTCGGCAGTTAAAGGGAAGAGTTAGAAGGGCCATTGTTGACTTTGTTGGTTGAAACCAACAAAGTCAACAATGGCCCTTCTAATTTCGATTTGTGAAAAGTATGAAGCATGCCCAGAAGAAGATGGCGAGACGAACTCGACTCTTTTCGCAGGGATTGGCAATCAACAGCATTGGATAGGGATAAGTGGAAAGAGGGAAGGGAGGCCTTTGCCCTGCAGTGGGACACAAATGGCTAGTAATAATAAATAAATGAAACATGAGGCTCAACTCACAAAACGTGCTGGTACTCTAGATAACTGCCATAGAGTCTGGATTTGTGGCCGGTTGATAGCAATAGGCTCACCCGGTATTATCATCATCATCAGCCTATAATGTTCCCACTGCAGGGACTCAGGCCTCCTCTCTAGGAGAGGGATAGGCTATAATCTACCACGATGGCCCAGTGCGGATTGGTAGATGTCACTTAACTTCGATTTTTTTGGTTCTAAGACATGCCGGTTTCCTCACGATGTTTTCCTTCACCGTTTTGAGAACAGTGGTGATGAAATAAATTACACAAAGTATTGTGCTTGATGGGGTTCGAACACACGACTCATTGTTCGTAAGTCGGGGCCGCCACCACTGCTCTCCCGGTATCACACGGGATGTAAATATGTCTGGCGAAATGTAGGTGTACTACTACTTACACCTCTGTCTGACTCTTCGGAGATTGCAGGTGTTATGTTATGTTAAACTAGTCACATATGGTCAGACTTTCCTTTCAAAAAGATGAATAAAGACCCCACAGGTAACACGGACCCCATTTATTCACTGAAAGGCCATTAATACGTACTAATGAATTGTGTGATCTTTCACCTCAGTGCATTCAACACGTGTTGGTGCAGTACTACCTCGCAATTAGCGATAGAACGAGATGAGAATGGTGAGAAAGCATCGAATATCAAAGTAATAGTTGTAACTATGAATTATAGAGAACTTTGGCATGGCTGTTGTTGTTGTCATCGCAAGCAGCATGAAACAACATGAGGTCCTCGATTTCCAGGTGCCCTACTATGACGTCTTAAAACAAACCTAACTTATTCTTAATACAGTGTGGAAACTTGACAGAACTATACAGGGTGTCTAGCGCCATCTCTTTTCCACAATGGATTACGAATATGTTAGGACTGTTTTAAGACTTCATAGTAGGGCCCCTGGTCGGGCAAAGTATTATTACGTTTTTCCAAGACTGGGACTGAAACAATGAGCACAGTAAACTAGTTTTCTTTTAACATTGCCTTTTAATAGTAGGTAAGTTATTGTAGGTAAGTTTAAAAACTATTAAACACACCATAACCCTTTGTTTTGGACTTCGCCGCAGTCGGGTAAAAACAGCCAGCCCAACAACAGAAAAACAGAAAACAACAGAAAATATTATAAGTTCTAGAAACGTGAAAGTGGGCAGTGAGGATACCGTCACTTACTGGATATGTGGAGGCCCAGTATTGGGACATTTGACAGGCTAACACAAAACAAAACATTTACCTACCTATTTAAAAATGCCAGCAACTTTATGATCTCCAAAACCACATATTTTCAAATATTTTACTATGAAACAACGCCATAAAACAAAGAATTTTACAAGTCAGTAAGATGTCTTAACTACTAGGTAAGTAATTAACCAACGATTTAACTGCCTGTCACCTAATCGAGCGTTCAAAATTAACTCTTAGTTTGTGGATACTTTACTTTGTAACGACTGACTTTTATAGTGCAGTGTGGGCTATAGTTAAAATAATAACGGGCTTTTAACACCTTAATGCCGGTTATAACCAATACTAAACAACACCTTATCGTATTGTTGGAATTTCAACTATCGGCAAATACACAAGAGTTGAAAATCCAGCAGTGAGGTTCAGATGTGTTTGTAAAAACGAGGATCAGAAAGTGGTTGATCTTAGTCTAGTGTCCATGACTTTCCTTGGTTATTGAATATCAGCATTATAATAAAATTGTTACTTGTATAATTAACCTTTTTGGCGCAGCCGTGAGGCACACAGCACATACCTACTATGTATTTCCATTTTTGTAATCTTTTTTTAATATTATTGTGTGTGTGCTTGATGTACTGACGTCAAATAAACATTTTTCTTTCTTTCTTTTCTTGCCAGCTTGATCTGATGAACTATAATTTAAAAGCATGATCCTGGGGTCTAAGACGAAACTTAGATTTTTTTTGTGGCGTTCTGTGGTTTTTGCTTACCCCCATGAGAAAAGAGCGTGAGTTTATGTATGTATGTGTTAGATTTATTCAGCGAAAACTGCAAAATTCCTAGATTTTAAATTAGCTACCGAAATACTATGCCAATACTGCAGAAAAGCCTTTGTAATTTCTCTATGAAACGCATTGAAAGATACTGTGACTTGACTAGCTTTTCCAGTCTTCACTATAGAAACAGCTTTCCACTTAGGTATTGATCTAGATCGTCGCCATCACTATCATATCAACTGCGAAACTTTAATATGGGATCGGCCTGACTCAAAAAAATATGATTCTGTTTAGTCCGTCAGTTAGATTATCGAAAAATATTGGATACGTGTTTTTTGTTTTATCAAAACAATAAAAATTGACGAAGATAAAGCGCATCAAAGATCATGGAGTGGGGCTTCAAACGTCAATTGAAGGTACAAAATGTACTATCATATGACGTCACACGAGTTTTTGAAGCACTGTATCGTCTTCATTTTTTGTATACGTGAAAAAAGAAAAAATACGTGGTTAATATTTTATGGAAATCTATCTGACGGACTAATTAGTTTTTTTGTCCGATCCCCTATTGTGCAAAAGACTCACCCCCCGTTACAAATTGGCGAAATTTGGGATTACACCTCTGTCTGGCTCTTCAAGGATTTCAGGATATCATGTATGTTTTCTGTAAACGGCGCAACTTTATGTACCCAACAGTATTTCAATATTAAAATTTAATAATTTGTCTATTCCATTTCTCCTAGTACAGCTGTGACTCCATAAGTTTTACAAAGGAATATCATAAAAACGGTGAACTGTTATAATAGGAAGTGCCAACTGTCGTGTGCATGTATGTCAAATCGTGTATGTGCATGAGCATACTTCATCGTCGTGTCTCCGATTCCATAAATTATGAACTTGCATGACTAATTGGCTTTTGATATTGCTTGTAACTGACTGCCTACCATTCTGGATTTGAACTGTATTAGGTTTGGCTACATGAAAGTAGGTTTCTCCATCTAGAATGATGCGGTAGTTGTCCCGAGTTCGAATTTGCTACTGTTTATTAAGTACCCTGTTACATGATTCTGCCTGAATTCGAGTTGACCTATTGATTTGAATTGTTCACCTTGCACTGCCTTGCATATCTTTAAAGTGTGAGTGGAATCGTATAATTATAAGAGGCGGCAATTTTGATAAAAGTGTACAACTATTAGGCCTGTGCCTTTCGCTTCCTGAATCTTCACAATTCCCATAGTATCCCCTTCAATTAGCTACCACTAACTAATAAATCAATGCACATTTCCTACCTTCCACAGCATATAACGGTGAGGCCACATTATTCACCGCGGCTCGCAGTGAGCAGCATGGATGTTATGGTTAAGAATATGAAATTCGGATCCGGATATGGATACGGATATAGAAATATTATTATTATTATACATTAAAAAAGACTATGACTTCTGAGTTTGTTTCGGATGTTTCATTTAAGAATAGTCAGGTACGAAACACCGGCCCCATTTAGTTTTAAAAGTGACTTGTAAAAGTATTTGTAAAAACCTAACTATTTTCAAAATAATCATCATTTTATTATATTTATACCGGTTTCGGATATGGTTACGAATTTGAAATTATTTCGGTGCTAGTTTTGGACAATTTCGGTTACGGATATTAGAATCTCACAATACAGTCTGTCACCTGACAATTCATGGCTCGTCCGGGTAAATCAAATTGGTACAGTGATATCAACTCTCAAAAATATTTATCCCTAAAACTAAAATAAAAAAACTCTTAAAAATTATATTGAACTAGCTGATGCCCGCGGCTTCGCCCGCGTGGATACTGTATAAACAATCCTTGATGCGGGTTACATATCATTCTAAAATTTCAGCTCGATCGGTGCAGAACTTTTTGAGTTTTTGAAGCGTACACAAACCAACATAACATTTTTATATATATAGATAATAATTTACACCCCGCCTATATCCGAAACTATTCGAAATTTTTAAATCGTTTTGTTTGACGGTTCCTGGTATTTATTCATTCGGATATCAAACAGTTTCGGTTCCAGTTACGGAGCTCCATAACATTCCTGGCTCACAGGTCCAACGCCGTGAGATGTCGCACTAAGTTTTATAGCGAGGTCTTAGGTCGCCGTATTTATGAACATAGTCGAGAACGCGACTTAATAAATTGTTTTCTGTGTCGTGTATGATTTAGTGTGGATGGGATTTTGGGATTTTAGTGTGAATTTGTAATGAAGTGTGTGGGCGGTGAACGCTAGAAATATTCAGAAGTTTTATGGCAAGATTTAAATTTTTGAAAGTTACATTGCAGTTTCACTTTACCATTTAAATCAAAGAACCTGGCAAGTGAAATAAATAAAAATGAGTAGGTACCTTCTTTACCAAACTAGATAATTATATATGCTTTATCTGCCACAGATTCGACCCCTAGACCATCTTCTGTATAAATAAAAAGAGAAGTCCTGACTGACTGACTGACTGACTCATCAACGCCCAGCCCAAACCCTTGGACCGAGAAAGCTGAAATTTTGCACAGAGGTTCCTTAAATAGTGTAGACAAGGAATAAGGAAGGATTTTTCGAAATTCAACCCCTAATGGAGTTAAATATAGGGGATGAAAGTTTGTATGGAAAATCGTAATTTTCAGGCGGGCGAAACCGCTGGCAAAAGCTAGTTTATTATAAAAGACTGACTTTACAAATTACTGCTGAAGTTCTGATAAGTGTTATACCAGTTTAATATACAGGTACAGTTACTGCCCACTGACCAGCATTATCTGACCCCTCATTTATAAAGAAGAAGAGGGCAATTGGTGTGAGATGAGGGATCAGATAATGCTGGGTACTGACATATTTTTTGGATAGTTCCGACTTACGGTTACTTACCTCGAGAAACGAACTAAACTATGAACACACTTTATTCTCGGTCGGTGCAGGATGTTTTCATATGCAATTAGGAAAATTAAGCTTTACCTTTAATACCCCTGCACTGTTTTTTTTTTTCTTTATTTAAAGGGCTTTATCGCTGAGCGATAACGTCGCCCTGTAAAATTAACAATAACACTATAACTAACAAAATTATTTTAAAACAAAAGCTGCTAACTTATATAAAATCCGAGCTTGTTCCGATAGAGGACAAGCCAGGATTGCGTTACATACTCCCACATCATATAATTTGGTAATTCCAAGTAAACCCCTGCACTGTTAAATCAGCACAATGTTTAGCACTACCAAAAAAACGTTTTTTTTTAACGACTCCTCACGTATCTTTTTACGCCATAATATACTATTTATGATGATATTATAATTATATAGTAAGTTACTGTTACAGCTTCCCAATAAATTAAGTATTTACATCTTATTATAAAGTAAAATATTCACCTCCCAGTGCCGCTAACCAAACCGCAGTGTACACACGGCGACATCAAACTTTACTGTACCAGTATAACATGACCTCGATTTGTATAGACTTCCCGAATAATGACAGATCCGCATAAACTGGATTTGTACAACTTCATTGGTCGTCCTGCATACAACGGCCGCTGCGGTGGTTTACTCGCTTTACATGTTTTTGTCGCACGACGCGGACACATGTCCGTCGCCGCGACTTTTTTGTCGCGTGTTTATGTCCCGGTTCGGCGGGTGTGCACCGCCCTATATAGCCATAGCCACTTTTTACGAACAATCGCCAATTACGTGGAGTCTACGAAATTCATTGAATGATTCCGATTTTTTTTTTCCAAAGTGGTGTGGTCTTTCCTTGATACTAATAGGCCATTAGCCGATATAGGTAGTTTATGTTGAAATGATGGTAACGGGTTACCATCTTAGTGTTTATAGTTTAGCTAGAAGAAGGCTTTCTTGTTGTAATAAAACTTTTAGGGCTGGGCCATATTAGATGCAGGTGCGCTTCGTGCGTCGACTGCAACGTGGGTTACAGCTGGTTTAACAAGCATTGCCCTTTGCTGGAGGTTAGGCTTGTGTTGTATGGGCCTTGGATGGATGTGACTGGACTACCTGGCAAGAAATTGTGTTGATGTCATGCAACAATGTTTAGAGGGATTGATTTTGTCGGCCTACCGTGTTGAACTGCCGATACTTGTAGACTGTATTTAATGAAGTAAACATCGCGATATCTTAGCATTCTAAGCTCCATTTTTGTTGGTTGGAACCAATGGGTTCAATGACCCATCTAATTTCGATTTGTGAAAAGTATGAAGGATGAGGCTCAACTCACAAAACGTGCTGGTACTCTAGATAACTGCCATGGAGCCTGGATTTGGCCGGTTGATGGCAATAGGCTCACCCGGTATTATCATCATCATCATCATCAGCCTATAATGTTCCCACTGCAGCGACTCAGGCCTCCTCTCTAGGAGAGGGATGGGCTATAATCTACCACGCGGGCCCAGTGCGGATTGGTAGATGTCACATATCTTCGAATTTTTTGGTTCTAAGACGTCATGTCGGTTTCCTCACGATGTTTTCCTTCACCGTTTTGAGAACAGTGGTGATGAAATAAATTACACAAAGTAATGTGCCTGATGGGTTTCGAAAACACGACTCATTGTTCGTAAGTCGGGGCCGCCACCTCTGGGCCACCACTGCTCTCCCGGTATCACACGGGATGTAAATATAACCGGCAAAACGTGGGTGTACTACTACTTACACCTCTGTCTGACTCTTCGGAGATTGCAGGTGTTATGTTATGTTATACTACACATCGCATATGGTCAGACTTATCTTTCAAAAAGATGAATAAAGACCCCACAGTTAACACGGACCCCATTTATTCACTGAAAGGCCATTAGTACTAATGAATTGTATGATCTTTCACCTCAGTGCATTCAACACGTGTTGTGCGGTACTACCTCGCAATTGGCGATAGAACGAGATGAGAATGGTGAGAAAGCATCGAATATCAAAGTAATAGTTGTAACTATAATGAATTATAGAGAACTTTGGCATGGCTGTCTCTTTATGTTGTCATCGCAAGCAACATGAAACAACATGAGGTCCTCGATTTCCAGGTGCCCTACTATGACGAATAAAACAGTCCTAACTTATTCTTAATCCAGTGTGGAAACGTGACAGAACTATACAGGGTGTCTAGCGCCATCTCTTATCCACAATGGATTAAGAATATGTTAGGACTGTTTTATATAAGACGTCATAGTAGGGATGGTAGGGCCCCTGGTCGGGCAATTTATTATTACGTTTTTCCAAGACTGGGACTAAAACAATGAGCACAATAAACTAGTTTTCTTTTAACATTGCCTTATACTAGTAGGTAAGTTATTGTAGGTGAGTTTAAAAACTATTAAACACACAATAACCCTTTGTTTTGGACTTCGTCGCAGTCGGGTAAAAACAGCCAGCCCAACAACAGAAAAAACAGAAAACAACAGAAAAAATTATAAGTTCTAGAAACGTGAAAGTGGGCAGTGACGATACCGTCACTCACTGGATATGTGGAGGTCCAGTATTGGGACATTTAACAGGCTAACACAAAACAAAACGTTTACCTACCTACGTATAAATCCCAGCAACTTTACTTTATAATATCTCCAAAACCACATATTTTCAAATATTTTACTATGAAACAACGCCATAAAACAAAGAATTTTACAAGTCAGAAAGATGTCTTAACTACTAGGTAAGTAATTAACCAACCATTTAACTGCCTGTCACCTAATCGAGCGTTCAAAATTAACTCTTAGTTTGTGGATACTTTACTTTGTAACGACTGACTTTTATAGTGCAGTGTGGGCTATAGTTAAAATAATAACGGGCTTTTAACACCTTAATGCCGGTTATAACCAATACTAAACAACACCTTATCGTATTGTTGGAATTTCAACTATCGGCAAATACACAAGAGTTGAAAATCCAGCAGTGAGGTTCAGATGTCCTC
Organism: Diarsia mendica; assembly: GCA_949316265.1. Lineage (NCBI taxonomy): Eukaryota > Metazoa > Arthropoda > Insecta > Lepidoptera > Noctuidae > Diarsia > Diarsia mendica. The sequence goes on from OX438904.1 coordinate 4,754,911, forward strand.
TAGTGTTTGTAAAAACGAGGATCAGAAAGTGGTTGATCTTATAGTGTGAGCTGTCCTCCATGACTTTCCTTGGTTAATGAATATCAGCATTATATTGTTATACTTACCAGCTTGATCTGATTAACTATAATATAAAAGCATGATCCTGGGGTCTAAGACGAAACTTAGATTAACGAAACTTAATTTTTTTTGTGGCGTTCTGTGGTTTTTGCTTACCCCCATGGGAAAAGAGCGTGAGTTTGTGTATGTATGTGTTAGATTAATTCAGCGAAAACTGCAAAATTCATAGATTTAAAATTAGCTACCGAAATACTATGCCAATGCTGCTGAAAGCTGTAATTACTCTATGAAACGCATTGAAAGATACTGTGACTTGACTAGTTCTTCCAGTCTTCACCATAGAAAAAGCTTTCCACTTAGGTATTGATCTAGATCGTCGCCATCACTATCATATCAACTGCGAAACCTTAATTGTTGAAAATAAATATCCCAAGCATCGCTAATTCGACTGGTCCTGTGCTTTTTTTTACATGGTATCGATTCCCGCGGTATTCGCCAGGTCATCTACCCACCTTCTGGAAGGCTTTCCAGCACTGTGGCATACGCTACGTGGTGGCCATTAAAGAACCTGTCGACAAAATCGACTATCTTTAAAACACGCTAAATATAAATTTTCACTTGAACTTCCCTTAGTTTTCATTGGGGCCAACAAACTACAGAATATAACACTCCACGGTCACAGTTTAACCACGCCACAAAGATAGTAAGGTCTATAAACATTTAAGGCGACATTACCTGCCCGCGACCTTGAGCGCGCGTTTAACTCATTGCCTAAACAAATAAGGTTGAAAATGGCGATGCGTTTGATTCTCGTGACTGCCAAAATGAACGATAGTTCGCAGATTTAATTTATTAAAAAAAAAAATACGCTGTAATGTTAAAATATTTTTACATTATGTCTTTAGTTGGTTAAATTTCCTTTCTGATAGTAAAAAAAATATAACAGTTGTCACTCAAAATATACTGTATCTCGAAAATATACTGTATCTGTTTCTCTGTGTCTGTATTTCGAGACGAAAAAGTTTTTTCGTGTGATTTTTTTGTGATTTTGTGATTTTTTTTTTCGAGGTTCTCGATTACTTTTAGAAAATATTTTTGCATAAGTCTTTTACCTATACATTTGACTATACACTGTATTTTTTTTGGAATTGTAATAATAGTAGCAATACGGCTAACTCTGCGACGAAAAACAGATCGTTTTTACGGTGCCCCTTTGACTGCGCCTTAAGTATGAAACGTTCATTATGATCCTGTATTAGCAAGTTTTATATCCATGCTAAAATACCGCTCATGATGGCCAATAATTTCTAAATCGGTATATTCAAGTAGACAGTTTGACACCACATTAAATCCATAAAAGTTGGTACAAAAATATCTAAAATATTTATTATTTTCATAATTTTGGCTCGGAACATGTGAAAATTTATTGATTAGCGTGTCGTTGTTAGTTTGGTGTCATCGACCTACGTAATGATTTATAGTGTTGCTTATTTTTTCATTTATATAATCTTCTTCTCGAATTGATGACTCACATTTTGTCCGACCAGTGTGTACTCTCGAATATAATTACGATAGATCGACATTGGAATTGTCAGTCAAACGTCAGGCATTGGCTGGACTCACTGAGTCTAGCCAATCCCTAACGTTTAACTCAACCAACTGACGTTTGACCAATGTCGATCTATCGGAATTATATTCCAGAGTAAGCACCCAGTACGTAGCACTCCTTCAAGTCCTGGAGGGTGCGAAAATTGTTCTAAACGAAATTAATAATCATTATCATTCTCCTGTCCATCCCAATTTATTTGGGGTCAGCGCAATACGTCTTTTTCTTTCATACTTTCCTATAACTCGTCATGTCAGCAGTCACCTTCTTTCTAGCCATATCATACTTCATACCTTCCATTGTTTCTCTGGTCTTCCTCTACTTTTGTAGCTATCCACATTCATAGTCAAAATATTAAAAAAAGGAAAATAAAATTAATTATATAGGTTTTCATAGTTTCTTTTAAGACATATTTCTTATCAATTAAACTACTCATATTGGATAGTCTTATCTTCCTCGTATAAATTCATCATCATATTATGCATCACCAATAAAATTACACGCAACTTTAAACGAGAAAAAAAAAACAGAGAAATAGTAAGATTTTTCGGGAAAAGATACCGCTGCACGCTGCTCTATTAGGTACACGTCTGTCTAACCATAGGAATTACAAGCGTGATGTTTTGTTATTCATTATTGTTTTTTATCTTTATTTTGGAATAGTTGTTTAGTGAATTTGTATTTATCTATTGTTTCGTAACGTGTAAATATGGGGGAACCTGAAATAAATGGATTTTATTTTTTATTTGCTGCAAAAGAGTCAGAAGTAAAACAGCTATTAAAATTTAATATTAAAATGTAAAGTTAAGAATATTTTTGTTACGAACCAACAAGGCGGAACATTAAAACATGGTCGTTTTAACCGTATGTTAAATGACTCATCATTCGTTACTACTAGAGTTGGTTCCACAGTTTTGTACAAAAAATGTAACGTACACATAATATCAAATGTTCACAAAACGACAAGTGTACGACAAGAGTACGGGCTCATAGCAGAAGTGTGACCAAAATTGTTTAGGGTTGGCCAGTTTAGGTTTCAACGAAAAAGGAATAGGTATAAAGTTAGCACAACATCATAATTTATTTAAATTACTATTGCTTACAACACAGGCTTTTGTGATGCCTGTTGGTGTGACAAATCATAGGTCTCAAGTTCATGAATTTGAACTTGAGATCTATCAAACCATCGTCTTTCTATTACGGTTCATGAAGTACAGCCCACTGGCAGACAGATGAGCGGACAGCGGAAGCTTCGTATATGTATTATTATGGTCTCATTGGCAACCCTTCAGATACTTAACCCTAAGAGGGATAAAGTAGTGGCCCAGTGGTGGAGGCCCTGACTCACGAACAGTAAGCCGTGGGTTCTAACCCAGAAAGGCGCATTACTTTGTGTAATTTATTTCATCGCCACTGCTCTCAAAATGGTGAAAGAAAACATCGTGAGGAAATCGGAAACCTTAGAATCAAAAAATTCGAAGACATGTGACATCTACCAATCCGTACTGGGCCCGCGTGGTGGATTATAGTCTATCCCTCTCCTAGAGAGGAAGGCCTGAGTCCCTGCAGTGGGAACATTATAGGCTGATGATGATGATGTCATTGAATACAACAGTAGAAGTAAGACTAGCCAGATTAGGAGTGTTGTCTGCTCGTAAAATAAAATAAATATGAATTATGACGTTTTTATAATAAATGTAAATCTCAAGTTGTCATAGGCTTGCCAATTTCATTTTATTATGCTAAAGTGTGAATTCTATTATTGGATATTTAGTGAGTAGACAGTTTAAGCTTTTATGGCAGCATGTTTTAGTGTGATTGGTTTACAAAAATATAAAATACGTTATTTCTTAGTTTTTGAGAAATGTGGATTTAGCTGCAGAGGCACACCTCTGCCTACCTTTTAGGGATTATAGCCGTTTTAGACGTGAAGTTATGTTATTATTATAATAAAATACAATATTATAAAACATCCAATATTAAAGAATTTAAATTGTTTGATAGCAGAGCGAGTTACGCGTACACGTAAGATTGAAAATAAGTTAAAAATTATGTTCTTTAGAAAACAAGTATTAGTTTGATACTTCGATTATTTATTAGGTACACACGGCTACACATCAAGCTATACAAAACCAGTTAATCTTGGCCTCACTTTACTAGATCTTTTCGCACAATGAACGATCAGATTATACTGGTTTTGTATAGCTTGATGTGTAGCCGTGTGTACCTCGATTGAACCAGTTACTGCGACATCAAACTTTTGAGTTAATTTTTGAAGAGTTTGCTTTCTCCTCTCAGGCTTGGGCAGAGGTGTACTTCAGATTTCACAAGTTTTTTTTTAATGTCCTACGTAACAGGGGGCGAGCCTATTGCCATCATCCGAGCACAAAGCCAGACTCTGCAGCTGCTACTAAGAAATTCCTAATGGAAGAACCCAGAACACTTTTTTCTTTCTACAATTAAAACCTCAAACACATCCCTAGCACATGCGTTGTTTCAAGGTTGTAAAAAAAAGCAACGCCTAGCAACTCGTAGATTCTGTGTGAAGATGACGTAAGCGGTCATTGACCCCTTGTTTTTACAAATGGCGCTTGTGGATATGGTGTGTTCAGTTAAATATTGTTCTAATTAATAAGAGTTTGAATCGATTCCCATGGCGGACTTTGGTCTGTAAATAGTGTTTAGGGTTTTACGATGGGGTTTTATTAGGTTTTGAATACATTTGTTTAATTATGAGTTTTATGATGTGTTTTAATGACCTTGTGGGGAAAAACTAAGTGGAAGGTACAGTCACGGTCACTAATGTGTACACGTAGGAAGATTCGACACTGATTTTCCCGCAGAATAACTAATGTAACTTAGTTTAAAGAAATATTTCATAATTTATTGTATGTGAACGTTACTAGATATTAATGTAAAATAAATGCTTATTCTATTATTATTAGATCTCGGCGGCGGCGACGTTGATTAAGCCAATATATTAATATGGAGGATGTTCCTAGTGGGGTACATCTCCTCAAGAATAATATCCATATAGCACATCTGCTCATAGTCAGAAGGACTGATTGCAAGATTGAAGAAAAAAAAATAGTATTATAGTAGAACAAGGCATGTTGTGCCCACCCCAAATAAAATGGGATACGGGATGGCTGGTTCGAGTAGGTAGGCACAGGAACCCAGCAGTGGGGCAGTACAGGTTAACAAAAACAGGGTAGAACAATGATGATTAGTAAGAGTTCTGTTTTCGATGTGGTAATTTATAAAAAACTAGCTGATGCTCACGGTTCCACCAGCTTGGATGTCGGTTATCCCAACCAAAAGTAATTTTTTCATCACCCCCTTTTACCCCTTACAACCTTTTTTCGCATTAAAAAGAAGCCTATGTCCTTTCTCAGGCTCTAGACTATCTGTGTACCCAATTTCATTTAAATCGGTTCAGTAGCTTTTGCGTGAAAGTACGACAGACAGACAGAGTTACTTTCGTATTTATAATATTATTAGTGTAGATTAGCAAATCAGCTAAGTTCCCAACGCAAGGTGCGTCGCGAGAACGTAAATGTCGTCACCGCCAGACTTTAGTGCTCATTATATTTATTAGCTATAAATCACGACAAAAACTACCTTTCTGTACAGAGGTAAAATATCTCAGTGAATTATATTAGTACCTATCTGAAAAGCAAAAGCTTGCACACTCTAAACTTCAACAACATCAAAATAAGAACTAATAACATCGTTAACGTAGTCTTTTACTTTGTTGGGAACGACTTCCAGTCTTCCCGGATGTAGGTCAATACAAGTCATCATCATCAGCCTATAATGTTCCCACTGCAGGGACTCAGGCCTCCTCTCTAGGAGAGGGATGGGCTAATCCACCACGCGGGTGGGTTGGTAGATGTCACATATCTTCGAATTTTTTGGTTCTAAGACATGCCATGTTTACTCACGGAGTTTTCCTTCAGCATTTTGAGAGTAGTGGTTATGAAATAAATTACACAAAGTATGATGCTCCTGCCTGGGTTCGAACCCATGACTTACTGTTTGTAAGTCGGGGCCGCCACCACTGGTCACCACTGCTCAATACAAGTATTTTACATGGATGGTCTACTACATAAGTTATAGGTTCATAGGTTTTAAAAATATTGTTACTAATTCAATGGATCTTAGTTGTCTAAATAAATAAATGATTATTATTATAAGTTTACATGAAGCTCGTGACCAAATAAAAACAGCCGCTCTGGTCAATCTTCAGATTAACCCGCCCTTGTCTAAGTTAGTCCGTGAGTGGGTGCTGCTGGGTGATGACCCATTATATACCCAGTTTCCTCCGTACATAGGAAAGCACTTTAAGTTGTACCGGCAGTCATTTGTAGATCTTTGACAGTCGGTACATGTGTTCAGTGGCCCCGCAGTCTGATAACCAGTCTTACTAAAGGGTCACGTATTACCCACTACTAAATGGAAGGTACTCAGACGATGGTCATCATCGGCCTAGCCTTTTTCCACATTTGTTGGGGTCGGCTTCTAATCTTACAGGATATACTTCAACATCAGTTTTTCGCGAATCGACTTGTGTGGCTATAATAACTTAGCCAAGAATCTCTAAAAACGATGTAGGAAAACATCGTGAGGAAACCGACGAACGAAATCAGCCTTAAGACTTGCCTCCGAGTGGGGTGACGAGAATTTGGTAGATTTCAACGCCACCAAAACGCAAGTGTGTCTGTTCACCGCCAAAAGGAGTCCGTTTAATCTGGCCCGAAGTTGATCGCGAATCTGAACTTTGGCGCCTACATCGAGTCGAAGGCTCAAACTGCGGCGAAAAAGCTGGGCATCCTAAACAAGGTTAAGCGGTACTTCAAGCCTGGACAGCTTTCAGTATTATATAAAGCTCAAGTCCGGTCTGGCATGGAGTATTGCTGTCACCTTTGGGATGGCTCAGCCAAATACCAGCTTGCCACACTTGACTCTGTAGAGCGCAGAGCCAGGAGGCTAATTGGTGACGATAAGCTGGTTATCAAGCTACATAGCCTGGCCCACCGTCGCAAAGTCTCATGTCTGTCGGTCTTCTACAGACTGTACTTCGGAGAGTGTGCGCAAAAGCTCCACGAGCTGATCCCACCATCTCCCTTCTTCCATCGGGAGACTAGACGTACTGCAGGGTATCACCGATACCTAGTCGACATTCCACACATTCGAACGAAGCGCTTTGCTGGGTCCTTTATTATGCGCACAGCCAAGGAGTGGAATTCCCTGCCAGCGTCGGTTTTTCCGAGTTCATATAACCCTAATCTGTTTAAGTCGCGCTCGCGAGTAAACAGGCTTCTACTGGGTAAGCTCGTTCCATCGTCGACATCATCTCTGCCCTTTTTTTTTTTTTTTTTTTTTTTGGTGGGTGGAAAATCATCGAATAACCCCCCCCGCTCTTGGGCAGAGCGAAGGGGAGTGTCAGACTTCTACTGACTAAAAACCAACCCATGTTCCTTCTTCCTCGCCCTTGTGTCGGAGCCGCGGTAACTTTTCGATATCCGCAGCCCCGACGGGATCATCTCTGCCCTTAGGGCAAGATTGAAGTCAAGAGCAAGCCCATTTATAAGAATAAAAAAAAAACCTGTCCTAGAATCGCAAATTCGAAGACTAATTGTGACATCTACCAATCCGCACTGGAGCCACGTGGTAGATTATAGCCCATTCTTTCTCAAAGAGAGGAGGCCTGTGTCCCAGCAGTGGGAACATTAATAGGCTGATGATGTGTCTCCAACAATAACTTAATACCAATTAATTAAACTTTTCATCTTGAAATAACATATAGCGTAGTAACGTAGCTTTACCTTAACGAGAGCCGTTTCTAACATGACAAAAGACAATAAACGCCTCTTCCTATTTAGTTAGACTACTAAAATTAACATAGCCACAAACATTTTATATAAACTTGTAACATCTTGCTAATGATGGTATTTTCTGATCTATGGAAAATGTGAAATTTCATTGTTACGACATTTTTGTATGGGTGTGGCCATAAAAGTAGAGACTCTGTGCCTCTAATTTTCTCATTAATTTATCGGTTTGGTCAGAGATCAAAAATAGTAACGTAGTAGTGAACTAATCCAAAGGAATTCTTATTTTTTAACTGACTTCTTAAAATGAGGTTCTATGTTCAAGTGTAATTTTTTTTGTACACCGTGTTTGCTAGCCCCAACAAACATTACACGATCCGTTAGAAACCATACTGATAACCATTTGAAAAACTGCTGTCTAGAAAACCTATTTGAAACTTTAAAACGTTTCCTGTGTTCAGTCTCAGCAAAAGTAAGGACCATCACAATAACAACACACACGCGGGCACGTTATCATCAACCTACAGCAATTTAAAGCTGGATATAGGCTTCTTTAATCGCCCGCCACTCAGATCGATTCTCGGCAACTCTCATCCAGTTGAAAGAAAGAAAACATATTAATTTAGCATAGCCACAAGTGCACACAACAAACAATAAAAAATAAATAAAAAGAAACTAAAAAAATAACATGAAAAAAAGTTGTTAGCGGCCACTCTGTGAAAATCTTAATTCCTTTACGGCCTCATCGACCGATTCTGCGAGCAAAGTGTCCTGCCCATTGACACTTAAGTCTGGTAATTCTTCGGCCTACGTTAGTAACGTTGCTTATTTTAATTAATATTCTTTTATATTATTATCCTACACACAATACCCGCTATTCTAAGAGCCCAAACAGAACGTAATAAATCGAAACTGCCATGTATTCTAATGCCGTCGACTTTAATGGCTTTTAAAAACGTCCAACACAATGTTTATGGTCTACTCAACATAAACGTAAAACCATAGTGTACTAGAAAGTTGATAATGTTACTTTTACCTGTAGGTATCTAGTGGGATAAGCAGAGTTGTCAGTTTGACCCGATAGATCACTGTTTGGGAGTGGGACCCAACAAGAATAATGGCTTTTGGAGAGCAAGTTCATTTAAATTATCAGTTATCGTCAATCTACCTCGTTGGTCGAGTGGTAGCATTCTCGACTGCTGACTATGAGGTCCCGGATTCGATTCCCGGGTCGGGCAAAGCTATTCAGCTTTAATATTTGGGATTTTTTAAATAGCAGACACGGATACTGAATTTGTGCCCGTTTATTGTTTATGTTCACTCAAAAGTGGCAGTTTGATGGCAATAGGCTCGCCCCCTGTTACAACATAAATGGCGAAATATGTGTACGATTAGGTGCATCTCCACCTTACCCTTCTGAAATTACTGGCATGATGTTATGATGTAAGTACTAGAAAGTTGATAATGTTACTTTCACCTGTAGGTATCTAGTGGTATAAGCAGAGTTGTCAGTTTGACCCGATAGATCACTGGTGGGATGGTTGGAGTGGGATTTCGTAATATTTGGTTTTTCTTTTTGTTGGGTCTTGAAGAATAATATGGGTTTTGGAGAGCAGCTTCATTGAAATTATTATCAGTAATTATCGTCAAACTAACTGACTGCATGTTTAGTCGTAGCTGGGCTCGATTCCCAGTTCGGGCCAAGTGCTTTCGGTTTTTCGATCAGGGATTTCATAATAGCAGCCACTTATCGATTGGATTCGTACCTGGTTCACAAACTACACCCCTGCCTAACCCTCTGGGAGTTACAGGCGTGATGTTATGATATCATTTCTTTTGTCAAAAGTTTCACTAGACAAAATTAATACTTACACGTCAGACCACAACTTACTGAATTTCCCACCCGATACCAGAAACGCAGTCATTCAATATTAACAATACCGCAATTTCTTCAACGAAAGCATGAACCCATCATAATTATTATAGTTTAAGAGTTTAAGAGAGAAACAGTCTTGTTTGTATTTCAGCTTCAAAGCAGTCGCTTCCACGCCATTTGAAGACATAACATGTTTACAAAATATGTGTGAGCTGGTCCGACGATGCCTGATGCGCGACGACTCCATCTTGTAACAACCGTTTTTGTAAGTTATTGCTAGAAAAAATGTTACAAGTTGAAGTCAGAGGCTCGCAACATTTTCGGTTACTTAAGAAATATATTATTTTTTCCTTTCGTTTAATTAACCTCTGCAGTAATTATTCCAGTCAAATATTTTTACGAATTATACTTATTTATTTACCGGGTACTTACAAGAACGTAGTAAGGGTGATGTTACTGCCATTCATCGGGCCTGCCTGACAATGTGAAAACTTTTATTAAATAACCGTTGAAGAGTTGTCCCGTGAGGAGGCCGTAGCCGGAGCCGTAGGACCAAGTCTAGTCTGTCATAAAAATGTATTGTCACCGGAACCAATGGAGTGTGCAAAATTTCAGGTGAATCGGTTGGGGGAAACTTTTTTTTTTTGTATTATTTGTCCTAATAAGGTTACATCATAAAAAATACAATCTAGCTAATGAGTAATTATATTTTGACTTAATTTGCTAGGGAGACTACGACTATTGTGGGAAGACACTTTTTCTTGTGTTCTTTATGGGTAGCACTCACTTCACATAACATACATTAAACTAACACTTCACTAAGTTAGCTCAAAAGGTTTTGTCCTTTTTAACCTTTTCACTATGTTGGTTGGGGGCAACTGATATAAAATGAATTTGTAAGATATTTTTTAATAATACATACTAACTAACTAACAAGGCAAGTTAAGAAAATAATAAAAGCTTTTAAAAAGACTAATTCGTATTTTACGGAATAATAATAATAAATCTATTCCCCTAAGAGTTAGGTAGAGATGTACGTGCTCCATTTCGCGAGCTATGTTTAAGTCCCGCGTAATAAGGTAATGCCATCAACCGGGCAAAAATTCAGACTCAAGCAATTCCTGATGGAAATGCCCAATAATACTTTGCCCGATCAAAGCACAGAAAAAACTTCGGTAAGTTCTAAGTTTTTAGTAGTTTTGTTTAACGAAATAATGCTTACATATCTCGCATCACCATACGTTTACCACCCCTGTCTGCGTAGGAAGGGTTGGTATTTCTACCTGCGCGATTTATGTGACCCTTGCACCTGTGGGGTAGGCAGGGTCCTATCCCAACTAGGAGATTAGTTCGAATGTTTTGACTATTATTTAAAATTGTTTTTTGGATATTAAAATGTTTCTTGTGCCTCGTTAGTTTTGGGGCAAAATAAACAAGAGTTTTGTAATTACTGTTACGGTTAATGTTTTACGGTGATTAAAGTTAAAAAAAATATTTTGAACTGTTTTTTTAATAATTTCTCATACGTACTCATAACATCACGCCTGTAACATCATTCCCGAAGACATACCCAGAGGTGTACTTAATAGTACACCCACATTTTGCCTATTATGTTTAAGTCCTGCGTAACAGGCGGCGAGCCTAATGCCATCAACAGTGCACAAATCCAGCGACGCGGCTACTGCAAAAATTTTGATGGAAAACCCAATAACAATTTGCCCGGCCTGGGACTCGAACCCAGGACCTCATGCTTAGCAGTAGCGATTGCGCCACTAAACTAACAACCAAAAACACGGCGTATTTATCTCCATTTTTATTTTTTAAGCCTTACTTTTTGTCCGCTAGAGGGCGCCAAATAGCTTTTTGTGACACGTCACGTTAGCCTATGTTCAGCGGAAAATTAAGACGGTTCTAACGATACCTCATATGTCGAGTTCCGATAAGTAGATTAGAAGCTATGAGGGAACAGATGAAGATACATCCATACATACATACATACCTACATACAAACATACGTACATAGCCAGTCAAAATCATAACCCTCCTTTGGCTTTGCCGTAGTCGGGTTATTACCCGACTATTTTATTAAATGATGAAACCTCTCTCTAAACTGTAAATCAAATACGGAAACTCGAACTAAACTAAATCAGCAGAAATAATTTGACAGCTAACATATCAGTGGTTTAAACTAACGGCAGTTTAAGCAGCACAAAACTGAAATCACCATAAAAGTTCCATTAATATCTGTCTAGTAATTTCAAGCCGTGCACACACAAACAGGCAAAATTACGAAAATATTTTATTTTGTTATACCTACGACTAATTTATTTTTGACGTATAGAGTTGAAAGATTTACACAATTCTATAAATCTTAAGATCAACTTTTTTTCGAGTGATCAATCATAAAAGCTGGTGTAAAAAATGTCGTAAATCAATTATTTGTTGAAATGTAGCACATTTGTAGTAAATTTGTTATGAATAAGGGTGGTCCCGTATTATCGCGATTTGTGATACTAATCTCTGTAACAAATCTGATGGTTTTAGTAACTCTATGATAAAATACGAATGCATTGGACCTAGTTAGAACTTATGGTATGCCCTGAAAGTTTCTACGTAATATCAAGCATTTTTATTGGTTGAGCAGTGGTGGCCCAGTGGTTGCGGCCCCGACTTACGAACAGTTGGTCGTGGGTTCGAACCCAGGCAGGCGCATTACTTTGTGTAATTTATTTCATCACCACTGCTCTCAAAACGGTGAAGGAAAACATCGTGAGGAAACCGGCATGTCTTAGAACCAAAAAATTCGAAGATATGTGACATCTACCAATCCGCACTGGACCCGCGTGGTGGATTATAGCACATCCCTCTCCTAGAGAGGAGGCCTGAGTCCCTGCAGTGGGAACATTATAGGCTGATGATGATCAAGCATTTTTGTCTGTCTAGCCTTTTCAAACTATGTTGAAGGCAGATGCAGCTGAATACCAGTATTTTACATGGAGCGACTTTGTGCGGTTGGTGCGGTTGTGGATGTCAGATTATCTGACATCCACAACCCAGTCAGTAGGTACTGGGTAATATGATATCCCTTGGTAAGATTGGTTGTTGAATTTTGGTTTTTCTATTTTTACTTAAGTACCTATTTTTATTTTTTTTTAGTTGTAAGTTGTGTGTTTACTGCTTTTTTATTGTACCATGCATATTTCTGCGACAATAAATATTTCTTTCTTTCTTTCTTTCTTTCTTTTTGCCTATAACGACGATCAAAGATCTACGATTGGCAGCTGAGACCAACGGCTTATCGTGCTTTCCGAGGCACAGAGGAAACTTAGTGTGAACTATAAGGTCCCATTAAAATAGGTAGACACATAGATAAAAAGTTGGCTTCACTTTTGATGTTCGTGGCGCGTCGTCTTCCTTTTTTTGTTGGTCTGAGGCTGTACGGTAATGTCTCATTTTGTCTTTGATTGTACTGTTACTCCTACGCTTTTAACACAGAGCGTTCAGTAGGTCTAACCAAAGATATCTAAATAAAAAAAACATCAAATAAAGCGATTTTTTTTACTTCAAATAATTAATTGCCGGCACTCTGGATCAAACTCATCCTTTAGGACTAGGTACTTAAATGCGTTTATCGTATTATTATTTTTTACCATCGTCCTTATTTTAGTGGTCTGAATGATTTCTGAAATTTTGTACACCTATTTTAATGGGATCTTATATGTGGACGGCCAAAATAAAATATTTAGTAACGTAGCAGCATGTATTATACCTTATTTGTAGTGATTTATTTATGTAGGCCACACATAAGTGGGTGCGGTAACAATAGACGAAAAATTCCAAGCAGGGCAGGTCGCGGGTAAAAGTAGGCACATAAATAAGCTTGCAGTGGTGACCCTATACAGGTGTGCGTGGGTTATGTGGCCCATTCACCATTCCCATAACACAACAGCACACACAGCGGCAGGGTGGCGGCATTTACAGAACGAACATTGTACTAGTTTCATAACATAAAACATAAGACCTGTAATCACTGGAGGGTTAGGCAGACCCCGTCGGGGCTGCGGGTTGTTCGAAAGAGATACCGCGGCCGCGGCACAAAGGGCTAAGAGAGAACATGGGTGGTTTTTAATCAGTAGAAGTCTGACACTCCCTATCGCTCTGCCCAGAGCGGGCGGAGTCATTTGATGATTTCCAAGCCTCCAAAATAAAAAGGTTAATCAGACATAATAATAATAATATGTATATCTAACAACTACCTACATCCACGTTTCACCAGTAATGTTTAAGCCCCATGTAATAGGGGGCGAGCCTATTGCCATCAACCGGACACAAATAGAGCGACTCCGTGGCTGCAACTGATTCTTGATGGAAAAACCCAATAATATTACCCGAGCTGGGAATCGAACACAGGACCTAATGCTAAATATTCGCGTTTGTGTAAGAGATTCATATATATCATCATCATTTCAGCCGAAAGACGTCCACTGCTGGACATAGGCCTCCCCTAAGTGTCGCCACATTGACCGGTCCCGTGCGTCTCGCATCCAGCGGATCCCCGCAACCTTCACCAGGTCATCGGTCCACCTAGTGGGAGGCCTTCCAACGCAACGTCTTCCGGTTCGCGGTCGCCACTCCAGAACCTTCCGGCCCCATCGGCCATCCGTCCTGCGAGCAATGTGCCCTGCCCACTGCCACTTAAGCTTGGCAATTCTTCGTATATATATATATATATATTATATATCTATCTATATATAAATAAACAGAGAAGTCCTGACTGACTGACTCATCAACGCCCAGCCCAAACCCTTGGACCTAGAAAGCTGAAATTTTGCACAGCGGTTCCCTTTGTAATGTAGACAAGGAATATGGAAGGATTTTTCGAAATTCAACCCCTAATGGAGTTAAATAGGGGATGAAAATTTGTATGGCAAATCGTCAATTTCACGCGGGCGAAGCCGCTGGCAAAAGCAAGTCAATAAATAAAAGAGAGGTTTCCTTACGATGGCAACACTTCGTATTAAAGACGTACAGTCACATAATACTTGTATTACATGCCAATAAATTGTAATATTTCCTAAGTTATTACTAAGATTACAGTATGGAATTTATTACACAAGAAACTAGCCATTCGACTTGTAGCCGTCTGTATAACTATATTATGTTATAAACTAGTATTTAATTTCTGTATATGTAAATATTTGGTGATAAATAAAGGAAAAGCACATTAAATATGATAAACTAAAGGTAGATGCTTGATATTAATATTGCTTTATTGCAAATAGGTTAATGCGACATGTTTAGTATAGGTTACTAATAAAATGAAATATAACTATGCGAGTTTAATACTAGATAATAAATTTAATTGGTTGTGTATTCATATCTGCTTTAAAATATTAACAATATTGTAGAATTATCGTTTTTTTTTTAAGTTTTTCGTCTAGATTATTCCTTTTTAGGGTTCCGTACCTCGAAAGGAAAAAAACAGAACCCTTATAGGATCACTCGTGTGTCTGTTTGTTTGTCCGACCATTCCCCCCCTTATCTCCGAAACAACTGAGCCTAAAATTTTGAAAAAAAATACAGAAATTAGTTAGGTTAATAAAATCTATATGAAATCTGTGGTGCTAAAATTACATGAAAAATCCTAAATCTTGAGCTGAAATCGTATTTAGACCACAGTATGTAGTCGCAGCTCTATCATTTGCTCCTAGTAAATCCTGAAAGGTGCAAGTGGTTGTGCTGTGTGCAGTATGGACAGGATAGGAGGTGGAGCATATCCTGCAGAGGGGCTTTTGAATGTGACATGTTTTATTACTTGCATCAGTGAAGAAAAACACCATCGTGGGGAAACCAGCTTGTCCAGCCCATTCGTCGTTTACCACATTTACACTCAAACTTCGATTACGACGTTTTTATTAATCCAAATGCCATCTTTTTCGACTACATAATACAGGCATTTTTTTATTATGCCGGAATTCTAACTAATGGCTATGAATTCTTAAAGAATAAGTTAATATTCCAACATAATTTCACAAGAAACTCACAAAAAGTCGTCTACAATAGTAAAAGGCTGGACCTCAATCCGTTCTGTATGGCCATTTAGATAGATAAATTTATGGTACCGGTGGCATTCTCCGAGATTTGAGACAAGCCAGTCGTAATGTGAGCGGACCACAGCGCTGTGAAGATAACAAAACAGACGCATTTGTGGAAATGTAGTCTCGATTGCTGATTACGAAATAAATAGTGCTGTCTCGATGGACAAACTAGTTCTTATCTGATTCTGTCTTGGTGGTTTAGTGGTTGCAAGCGCGATTGCTGGGCATGATGTTCGTGGTTCGATTACCAGGTCGGGTAAAGTGTTTTTAGGATTTCACATCAGGAATCTGTCGACAATAGCACGGTGTATGGAATTCTGCCTAGATGAAGACATGGTTAGAAAGGAGGTGTCTGCTAAAGAAGTCTGAAGAAGAAAACATCCTGCGCCGCCCCCAAATAAATTGAGACAAGGGCATGAGATGATGATGACAACAGGCTTGCCCATGACATACACATAACTGGCGATGTGTGGATGCACTACCAGCTATACCTCTGAGCTATATTAGTAGAACCATTCGGGATTACAGGTGTGTAGTGTAAAGGGGCACACTAGCACGAAAAAGTGTATAGGGACGCCAGTACCTACAACCTACCTGAAACTGTCAACCTAACCTAGCCTAACTTTGAACCTTAGAAGTAGGTATAATAGGTATTGTTGCGATTTAAGTAGTTAAAAATCTATTAAAGAAATTGAACAGATTGTAGTAGCTTCATATTATTATTATGCTGGTGCTTGTACTTTGAAACAGTTATCCTGACACACATCTAAAGGTACGTGTATGTTATTGTGGTCTCCAAGAAATTATAGTAGAAGAGCATTGACGGTTACCATAAAGTTTGTATGTTGATCGGGATAGCTTTAACTTGTCTTGAGGTCCACCAATAAGAATTAGTTACACTGCGGGAGTCCCGTGGGTTTCATAATAGACAATATTGAGATCTTTACTCGTATTTTTGTGTTTATGAGGGTAATTTGTGTAGGTATCTGTACAATTTTTGTACTGTTGAAAGTCAGCTTAGAAATTCTAACCTCTCGGAAAGATAAACTTTTTAAGGGGGAAGCGCTAAGGTAGCGGTGAAATTCAAATTTTGCAAAAACCAGGATCAAGGTCGTACCAACGGGTGTGCGTCCCTTGATATGACTGGTTGTCAGATTTTCAGGACACTAATTGCCTGTAACGACAGTCAAAGATCTACAAATGACACCAATGGTTTAACGTGCTTTTTGAGGCATGGAGTAAACTCGGAATCTAATGGGACCCATCCATCCACGCCCCAACCTAAGCAAGCACGACTTTACTTAAAGATTGAAACGAACGCCGTTATATTAAGCTACGAGCTCCTCTGGTGGGATTATTCTTTAGCAGAAATTATACTATCAAGTAAAATCTTGTCATCAAACCGTAAGTTACTTCTTCAAAATCCCCATAGCATGAAACACTTTTCTACTTGACTGTACATACAAACTTTGAAATTAGCTTGTACCTAAATATATTGGTTCGAATCGCCCCATTCCTAAGAGCTATTGGTCGATTCACACCGCTCGGCGCTCCATGGACCGCCGCGGTGCGAAACAGCCATTCTTAAGAGCTCTTCTACGTTTCACACCGCGGTCCGAACCGCTCGTGGTCCGAAACGACGGAAGACCCAGCTATTCGGCTATAGCTAGATCTAACAAATGTCACTAGACAGGTATCCAAACGTTTTGAATTTTGAAGCATACTTTCCAAATAACGTCAACAAAACCATTGACCCAACAATCTCTGAAAGCTATTCAATACGTCAATCCTTTAAGCATGTACTCAAGCTATTTATGTTCTAACAAATCTTGTATAGTCAACAGAAGAATTTGGTAAAAAAGTTTTGTAAAATATGGCCAAACCTACTAAAGGAATTAGTTCTTATTATTTTATTTGTTTTATCATTTAGTATTTATCGTGTGTCCCTCTCCTAGAGAGGAGACCTGAATCCCTACAGTGGGAACATTATAGGCTGATGATGATGATGATGATGATTTATCGTGTGGTTGTTGGTTTGTTTTTTTTTGGGGGGGGGGGGGGGGGGGAGGGGGGGGAATCATCGAATGACTCCTCTCGCTCTGGGCAGAGCGGTAGCGAGTGTCAAGATCTACGGACTAAAAACCAGCCATGTTCCTTCTTAGCCCATTGTGTCGAGGCCGCGGTATCTCTTTCGAACAACCCGCAGCCCCGACGGGGTGTGATTGCTGCCTAACCTGGCGTTTAAGCCGCCCATAGGCCTCTGACTCGACTGAATAATGCAGTCGAGAAATATCATCTCGTCGAGGATAAATAATGAATCCTAAATATCACAGTTGTGTCTTTTTTTAAATATTTTTTTTGGTGGGTGGAAAATCACCGAATAACCCCCCCCCCCCCCCCCCCGCTCTTGGGCAGAGCGAAGGGGAGTGTCACACTTATACTGACTAAAAACCAAACCCATGTTCCTTCTTCGCACTTGTGTCGGAGCCGCGTTAACTTTTCGATGATCCACAGCCCCGACGGGAGAGTTGTGTCTTGGCTTCGATCTTGAGACCTATGACTGGGCAGTCCAAAGGTCACAGCATTAGACTAGCTAGCACTGCTGTTTTTCATAGATTCGATAGGCTTTGGTCATTTAAGCGCCTGTAACTGGTACCTAAATTCCAAATAATTGATTTGATTTTGATTTGATCTTTTAAGACACCGAATTTTCTTAGTTTGGAGGTCAGAGGTTTGGGGCTGAGGGTCCAGACGGGGCTGCGGGTGCAGTCGGGTCTGCGGATGCAGTCGGGGCTGCGGGTTGTTCAAAAGAGATACCGCGGCCTCGACAAAAAGGGCTAAGAAGAAACATGGGTGGTTTTTAGTCAGCCCCCCAAAAAATATAATATACCTACATAACAATTCTGACGAATTCAACGACACCTCATATATTAAAAACCGTCTAGCCGTTTGGGGTGCAGGGCGTGCCAAAGAAATGGACACACACGCTCGAAATAGTACATTTTGATACAAGTGCGGAAAGTTTGTAATTGCATTCGAGGCAGATTGAACACCCGAGCCGTATGGCGAGGGTGTTCATGGGGTCGAGAAATGCAATAACAAATTCCCACGTGTATCAAACGACGTTTTTCAATACACTTTCGAAGAAATTAACTAAAAACGTTATGTGTTTTTGTCAACAAATTTGATGAGACTATGATTTAATTTACTTTTTTTCCGCGGTTTGATTTCGCCAGGTTGAAAAAGAAGCAAAGGTATAAAGCCGCCAAACAGCCTCACAGGAAAAATATAAAATTTAAATATTTTTTAATTAAGAACACAAAAAAATGCTTACTTGTTCATACAAGTAAATAATTGTTTAAAATATTTACGTTTATTAGTAGTATTCTTTTTACAAACACAATTTAAATATTCAAAAAATATTTACGCTGTAAAGACGCAGATCAAAATGGCGAGATTAAAAAAAAAACACGCCTGCTCTATAATAGTCAGTGGTGTTTTTTTTTTAATTTCATAAGTTTTAATCGAATTACCGCTGCTCTATGATTACAGCGTGCGGTAATAATATTACAGCACGCTGTATTCTTATTACCGCACGCGTGCGAAATATGATGGATGTCGAACCTAATCGTAGTGCAATAAGAGCTAGTTTTCGAGGAAGTGTATTGAAAAACATTAACCTCCTTCTGACTAAGATTAAGAAAAAACAATTTCTGAATGTTGCCTTTAGTTTGTACCTCACTGTACCAAAATATTAATTTTAGGTACTTACCGAACTAGGGGTTGAAAGTGGACGAGGTATGTTGTCCTTTGTATGAAAATTCAGACTCACCCCCTGGGGGTCGAGTGTGAACTACGTTTAGGGGTTGAGAGGAAACAAATAGACAAATCTTTTTTTAGGGGTCGAGGGGCCGAGAGTGGACTAATAGTTATTTATGATACTAGTGCGGTAAGTTGGTTTTTACAAACGAGTGGACGAATGTAAGCCCGAGACGAAGGTCGAGGACTTACCATAGTCACGAGTTTGTAAATACCAATTTCTGCACGTGTATCATACAACGTTTTTCAACACATTTGCGAGAAAACAGTACAATTATGTAATGAAACAAACTTTTTCAAGACTATTTTTACGTACCTACGTAAAAAAACTAACGTACCTTAGTTACTAAATATTTTTCATCTGGCGCGTCATTAAGAATTTTTTCTACGTTAGCTGCAGTGAATACTTTTGATTTCTTGCTTGTATAGCCATCTGACTGTCGTTTCAAAAATACATGTAGTTTTATGTATTTTGTTAAATCTATGTCATTATTGGTTTTTAGAGTGGTTTTTAACATTGAATATATTGACCACATTGAGGACGGTTTATACTTCACACGTAATTCATTGAAGTAAGCTATCAAAACATTTTCAGAGAATAATTGAGTATTTCTTCGAGTCTTCCATGCTATAAACTTATTGTAGGTAATATAATAGCGCTCTCACGATTTTGGCGGCAAGAGACCGTTTTCTGCAATTTGCGCCTCATTTAAAATATCAGGTGGAGTAGATTCCACGCTTGAACTCATATTATTTTGTTTTTAAATATCAGTCGGAAAGTCGCAACAATCTTTGACGTTTTAAATATTAAACTGCCGCGCATTTACAAATGGCGCTACATGCACGTGGTGAAAATTAGAACTACAACTTTCATCTCATTTACTCTTTAGTATTAAAGTGAGACAAACGTATTGAACAAAAGCGCTTCCAAGGAGGTTCGTTCAGTCAGCTTATTTATTCTAGTAATGTGAAACTCCTTGGTGGAATTCTTGTATTACTTTTTATGGAAATTAAAAAAAAAACCGTAAAGAATACGAACGGTGCTATACAACGGGGTATGGACCGTGCGGTAAAATAGGTACTTAGATGAGAGTACCTATTTTACCGCACGGTACTTAGGTAAGAGTACATATTTTACCGCACGTTCCGTTGTATAGTGCGTAATTTTTTACTTTCGAACAATGTATACAGGCTCCGTAAATGCATTTTTCGAGCAAATGTGTTGAAAACGTAATTTTCATGCCCATGTTTTATTTAAACATCACTGTTGTGAACTAGGTCCAGAATTTCAGTAAATAAATGATTATACTTACATAAGTATGCGGTCATGTACAACGATCTTGTGCGTAAACGAAAAGGCATCCAACTGGAGAGAGGCTTCCTTCAAGTTTCTTCACCGGGATTCTGTTCCCTTAGGACTCTCCATCCTATACAATCCCTTCCGCTTTCATATTCCCTTTCTTGCCTTCGGGTAAACGTACGAAAGTTTGGCACCCTCTGCCGTTCGATCTGCAAGTTTGACCCTGCTCTCACAACCACGTAGCACAAACCTTGGCTCTCTCTTAGTATTTTATTTATCTGAAAACTGTTTTCTCGACTCTGATGAGTCGTTAGTTTAAGTTAGTTTTAAGTCAGTCATTCACTATTACAACCAACCATATTTTTTGTTTTGTTGGTATACTGTTTAAATATCGAGGGTAACGGCACTGGAAACCGAAATACAGACATTGCCTAGTTCGGTTACAGTGGCTACATCCATTTATTAGACATTACTCCTGCCAAAATATTTTCTGTACAATATTACTAAGTTTTTAGAGAAAAAAACTTTTTTACAAAAAATAAAACCGACTTCGACAAAAATAAAACACAAAAAAGTGAAAAATAAAAAATCAGCTTCAGAAGTCGGTGACTTTTGTTTGTTTGATTTCATGTTTTTGCCACCGACTTCTGAAGCTGATTTTTTATTTTTCACTTTTTTGTGTTTTATTTTTGTCGAAGTCGGTTTTATTTTTTGTAAAAAAGTTTTTATTTTTCACTTTTTAGTGGTTCACATGTGCTTACCCCTTCACAACGTACCGGCGTGATGTTATGTTATGAACTGGTGTAAACAAGAGACAGTCATGAGATTTCAGCAATCCCAGTCCATTTACTATCATTAATTGAGGAGTTCCGTTGCCTATCTCCGAAGTTCTTCATCACCTTTGTAGTGAGTACAGGCGTGATATTATGTTGTGTGATGGCGTAAACAATGCTTAGATATGCTATAGCAACAATCGCGGTTAATCTGCTGTTATTTATTGAAGAGTTCCCCCGATTTCTACAAGATCCCATCATCAGATATTGAAATGGTGAAAATGGGACCACACGGGAAGCACCAGCTTTCAAATGAAAAAAGAATCATGAAAATCAGTTCACCCAGTCGCAACTTATGAGCGAACAAACATAAAAAAAAAAAAAAAAAAAAAAAAAAAAAATACAGTCGAATTGATAACCTCCTCCTTTTTTTGAAGTCGGTTAAAAATAAATTATTATTAAATTATAGAGTAATTATCATCATCTGACTAACCTTTTAGGCTAGATGTTAGTCTTTTTATCAAACTTGATGAAGCTGACTAAATGAAGCGACTTCCTATCTGACCGCCCAACACACTATCTGGGGAACATTGATTTAAACCTTTTGGCCGCAGCTGTGTGACACACAATATTATACATTTTTGTTCTGTTTACATTTTTTTAAATAAGATAACGTAAGTTATCTTATTTTACTTTTTGTTGTGTGCACATACAGCATATGCCAAATAAATATGTTTTTTTTTTCCTTTTCTTTTTTTTTGGCGACAGTACTTCAACATTACCATAAACACAAAGTTACTGACAGACAATCCGTTCTGCGTATGGCCGAAGTTGAAGTGATTTCACATTGTAGGACATGCAAGCGAGGCTACATTGAGTTGTCTATCAACGTTCAAGGATCAAGATTTCATTGTGTCGTTGTAGTAGGACAAACTAGGGATAGGGTCGGTGGGGTTTGGAAGTGGGAAGTGTGTGCTGCTTGATATAACTTAACATCACGCTTGTAATATTTATAGGTTAAGGCAGAGGCGTACCTAATAGTACACCCACGTTTCGCCTGCAGTTATGTTTAAATCCCATGTACCTAATAGGAGGTGAGTCTATTGTCATCAACAATCGATCTAGACTCTGTGGTTGCTACTGAAAATTCCTGATGGAAAAACCAATGCGACTGGGTTCTGCTAAACTGGCCTACTTATCCCATGCCTTGAGTGTTTAAGTTTAAGTTTTATGCCAGGAAAAAACTGTGACAGCGCGCTACAGGCGCCCCCTGCGAACCTCTGCTTAGGGCAACACTGTGGAAGGCAGCAAAGTGATAAGCCGGATCTGAGTGAGATCAGTATTTACTGGCTGATATAAAACACTGAGTCATCACCGCAGGCTGGTTCGAGCAAGGGTCGGAAGGAGTGGAATCTCCTAATAACCTAGAAATTATGTACATTCATACTAATGCATTACAAATAACTATTCAAGCAGTAACTCTATACCTAGATTAACATGAACAATTTGAAACCATTGAAATGTTCAAAGCTTACAAATAGTTTGTCCTAGTAAACTAACACAAAAGATATAATATTGTAGGGCTAATATTTCACTGTCCAATAGCCCTATGCCCGTTTTAAAGTTCACATGTTCCAATACGCTTTTAACCGATTAGACAAGAAATGAGAATTTATATGTGTTTTGCCATTTGGGTCTAAAATATCGTTGTTAGTGTCAAGTAATAGGTACGTACTCGCATTACATTGGCAACACCGACATTGCTCAATGGCGTCTACACTACTTACAGAGTTATAATTTATATCTTAAAAATATATGACTATTCTAATATGTACAACGGTGTGTTTGATTTAATACGCCTCTACTCGCTGACCAATACTACATGGTGTCAGAAGTAAAGAGAAAGACTGTGAAGAATTCACACGAGACACATCGTCAGTGACGTCAGTCAACAAAAATGCCAGACGACGCGACACCAAAAACGAAGCAAATGGGATCTTTCGGATCAGCAGGTACACTGAAGCCTCTCGATCTTCGATCACCAAATCTACCCCTTGCCTGGAAGAACTAGCAGACACAATTCAAAATATATTTACGAGCACATGGTCTAGAAGGAGAGACAGACCAAAGGAAGGTCGCCATTTTGTTACATCTCATGGGAACGGATGCACTTACAATTTTCCATAGCTTCAACGTGGACATCGACACCGTGAGCTATATCGCTCTACTGAAAAAATTCGATGCACATTTCTTACCACAAGTAAATATTACAATGGAGCGACACAAACTGCTAAACAGGAGACAACAGCTTGATGAATCCATCGACGAGTACGCCACAGATCTGAAAAATCTAGCCAAGCAGTGCGATCTAGGCAGCCTGGAAGACAGTCTGGTACGTGATATATTTAGTTTGAACCTCCACCAGAAGAATCTTTACATAAAAGAAAGGATCTTGCAAGAAAAACCAGCAGACCTGGCGAAGGTAATCCAATTGGCGAAACTAATTGAAGTAACCAAAGAACAGACTAGGCAGCTTGAAGAACCGCTTCTAGGCGTCGCACAAGTCAACAAGACACACAAGTCACGGTCACAGAGAAGCTCATCAGGATCCAGTCAGGCCTGTTCCAAGTCTCGTACATCTCAGTCAAGCCATAATAATCCCCTGTGTTCAAGGTGTGGACAAATTCATCGCTCCAAATGCCCAGCAAAAGGTGCAAAATGCAAGAATTGCGGTAAATACAACCATTTTGCCTCAGTGTGTAGAACTGTGAAGATAGTAACCAGTGAAGCAACGGACAGTGATGATAGTCAGGTGCCGGAGGACAGTAGTCTCTTTATAGGGTCCATTTGTGTTAATTCTCTTAACCAGCAGTCATGGACAGCAGACTTATCTATCAATAATAATAAAGTTAACTTTATTTTAGATACAGGAGCCGACACTAACATTATTTCACTGAAAACATTTGGGAAACTTAACATTTCTACACAAAATGTACACAAAAGCAGTCACACACTAACAACATTCAGTGGTGAAACAATTCCTACTGTAGGACAGTGCCAGATACTAGTAAATCATAGCAACAATAATCATGTTGTTCTTTTTCACATAGTAGATTTAAATTGTCAAAATATCATAGGTCGAGATACATGCAAGACACTCAACTTAGTAAAAAGAATGTACAAGGTAGGTTTCACTCCTCAACTCCCAAAGGATCTCATACAGGGAATAGGTTGCATCAAGGACGTCACCGTTAACCTCAAGTTGAAAGCAGACGTGACCCCGGTGATAGCAGCATGCAGACGCATCCCCTTTCAACTGCGTGAGCCTCTCAAGGAAGAGCTACACCAGCTAGAGCAACAGGGCATCATCAAGAAAGTCGAAGAACCAACGGAATGGGTGAGTCCAGTAGTAATAACTAAAAAAAAAAAACGGTCAGATCAGGTTATGCATAGATCCCCGTCAGCTAAATGAAGCAATCATGAGACCTCATTATCAGTTCCCAACTGTAGATGAAATTAAATCAGAATTATCAGGAGCCAAATACTTTACAACCCTTGACGCGAATAAAGGATTCTGGATGTTGAAACTGTCAGAGGAGTCATCCAGGCTATGTACTTTCATAACCCCTTTTGGGAGGTATAGGTTCACTCGCTTGCCCTTTGGTATCAGCTCAGCTCCAGAAACATTTCACAGCGAAATGGTAAAACAGTTCAGCGATATAGAGGGTGTGAAGATAATGATGGATGATTTTCTTATATATGGCAAAACAATAGAGGAACATAATGAGAGACTCCAGAAGGTCATAGACAGAGCTCGCTCAATTAATTTAAAGTTTAACAATGACAAGTCAGTCATTTGTGCAACAGAGGTCAAGTATTTGGGTCATATTTTCAGTCAGGATGGAGTCAGAGCAGATCCAGCAAAAATTGAAGCCATCTGCAATATGCCCAGTCCAAGCAGTGTGACAGAACTCCAACGATTTTTAGGCATGGTGAATTATTTGGGAAGTTTTATAAAAAATCTGTCACAGGAAATAACACACCTAAGGCAACTATTGTCAAAACAAAATGAATGGGTGTGGACTCATAAACATGAATCAGAATACAATAATGTCAAGAAACTGGTGAGTACTTCACCTGTTCTAACCTACTATGATCCACACAAGGAGATCACACTCTCAGTAGACTCCTCTAAAGATGCCTTAGGTGCAGTTATTTCTCATGACAAGCAGCCCATAGCTTTTGCCTCTGCATCACTAACACCCTGTCAACAGAACTACTCCCAAATAGAAAAGGAGTTATTGGCAGTATTATTTGGTTGTACCAAATATCACCAATATATTTATGGCACAAGAATCAAAGTAGAAACAGATCATAAGCCATTAATCACACTATTCAAAAAGGCACTTTTTGATATTCCTCCAAGGCTTCAAAGAATAATGCTACGGTTACATACAACCCTATGATTTAAAAGTTGTATATAAACCGGGTCGTTTTTTGTTTGTGGCAGATACCTTGTCCAGAGCAGCCCTACCAGCTGAAGCACTCCAAGATATAGATGAAGACCTGGACTTACATGTCAACATGGTATTGTCTAGTTTATCTGTAAGTACACAAAAAATGCATGACATTCAAGAACACACTCAAAAAGACCCAGTATTGTCTAAAGTCATACACTATTGTCAGTTTGGTTGGCCTGAACACAAAAAGTCAGTCAATTTAGAAATCAGACCATATTTTTCTTTAAAAGATCAGCTACATGTTCTCAATAAAATGTTATTTAATGGCAACAACATAGTTATTCCTAGCACTATGCGTGATTACATTTTAAAATTGGTCCATGAAGGACATCAAGGTATAAACAGTTGCATACGCCATGCAAAGACAACTGTGTACTGGCCTTGCATAGATGATGACATCACTAAATTCATATCACAGTGTCCTACTTGTCTTACTCACCGTCATAACAATGCTAAACAGCCAATAATACACCATGAGTACAAAATGCTACCATGGTCGAAAGTTGGTGTTGATATCTTTGAATTTAACAAAAGTAAATATCTTATTGTTGTCAAAGTCAAAGTCAAAGTCAAAATTATTTATTTGCATCAAATGTGGTATACAAGATGGTAAATTTATAATTATGTAGTGCAATGACACATTTCGCCATAGAGTTGGCATGCAAACATTAATGATAATGATGCTTGGTTCAGAACATCATAACACAGTAACTGTGAAACAAGCAATAAATTAGGTATAACTAAGTGTATTTCTTAGTTTAACATACTCAGCATAAAATAAATTTTGCATTTTAGAAAATAAACAAACACTAGAAAATAAACAAACACGACATTTTCAACATAAACAGAGAGAGAAACAAACAAAGATAACATAATATAAAATATTTTTAAATATACAAATACAACATCCTATAATTATAATTAAGGTAAATTTATAATGCATTCCGGTAATGGTAGGATTTACAGTTAGATAACTTTAAAAATTCTGCTACAGAATAAAAACTATGTGAAACAAGCCACTTTTTCAGAACTTTGCAGAATTTCCTGTACGGAAGATCAGTTATAAACTTTGGTAGAGAGTTAAAGATAAGCGGAGCCATATATACACAATTACGTCTGAATAATTCAATCCTAGGTACTGGCATTGTTAATAAATACTGTGTAACTGTACGTTTATTAATATTATTTTTACATTCAAAAAGTGAAGAATTAGTTTTGACAAATTTAGCTATTTCGTATATATAAATACAAGGAACTGTCAGAAGATTATGTGATCTAAACACTGGTCTGCAAGAATCAGTCCAGTCCATATTAAAAATTGTGCGTATGCATTTTTTTTGTGCTAACAGAACCCTAGTTATTTCAGAAGAGTTCCCCCAGACAATGATACCATACCTGATGATGGAGCAAACATAGGCGTGATATACCATTAAAGCAGTTTGTCTGGAGGTCTCATCTTTAACTTTTTTCAAGGCAAAAACGAATCTATTTATTTTTATACACATTTCATCAATATGATCTTTCCAAGTGAAATGCTCATCAATTGTGATACCTAGTTGTAGATTATTATTCAAAATATGTAGAGATAGCGTATTTAAAATCGGATTCAACAGCAAAAACTTTAATAATTCATTTAAAAACTATTTTTGCACGTCATGGCATACCAGAAACCATGAATTCTGATAATGGTCCACCGTTCAATAGTAAAGAATTTAAAGATTTTACCACTGAATGGGGTATTCACCACACTACTTCAAGCCCATACATGAGTCGATCAAATGGAATGGTGGAACGAGAGGTTGGTTCAATTAAATCCATGTTTGCAAAATGTAAAGCTGACAACTCAGACCCATACATTGCTCTACTGATGTATAGGAACACTCCTAAGCACACAGGTTATTCACCTGCACAGCTGTGCATGTCACGCAAACTACGCACTAAATTACCTACCTCGGATACCACATTAACACCAAATACAGTTGACACCAGTAAGGTAGAGAAGAAAATTAAAAAACAACAGTTGAAAACAGCATTTTATTACAACAGAAACACAAAAACACTTCCAACACTAGACATAGGTGACAAAATCTATTTCAAACACAAACCAAACAGCACTTGGGTTCCTGGTATAATATCAGAAAAGGATAGTCTTCCTCGTAGCTATATTATCACTTCTCCTCAAGGATCTTTCCGTAGAAATCGCGAACACATATTGAAACCAACTTCAACCTCTCCTCCGTTAACTGTAGCAGTACCTGAAAAAGAAAACGAAATTGGGACAGGGAATAATATCCCGAACCAGTCAACACCATATGTGACGCTATCAGGGCGTACTGTTAAGAAACCAATTAGATAAGATGATGAATATAATTAAGTTTTTGTTTTTTGTTTATGTACAATGTTACAAAACTATCTTTGTATTTGTTTTCATTTGATTTTTAACCTTGAATTGTCAAACGTCACAAGTGTCAACGTCAACCATCAGTTGCGTTCCGTTTCAAACTTTTGTAAAAGTTTTCATGGCCTGAATATTTGCGATTGTGCTAATAATTAAAAAAAAAAAAAAAAAAAAGAAACTGGATTAGATACTTACCTATTTTGTTTTATAAACCAATTGCTGGCCATGGAATCTTGTCAGGATAATTTCCTAAAACTGTAGTGTTAAGTCTTGTTTTTTAAAAGAAGGAAGATGTCAAGTAATACGTACTCGCATTACATTGGCAACACCGACATTGCTCAATGGCGTCTACACTACTTACAGAGTTATAATTTATATCTTAAAAATATATGACTATTCTAATATGTACAACGGTGTGTTTGATTTAATACGCCTCTACTCGCTGACCAATACTACAGTTAGGTAACAGCAAGAGTTGTGCAGTTAGGTTTGTAATATTTTAGAGACACTATAATGCTTGTCATATTGTTAATTCATCATCATCAGCCTATAATGTTCCCACTGCAGGGACTCAGGCCTCCTCTCTAAAAGAGGGATGGGCTATATCCCAGTGGAGGTTGGTAGATGTCACATGCCTCCAAATATTTTTTGGTTCTCATAATGATGACGACGATGTTTTCCTTCACCGTTTTGAGAGCAGCGCTGATGTACAAAATAACACAAAGTAATGCGCCTGCCTGGGTTCAAACCCGTGACTTACTATTCGTAAGTCGAGGCCGCCATCACTGGGCCACCGCTGCTCGCCTATTGTTAATTGCTAGTTAATAATTGACTGCAACTCAGTAATATTAGATAGCTCAGACATAGGACTGCCCGTTGATCCAGTGGTTGCAAGCGTGACTGCTGAGCTTGTAGTCTTATTCCAGGTTCGGTTCCGGGATCGAGCAAGTGATATTGGGATTTTGCGAAAGTCTGACAACCAGTCATATCATCGTCAATAGTCATCGTTGGCTACTGCTTGTGTATAAATATTATTTGTATTTTTTGGCTTGTGGTGAGAAATAAACATATTATATTATTATACCAAGACGTATCGTAATCCAGTTCCAACAGGGTTGCGGGGGTCAAATAGGCAGTCGCTCCATGTAAAATACAACAGTATCCGGTCAGACTGAAAGCCGACCCCTACATAGTTGGGAAAGGGTTAGGCAGATGACAATAGGCGTTAGTAATCACTTACCATAAAGTATGCCTTCCAGTTTGTAACAGTAAAATACAAAACTCCATATAGATTAATATCATTGTGATATGCATATTACTAAGAACCGGAAGTCATTAAAGTTTAAATTGACACTGCATAGAAATTCCATAGATTTAATCTTCTGAACTTTTAGTTAAACTACCTAAAACAATTTTTATTGTAAATTATATAAATTTAAGATACCCATTAGCCCACGCATCCATAAATGAGATGGTAACATACAATTTTACATTTAAATATACATTATCTTAATCACGTTCCTATTTAAATAAATCAGAATTTAAATAAATTACATAAATAATAATATAAATTAGAATTAACGAGGTACAACACTAATATATCAATTTTCTATACGCCCTCTCTTGTCATGTAGGCCGGCCAATACAAGCCATTTAGAGAAAGATACATTGCTGCGATTTGGGGACGCCCTAGAAAGACATACACTGACCTTATTCGTGAGGTTCTCCGGAAAAGACAGGTGCGTAGTACAGTGAAACCTGGTTAAGTGAAACCTCAAGGGACCTGAAAATTTGTCTCACCTATATATTCCACTTACCCAGTGTCTCAGATATCCAAATCTGTCTCATGGGACCTCAGCATGAGTTCCAGTTATAGAGGTTTCTCACTTATCCAGGTCCTAGTTAACCAAGTTTCACTGTATATGAATGTGGACGAGGCAAAAGGAGTATGTAAGGATGGTCGATACAGGTAGTTAGTGGCCTGAAAGTCTGACACCAAAGTGTATCGTATTACCCAGTGCTAAACTGGGTTGTGGAGGTCAGAAAGGCAGCCGCTCCATGAATTAGTGGTATTTACTTGCATCCGGTTAGACTGGAACCCGTCGGGGCTGCGGATCCCGTCGGGGCTGCGGATCCCGTCGGGGCTGCGGATCCCGTCGGGGCTGCGGATCCCGTCGGGGCTGTGGATCCCGTTGGGACTGCGGATACCGTCGGGGCTGCGGATTATCGAAAGGCATAACGCGGCCTCGGCACAAGGACGAAGAAGGAACATGGGTTGGTTTTTAGTCAGTAGAAGTCTGACACTCCCCTTCGCTCAGCCCAAGAGCGGGGAGGTTATTTGATGATTTTCCACCCACCAAAAAAACGCACTGGAAGCCGACCCCAATATGGTTGGGAAAACGTAATGATATTTATAGTTTGTCAAGTTCTCAATTAAAATTCTAATTTCTGAAATCAAGTTTAAGTCTGATGTTACAACTTCATTTTCACCGGCTGATGTCATTAATCCTTTCTAAATTACAAATTAGTATTAACTCGTCTAACAGTCCAAGTATTCAGTCTTTTGACACATCAACCAGTTATATTTAAGTCAAAAAACTTGTTTTTTGCATAAAAATTAAGATTAATTTCATGCTCCATAATTTAAACGGATTAGGTGAAGATCATGCAAATATTTCCATCGAAATATTGTCAGAAGATTAATTTTTCCTCTCCTTAAAAATGTTTAGATTAATTTAAATTCACTATAACTATAATTTATTGCTTCCAATAGTCTTTATACAGGGTGTTTAGAAGATGGACCGACACAATTTATTGGATTTTGGAAGCAAGTCTCTACATAATTTTCTAGAAGAAATTAAACAGTTTAACTACTCCTGTCTAAGAAGGATTGGGCTATTATTCACCACGCAGGTCAAATGCAGGTACCCACCACAGATGTCACATATTATCTTCATGTTTAGGTTCTAGGACATGTCGGTTTCCTCAAATACATCAATTAGTATTATCTTCTATCTATCTATCTATACAAATAAAAAGAGAAGTCCTGACTGACTGACTGACTCATCAACGCCCAGCCCAAACCCTTGGACCTAGAAAGCTGAAATTTTGCACAGAGGTTCCCTTTATAATGTAGACAAGGATTAAGGAAGGATTTTTCGAAATTCAACCACTAAGGGATTTAAATAGGGGATGAAAGTTTGTATGGAAAATCGTTATTTTCACGCGGGCGAAGCCGCTGGCAAAAGCTAGTATTAATTAAAGTCATAAACAATAAGTTTTTTTACATTCCGCAAAATTAAGAAAATAATGGATATCTCAATTTAATTACCGTGCCAGTTTGGACATCTAGTTGCTGTTAGTGAAAAGTAGTACATACATGAAAGATTATCAAAGAAGGTTCTGTCGCTGATTCTACCAAACACCCTATACGTCGAAAGCCTTTGGCCACACCAAACACTCTGTATATCAATAGAAACATTGTTAAATTAGCTATTTCCTAAATAAAGCGTAGTGTCAGACAGCCGGTGTCTTTTGTGTCGCTCGTTAGTGTCCGACTCTGATGTATACACAATATTTAAGTTGTAAACAGTTGGTGACACCCACGTTATTTCACTCGGCAATGTGGCCCAATTTGGTGTGGGGTGATGGGGACTATTGTCGGTTTATGTACCTAGTCATTTTGTTTTGGTAGTGAAATATTAAAAGTATCCTCGACATGGGAAAAGGAGAAAATGATGGCTGCCGACTGACAGGGCAGAATGGAAGAAAAAAACGTGTTACGCCGACCTCAAATAGAATAGGACAAGGTCAGGAAGATGACGATGATGGCCATGATATTTTCAATGACAGCTACCATCAAATTACCAAAGGCCTTTTGGCCTTTGAAAAATCATCGGATTGCTAAGATGTTTCATAATTTATTAAGGCAAGGTTGCAGTACTTTGTTTTTATGAACGCACGACCTTACCCCCCGCACTGCCCGGCGAGCGATATAATGCCTAAATTTTGACTGTGTTTTCTTCTTGGAGAAAAATGATAAAGAAATAATTATACAATATGTTTTCAACATTTACTTTAGATTAAAAAGTTCTATCTACTGATATAACTTTCATTAAATTCATGATGAAATGTTTTAGCAGTACACGTTTTAAATTGTGATTTAGAGTCATGTTTGATTAAAAAAATGCTCGAGCCAATATCTTTACGATTTACTTGAGTGTATGTTCAATTTTTATGTTATGATTTTTATTTATTAAAAAACTCATATTTAGTTCGATTTTCAAAGGTTCAAAAATCTTCTCGATAGAGATTAGAAGAAGGAAGGCAAGCGTGATCCACACTAGGCCGCATCATCTCTTCAAATCAGGCAAGTAGCAGTCAAATGCAACACCCATATAAAGGTTAACAAAAAAAAAAACAAGAATATGAATCTATTTAAACTTGCACCATTGATGTTCTAAGAAAAGGTTTAACCGGGACCAATTCCTACTAGAATGAAAAGAATTATAAAGGGCGTATTCATATTCATCGTCATTAGCCTATAAATTGTTCCTACTGCAG
This sequence comes from Diarsia mendica, assembly GCA_949316265.1. Taxonomy (NCBI): domain Eukaryota; kingdom Metazoa; phylum Arthropoda; class Insecta; order Lepidoptera; family Noctuidae; genus Diarsia; species Diarsia mendica. The sequence continues at coordinate 4,787,758 of OX438904.1, forward strand.
GGACTCAGGCCTCCACTCTAGGAGAGTAATCCACCACGCGGGCCCAATGCGGGTTCGTAAAAGTCACTATGTCCTCGAATTTTTGGTTCTACACGATAATTTCCTTCAGAGCCCATTAAAAGGTTAGCAAAAAAGACTCGAATAGGAATCTGTTTAAACTTGCACCAATTTGTCTTCTAAGAAAAGGATATCCCAGTAGGAATGGTCCCGACAACCAATTCCTACTAGATTAAAAAAATTATAAAGAGCGTATTCATTTTTTTTTTTTAACTTTTGCCCCAAACTAGGAATTTCTCCTTTATCGTGGGTGCGCTCCACGCCTTTTATAAATGCCTAATAAGTACCACACCACATATTCATGCCTTTTATAAATCCACTATGAACAACAGTGTCCCCTACCTCAATCCTCATTAATCTATAATGTTGCTGAGGGCCTGTGGGCGGAAAACATTGCCTGATTACAATCTGAAGGGATTAGGTACCTATCAAAGTCATCTGGCTGATAATTTGTGCCAAATTGATACAAATACCTGGCACTTGGTGCTTGATTGAGAGGAGGTCGTTAAATTAGGTTTTGTTAGCGACGCGAATGAGAAAATTACCAACTATCAAGTTTCAAATTTCACTCATAAGTATACTAATTAATTACTGCTTCGTTGGTCTAGTGGTCCTAAGCGATACTGCTGTGCATGAGGTCTAGGGTTCAATTTCCGGGTAGGAAAAAGTTATATAATATTGTGGTTTTTAACCGACTTTTAAAAAAAGAAGGACGTTCTCAATTCGAATGTTTGTATTTTTTTCCGTCACATTGCTAACCGATTTGAAAAATTCTTTTTTTGAAAAGGGTGTACTTACTTACTTCCCAATGGTCCCATATTTTTTTTATCGAAATTGGACCAGCGGTTTTTGAAAAACCAACAAAACTCAAAAAAAAAAACTACATTGTCCACATTATGACTCATGAACATGTGAACTTACGACATGTGAACCACTAAAAAGTGAAAAATAAAAACTTTTGACTTCAAAAGTTTCTGAAGTCGGTGGCAAAAAAATGAAATCAAACAAACAAAAGTCACCGACTTCAGAAACTGATTTTTCTTCTAAAGTTTATTTTTCACTTTTTCGAGTTTTTTTTTTTTGAAGTCGGTTTTATTTTTAGTTAACAGCCGTGGAGTGGAGAAATTGGTGAAATATGAGTGTATGCTTAACCCTAGCGGGATTACAGTCTTGATGCTATGTTATGTGAATGCGAAAGTAACAAACTATTTGCACTAAGTTAACTCAAAAGTTTATTAAGATGAAGATTTATAAGACTCGTCCCTAGAATGTAAAAATGGTGCTGCCCCACAAACGATGGGACACTTGGTAGGTATCGTGTCTTGCTTGGTAAAATGAACTGTTTTTTCTTTCCAAGTGAAATCTTTAAAAATACAAAAAAAGAGATTTGTGGCCCATGAGGGGATCGAACCCGCGACCTTCGCGTTATTAGCACGACGCTCTAACCAACTGAGCTAATGGGCCGATGTAAGTGTCGTCGAAATACGGTAGCAAGTCACTAGAGCTCCGGAATTCTTTTTTTTTTTGGAGGTTGGAAAATCATTAATGACTCTTCGCGCTCTGGGCAGAGCGGTAAAGAGTGTCAGACTTTTACTGACTAAAAACCACCCATGTTCCTTCCCTTAGCCTTTTGTGTCGAGGCCGCGGTATCTCTTTCAAACAACCCGCGAACCTTACAATATCATGTTGATAAATCTGATAGAGCTAAAGAAAGTGCCAAACTCGACGTCGCCAAATGGGCCGACTTAATTTAAATTATCATCAACACGCTTAGAAGTTTACTTTGAAATATCAAACAAATTAACGTCGAGCGAGAACAGACACTTATTACACGCTAATTGTAATTATGAGAGTTGTTACCCGTCTGCGGCAAAGCCCAAAAGGAGGACCTGTTTATAAGTATGTATGTCCGTTTCTTTGTTCCCTCATAACTCCTACACGGATAAAATATACGTCGTTATAGTAGTGCGAGTTTCACTGGCTACATTCAAATTAAAAACAATGGAAAATTGTGGCGATACTTATATGTTTATAAGCACAGACAAATTGACAAATCTTATAAAAAAGGAATGAAAAGAAGCGGTAATTTGTTTTTTTTTTTTAGTTATGCTACTACAAATATTTTGTGTTCGTAGAGCTATGATTTTCAACACGAAGTGCAGCTAAAAAACGACACAGGTTCCACCCACAACGGTGGCAGAGCGCAGATTAAGTTTTACATTTAAAATTTTTGCGTAATTTATCCCCAAGTAGCACGTTAGTGTATTTTGGAACTTATTCTGCAACTGTAGGTAGCATATAAGTGATGCAAGAGTGTACGGTATTACTTATAGATGCAAACAGCGCTCGAATTTGCATATGAGTAACTCTTATCACTAACAGTTGCTTTTGAGTGATTTTTGTTCCTGCTTTATAACTTATGGTGGCACTAGGCCGAATTTATTAGTTATAGACGCATAAAGGTTTCAATTTTCAATCTTTTAGAACTCAAAGAAGCTTAAGACATCTTAAAATCTCCCATTAAGAACCGTACCTTAATAGGTGGTAATTTTTCCTTATTTGGCACCTTTAGTACTAAATAAGTAGTATATATAAGTTACTTATCACCTGTAGTGGCTCAAGAGTTATTATTGCAGCTCATTTGGAACCTAGTGTAATTGCCTTTGTAAGGTCTAATATACTCTAATATGCCACTGTAACGCGTAGATCGATTCCAAAAGATGGTTCTTGAAAACCTTAAACAACAATTTTCTCTCATTTAGAACCAATTAAGATCTTACAGTTCACACTATTGCAGTACACTATCGCAGGTTCCGTACATATTAATAAATTTAAATAGAGTATGATTTGTATTTAAGTAAATTTCCTACATTTTAGGTACTTAATTGAATAGTTTATGAAACAGTTATTAAATAACTAGTTCACTTTGTAATTTTTTTAATCTACTTACGTTATACACGGTGTAAATCACAGATTGGTAGGCAAGGCATGATCAGCTACCCTTCTGAATGTCTCTTGTATAATGAAAAATGAAAATTTGCAAACTATCAGTAGGAAATCAGGCATCGAAATAAAAAGTCGAGGATTCCAGCCATCATTTACAATGAAAGTAAATTTTACTTTATTTACCTTCCTAAATGGGTTTTGTACCCTTCTTGAGGATCCCCAATTCAACGCAAAGGCAACGAGAGCTGTTAAGTGAAAATAATCACTACTAGGTACTAATAAGGGATTTTTGGACCTAGGAGCTCTATTATGGTAATAAATGAGTGTAAAAATGAACTGCAAGTTCTATTTCAAATCGCCATTTTTAAAAATGGAGTCCTTGAAAAGTATCTTGTTGAATGGTATTTTATTACAATAACATACAATAAAATGAGTTTTGATAACTGTTTCTGATGTAGTTTGACATTATACTTTTTGTGAAACCATAGTGTTAGGTTTTTAACAACCAAATTTTTATGAAGTATTATCTTATTTATTTGATCACCGCATATTTTTTGCTAATTCTTGATAAGATCGAAGGCGCATCAAAATTTACTTAGTAAATATACCATGGTTTCACAATAAAAAACCATTCGCAAGGGCTCCATGATGGTTATCCTGCGTTAACACATAATTTTTGAATACTCGCAAAATAGATCACAAATAAAAGCTGCCATAACACAAAGCCGTTGTTGTTTATCTCCACCGAAAATAAGAACTTGTTAGGATCTTATTTGTCACTCAACGAATGAACTGTATCGCTTTAACGTTCAATCATTCATTTACGGCACGCAATTTGCACCGTTAGTTCCTAGCGCCACTCAGGATAACAATTCGAACTCTTATGCATCGCTTTTGCATCTATAAATAAGTTGCAATTTTTCTCCCTTTGGTAACATACAGGTTGCTTATCGGTTCTAACCACCTATATAGAACTTAATCACGGTGGATTTTATTACTAAAGTTTCCAAAAATATTCTATATGCAAGCCTTTTGTCGCAAAATGTGTTACTTGGGTCATGACAGTGACCGCTAAAATGAACCTTATTGCAATCGTTTAAGATTCATCCGGAATAGCAAAAAATGAGAAAAAATAAGTTTCGGTTTTCATTTTTTCTGCGACTATACATAGCATTTAGCTTAAAAAAGATTCCCATTATTAAAAATTGAGTATATTTTCCTACATACAGTATTTTTAGAAATAGTAAAATATGTTAATAATAGCACAAAAAATGTACCTAAACTCAACCCGGTGTCGTTAATTTTGTGGAAAATGGCAACGTAAGATCGATTTTACATTATCAAAGACTAAAATTTTCCATATTATAGTTCCCATTATTTGAAGATGAAGAACCAATCTATACGAGGTAGTTATTTAGTTATATTCGATTTTGTTGAGTTATGACATAAAATGTACCGAAAAAACAGCATAATTTTGCCTGATTTGAGAACGCGCCCTTAAATCATCTGCGAAGTATTTTACGTATCGGGGCTACGGGTTGTTCGAAAGAGATTCCGCGGTCTCGGCCACAAAGGGCTAAGGTGGAACATGGGAGGTTTAGTCAGTAGAGGTCTAACACTCCCTTCGGCTCTGATTTCTCATCATCCAAAAAAAAGGCACTAACCACTCGATATAGAATTACCTATAGGACGAAGCAACCCAGTTCATGGACTTCATGGAATGAACTGGGCGGTAATTCAAAGTACTCATCATGATCGAGACCATCTTAAGACCTAACTATTCACTTAATTCGTTTTAATTGCCCACTCTCCTAAGAACTCGCAGATGGTGGTACTTTGCAACAATGTTGCAGCATCCTTAAGATAGTTCGCTAACCGTATCTGAATCGTTTGAAACTAAAGTTACTGTTGAACCACGGAGGTATTTGTGAATGAAGTCTTAACCTGACTTGAGATGAGATTACCATTCTTTAATTTTATTTTAAATTTAAAATAACACATTCGCAACGATAACCTGTTGAAAATTACTTACAACATCATCGTCTTCCTGTGATAACAAAAAACATTTGAATGTGACAAATACAATAAATAAACCTTTTTCAAACAGGATTTTACATTTTAACTGCAAAAAGTATAAAAAATAAATAATTAAATGAAGAAAGTCCAAATGATTTTTTTTTCACGTTTTCAAGTCATTAGAAAAGTGGCAATATTGTTTAAGTGTGAAGATAAAACGAGTGTTGTACGTTAAAAAATAAAAAAAAAACAACATTTTGATATTTTCTTTGGTAGGTTATGTAAGTTTTCCCGAAGTGCGCATGCACTTGTGACTCCATGTACTCATTATTTTAATGTCGTGTAGTGCATCTGTTTTAACGAGAACTTTCATGAACAAATTACTACATACCAGAATAAATTAATTTTACAGAGAAGCTTATTAGAAATTATATGGTAATTTTAAGATAATCTTTCGTTTAAGTCTCATTGGAACTTTGAGTGATAATGGAGTTTAAGTAGCTTGATATCTAAGGATTAATCCGGTTAGAATCTGTCCCACTCCTGGGCAAAGGCCTCCCTCCACTCCTTCCATTTTTCACGAACCCGCGCGTCTTCGTTCCAGCTTTGACGGAACCTGTCTAGTTCGTCCCGCCATCTCCTTCGTGGCCTGCCGCGACCTCGTCTCACTGTGTCAGGGCACCAGTTTCCAGCGACTTTGGCCCACAATTAGTTGGTCTGGCATACGGCAGACATGTCCAGCCCAGTCCCATTTGAGTTGGGCAGCCTTTTGGGCCACGTCAGCTATTTTGGTTTTGGAACGCAGTATTGTGTTTCGAACACGATCCGTTAATTTAACACCTAGTATACTGCGCTCCTGGCTCGTTGGCAAACCTTGACTAAATTAATTGTATTTAATTCTTCTTTACCTATAAAAATTAATAGGCGGATCCCTATCCGTTTTCTAATAGTTTTATTAACACATAACATAACATCACACCTGTAATTCCCAATGAATTACAGAGGTGTACCCATTAGTACACCCACAATAAATCTCCTGTTATTTCTTTTTCTTATTATATGACAGATTAGAGATGCTGATTGCACTTCGAGGTAATAGATAACACCAGATAAAACGGAGTTTCTTATAAGACCTTTAGTTATTTCTTAATCAAAGAGAATGGTGTAATTGTGCTTCTTACACACAAGTTGTATAAAACTTCCCTGAACCTAGAATGTAGAAAAAAAACCGCCAGAGTAGTATACCTTTGCCAACCGCCCTACCGACGTCGATACCTTTGCCTTCCGAAAAAAAACAATAATTCCTTCTAGATCCAAGTTCACGAATACCTAACACATTTTATGTTTTATTTACAGACCAGCGTCGAAGATTACCCTCGACAAAAAAGGAGCACCATTTAGCCACTGCCGCCGGTGATCGCACCATTTTAGCCTGCACGGGTGATCGGCACTTATTCCCATCCAGCTAAGTGCAATTATCGCTTGAGATATAATAGCTATTTTGATTAGACCTCTTAGCATAGTTTCACTTTAAGATGCTTCATCTTGAGATCTAGAAAAAAGGATGGCAGGTTGGATTGGAGTGGATACGGTGGGTTCCTTATATTTCTGTTCCGGTAGCACAAAACGATCAGATCTATGGAGACTTTTTCGATATGAGGAAGGAAAATCACTTTATATTTTCGTCTGGTGGCAGGATCCTTCCACTTTGACTCTCACTATGAAATATGACCAACCCTAAAACGGCGAAAAAAGGAAATCTGTTTCAAACTTGTTTCGTCTAAAGGATATCGTATTGCCCAGTACAAACTAGGCTGTGGAGGTCAGAAAAGCTGTATGTAAAATACTGGTATTCAGTTGAATCTGGTTAGACTGGAAGCGGACCCTTACATAGTTGGGAGAGGCAGCTGATGATAGTTTGTAGAGTTATGAAAAATTGGGAGGTTGGAGCAGCAGATTTGATGCAATTGCTGCGTTTGTGAAAGTTGTTCACAATACTATTTGGGGGAGTATGAGGAACAGGGTGTAAAGTTCCTCATCCCCCGTTGAAAAGGGAGGATCCTCCGACCGGATGGGTGTTGTGACACAACACCCCGACACACTGGAGCTAATATGCAGCATCACGTCGGGGTCACCATTTTGGGGGTAATGAGGAACAGGGTGTAAAGTTCCTCATCCCCCGTTGAAAAGGGCAGTTAGCCCGCCGGACACAACACCCGTCCGGTCGGAGGATCCTCCCTTTTCAACGGGGGATGAGGAACTTTACACCCTGTTCCTCACCCCCAAAACTAAAACAATGACTTTTTTTGTTTTTTGGTGTGTCCGAAATCATTAATAACCCCTCGAGCTCTTGCGCAGAGCGGAAGGGAGTGTCAGACTGTCTACTGACTAAAAACCACCCATGTTCCTTCTTAGCCCTTGTGCCGAGGCCGCGGTATCTCTTTCAAACAACCCGCAGCCCCGACGGGGAACAATGACTCCTGAAGAGGTTTTAAGTGAGTTAAAACACATCTATATCAAAATGATGAAACAAGGTTTCACTCAAGGTTGCAGAACCCTAAAACCATGCAGGTTTAAAATCGATCGTACAGTGCAGTACATCTGTCAGGCTGTCATCATACCTTCCAGCTGATTGCACTCAGCCCTCTAAGTGTTTAATGACAAACCCTTTGATGTATAGAAAAAATGAGAGATAAAAACTTACTGAAATGAAATTTTATTTTATTTTAATCGTATTAAATTAAAATGACTGCCTCGTTGGTGTAGTGGTCGCAAGCGCGACTGCTGCGCATCGGTCCTGGGTTCAATTCCTAGACCTGAAAAAAACTGGTTAAGTGCAAATCGGACTTGCACATTAATGGTTCCGTACTTAGACTTCTTATAGGTTTTCCTGTAATCTATAAGTGTTGAACGAATTTCTGTATTTTTTTCAGAATTTTAGGCTCAGTAGTTTCGGAGATAAGGGAGGGGGGGATGGTCGGGCAGACAGAAAGAAACCAGAAACGAGTGATCCGTGATAAGGGTTCCGTTTTTTTTTCTTTTGAGGTACTTACGGAACCCTAAAAAGTGACATTGGGGAATTTCTCAGTAGCAGCAAAGCTGTGCTCACAAAACATAACATCACGCCTAATTACCAAAGGGTAAGGCAGAGCTGTGGTGGCTCAGTGGTGGCGGCCCCGACTTACGAACAGTGAGTCGTGGGTTCGAACCCCGTCAGGCGCATTACTTTGTGTAACTTATTTCATCACTACTGCTCTGAAAATGGTGAAGGAAAACATCGTGAGGAAACCGGCATGTCTTAGAGCCAAAAAATTCGAAGACATGTGACATCTACTAATCCGCACTGGGCCCGCGTGGTAGATTATAGCCCATCCATCTCCTAGAGAGGAGGCCTGAGTCCCTGCAGTGGGAACATTATAGGCTGATGATGATGATGATGAAGGCAGAGCTGTATCTAATAATACACCTACATTATGCCAGTAATGTAATAGGGGGCGAAACTATTATCAACCTGGTACAGATCCGGACTCCATGACTGCTCCTGGGAAATTCCTGATAAAAAAACTGTGCCTACATCAGTCATATAACATTTCTCTGATTTTCTACGAATATCCGTAACGGTAAATTGCAACATAACTCTCTTGGTTTCCACTTTTGGCTGCAATTTCTGCCGTTTAAGATAGAGAATTTCTTAATGAAATCCTTTTCTGGGCTTAGGAATTTCATAGCTATTAATTAAACCTAGCCCAGGGAAACCAAAGTGCCTAGTTTCTTCTGTCTTTTTATAAAATAAGGAATGCAGTTCAAACCTCCTGGAGCGAAGCTACACACTTATGATACAATGTTGCCAGTACTAGAAGAAAGAATGGAATGAAAAATGTTTAATTGGCACAGCACCATAATGCTTCAAATGCCACGTAACCACGTTGGTCTACCGGTCCGTGCTACTTTTGAGCATAAGGCCCTTTTTTTTTTGGTGGGTGGAAAATCATGGAATACCCCCCCCCCCCCCGGTCTTGGGCAGAGCGAAGGGGAATGTCAGACTTCTACTGACTAAAAATCAAACCCATGTTCCTTCTTCGCCCTTCTGTCGGAGCCGCGTTAACCTTTCGACAAACCACAGCCCCGACGGGACAAACCACAGCCCCGACGGGAACCACAGCCCCGACGGGAACCACAGCCCCGACGGGACAAACCACAGCCCCGACGGGAACCACAGCCCCGACGGGACAAACCACAGCCCCGACGGGACAAACCACAGCCCCGACGGGACAAACCACAGCCCCGACGGGAACCACAGCCCCGACGGGGAGCATAAGGCCCTAGGTTCGATTCCCAGGTCAGACAAAGCGTCATTTTGCTTTTCCATAAGGATTTTTAAGCAGTAATCCAGAGTTTGGATTAATACCCGGTTGGTGGCAATAGGCTCGACCCCTATTGCATATATATTGTTTCGCTGGATGGCTTCCCACTAGATGGACCGATGACTCGGTGAAGGTTGCGAGGATCCGCTGAATGGCTTCCCACTAGATGGACCGATGACATGGTGAAGGTTGCGAGGATCCGCTGGATGGCTTCCCACTAGATGGACCGATGACCTGGTGAAGGTTGCGAGGATCCGCTGGATGGCTTCCCACTAGATGGACCGATGACCTGGTGAAGGTTGCGAGGATCCGCTGGATGCGAGACGCATTGGACCGGTCAATGTGGTGGCACTTTCGTGAGGCCTATGTCCAGCCGTGGAAATCCTTTGGCAGCAATGATGATGGTGTACTACGGTACACCCCTGCATAACCCTTCGAAGATCCAGAATCCAATGCTACCAACCTTTCCAATAACCCTTTCATTTACACGAGCCACGCTCATACTCACACGAGATTAAGAAGATTTCTCGCAAGTTCACCTACAATCAAACCCCAGCATAACCCGACCCCTCTTCTCACACCACTAGCCCTCTTCTTCTTTACACAAGAGGTCAGCTAATACTAGGCACTGATTGTACTAGCACGTACCCGTACAATCCCTAATTTGTATTGTCCGGCCCGTTCCGGAACAGGTCGTGAGAACGGTCTGTGTTGTCTTAGAGACATGTACACATTGTGTTGGCACTGTCCACAAGATGCTTTGGGTTGTGGGTTAAGGCATGAACTGTAGCGATTTGAAAGGTGGTCGGAGTAAGCTTGCATCTCTATTGACGTTACTATTGTTGATCGTTATAATAATATGAGGTAGTATAACTACCTTTCGGGGCTGCGGGTTGTTTGAAAGAGATACCGCGGCCTCGGCACAAAGGGCTAAGAGGGAACATAGGTGGTTTTTGGTCAATAGAACTCCGACACTCCCTACCGCTCTGCACAGAGCGGTAGGAGTCATTTGATAATTTTCCAGGCTCCAAAAAAAAAATGGTAGTAGGTATAGTTAAAGTCGAACCTGTATAAAAATACTATTATTCTTTCTCACACACTATACGGGGACTTTTAGCTGCAGAACAAGCTTATAGGAATTTAATCCAAGAATAATTTCAAAAAGAAAAACACATCGTGTTTCTGGTAAAAGTTCTATTAGGTATAAAATTTATTAATTTTTTTTATACCACAAATACAAAACTATCTATCCTATCAAACTGCCAATCACCTAAACAAAGCCGATGGAGTTGTTGTGTATGTTAAAAATACTCATAAGACTTCAGTACAAGAAGTAAAATTGACACATGCGTCCTGCCTTCAAATTAACATTTACCCTGACCTAACTATCCTGGCTATCTACCGGTCGCCTTCAAAACCAAAAGCTGACGAATTTATAAATTCATTAAATGATCACTTAACCAGTATTGCGTCGAGTAAAAATATAATAGTCACAGGAGACATAAATATAAATTTGATTTATAATGAGGCCGAACATTCTTAGGATCGTTCAAACAGGCTAACATATCTAAACATGCTTGCGATGCACGGCCTACTTTCCGGGCATTCACTACCCACTAGAGGCAAAAATTGCTTAGACCACTTCATGGTCAAACTTGACCCCACAAATACTACTGCGACGGTAGCTGTACTAAATACGACTATAACAGATCATTTTATGATTTTCTTAAAATTGTCAACCAAAAAAGTTATACGTAAAATCCCTAAAACTAAAATAATGATTAACTTCGATAAAGCATTAGAAAACCTAGTTGAAAGTAATTTACATCATTTGTTAAATTTTACCGATCCTAATACAATTTGTGACCGATTAATACTTGCAATACAATCTTGTCTAAAAAATAACACCATAACGACAGTAATTCCGCAAAAATGCAGATTAATAAAACCATGGATGACAATTGGATTACTGCGCTGCATACGTAACCGCAATGCCATGCAACTTAAATTAAAGTCTGAACCTCATAACGAAATACTAAAGATTACCTTCAGAAGATACAGAAACTATTGCAATTGCATTATTAAAAAACAAAAACGTAAACACGACCGGGACCAATTATCTAAAGCGCATAAAAACCCCAAAAAAATGTGGGAAACCATAAATAACATTACTCACCGAAAGTCAAGCAAAACGCCCAATACAGATCTATTAGAGCTTAAGGCTACTCCAAAAGAGTCAGCTGACACTGTGAATAAATATTTTTCTAACATAGGTAAAATTCTCGCGAACGAAATAATTACCAACTCCACCACAGGATACGGCCAAAACTATAGTACTGCGTCACCTAACGTTCAACCTCTCTCATCATTTGTACTTTTAAACACTGACCAGGATGAAGTTCACCGCGTTCTAATGTCTCTGAAATCTGATAGTGCCCCGGGCTGGGACGGCATAACTGTCAACTTCCTGAAGACCGCTCATGCTGTTGTCGTCCCAATTATTACCCACTTAGCGAACCAGTGCTTCGAACATGCTACTTACCCGAACGCCTTAAAACTAGCTCTTATAACACCAGTGCATAAGAGTGGAGACAAAGCTCATCCGTCAAACTATAGGCCTATATCTGTACTACCATCAATATCTAAAGTACTGGAAAGGTTAATAAATTCACGTCTCTTATCTTATTTGAACGTAAACAACTTACTATCCCCCTCGCAGTACGGTTTCAGACAAAAAATTTCGACGGAGGATGCAGTACTGGCGCTTTCCTCCGCTGTAGCCAGTCAAGTGGATAGCGGAGGAAAGTGCCTTGCTGTCTTCTTAGATCTCCAAAAAGCTTTCGACACAGTTTCTGTCTCCACACTGCTTGATAGGCTGGAATCAATTGGTGTCAGAGGTGTTCCCCACGCCCTGTTTAAAGACTACTTGAGTGAACGCAAACAAAAGGTTAAGATCGGCAATACCATAAGCTCTGAAGAGGTCGTCCAATTCGGAGTTGGTCAGGGTAGTGTGCTCGGACCGACATTGTTCCTGATATACATAAATACCTTGTGCAGCATGAGACTTGTGAATGGACATATTCTATCGTACGCAGATGACACTGCCATAGTGTTCAGTGGTGATACCTGGGACAATGTCCGGATAACAGCCGAGCGTGGACTGGCACAGGTAACGGCCTGGCTTGACCTTAACCTTTTAACCCTAAATAGTACCAAAACCAACTTCATCTGCTTCACAAAGTATAACTCCTCTCAACCCTCTCCAGTATTCAAAATTAAGATTCATAAATGCAATTTCCCTATTAACACAATCTGTTCTTGCACAGAAATTACTAGAGTTCAATCTACCAAATACCTGGGCATTATGGTTGATCAACGTTTATCCTGGCATAACCACACTGAACTAATAATGAAGCGTGTACGGAAGCTAATCTGGACTTTCAAGACATTACGTCATGTCATCTCGAAAAAACTCCTCCTACAAAATTACATTTCACTGGCTCAGTCCGTCCTGGCTTATTGCCTTCCCGTCTGGGGAGGCGCCACTAAAATCAAATTTCTAGATCTCGAGAGGGCCCAGAGGTCCCTACTAAAAGTTATGCTTTTTAAACCCTTCCGCTTTTCAACCGAGAACCTTTACCATATTTCAGATGTCCTTTCCGTTAGAAAGCTTTACATAATTAATATAATTCTGACAAAGCATAAAACTCTATCGTTTAACCCACAGAAGACCAAAGGCAGAAGGAAAGACACGGTTGCTCCAAATGTGTCAGTAAAGTCTACATTCGCAAAAAGACAATACCCTAGGCAATCATCCAACTTATACAATCTTCTTAATAAAGAACTTGACATATACCCACTAACTTACCGCGAATGCAAAAACACTTTGTCTAAATGGATTAAGTCAAAAACCTATGACGAAGTGGAAAATATGGTGCAATCAATGAGACTGTAATATAAATTATACTTCGGGTACTTGACTCTTATTATATATTACGCCAGAATATTTCTCTCGCTAATGGAAGATAATGAATGCTCTTCATTAATTCCGATCCCAAGACTTGCCGTAGGGTTAGCTTGCAAAAACTGCCTAAATTACCGGTGATATTAATCTCCACCTGTGCGGGTGCATCCCCCAATCTCAATCCCTGACTCACACACTAACTCTCACCACTACTACACACACACACACTACTCACATACACTCACTTACACACATTACACACATCATAGCGCGTTAGTTATTTTCATTAAAAAAAGACCGTTCTGTTCCTTACCTTTTTAATTTTTAATTGTATAACTTCAAATTTTATAACAACTACAAAACCTGGGGATGGGCGGAGAATCCTAAAACAAGCATACTATTTGCTTAATTGGATTCTCTCAATTGTAACTAGCTTAAGTTAATTAAGATGAAGCAATAAACATTTTTATTTATTTATTATTTATTATAAAATGTTTGAGTAAATTTCTTAACAGATATTTTGTGTATTTTTTACTATTATGTGTAATTTCCTATTTAGGTATCATAAAAAGCTTCCTTTAAAGAAGCAACAAATCACACAAGTAACACATTATTTCGACTTTTGCTATAATTTTGTTTGTCCAGTCATGTCTTCACTCCGCTCCCTTCCATAGCTTGTACCACCCACCATGTCTGTTTGTCCGGCGCGTTGACGGTTCGCCTGTTGACATATAAGGTCGTCGCCCCCCCTTCCGGCTCCGTTCGCAAATATTCACCGCAAACATTATGAAACTGGACAATTCTATACGTTCAGAACAACCATGGGCCTTTGAAGTATTTTGGACTGTTGGGAGAGGAAGAAAAGATTAAAATCAAAAGTCTATTCTTAAAAAAAAATCGATGACATGTGACGTCTACCAACCCGCACTGGGCCCGCGTGGTGGATTATATCCATCCCCTCTCCGCGAGAAGAGGCTTGAGTCCCTGCAGTTGGACCAATATAGGCTGATGATGAATTATGATGATGATTCTTGAAATTGAGATGAGAATAGTACAGTTTTTAACGTTAAAATAACGTAAGACGGCTTTTAAACACCACTTTTTATTGTTTCTGCAGCTGAAAAAAGCGGTGGAGATATAACCCCTGCCCCTCAGGTCCAGTTGCAGAAACATACTGCAAAATGTGGTGAATGTCCGAATAGGGAAGAATAATAAAAATATAAATGACTTTTTAGTTATGGGCCTTTCTCCCACAAGGTGAACGGATTACTAGAAAGCATAGGGGATCGGACAAAAAAAAACTAATTAGTCCGTCAGATAGATTTCCAAAAATTATTGGACACGTATTTTTTCTTTTTTCTCGTAAACTTAAAATGAAGACGATACAGTGCTTCGAAAACTCGTGTGACGTCATATGATAGTACATTTTGACAACACAAGTGACGTTTCAAGCCCCACTCCAAGATCTTTGACGCGTTTTATCTTCGTCATTTTTTATTGATTTGATAAAACAAAAAACACATACTCAATATTTTTCGATAATCTAACTTACGGACTAAACAGAATCTTAATATTTTGACCCAGTCCGATCCTTAATACCTAGCAATGGAAGATTTTGCCTGAAAAGATGGTGAAGATGTAAACTGTTGAGAGTGTTTGTGTTGTTTTGTAACTATGTTATTCACATTCCTTCACATTTGTAACGATAATCCCTGAATTTATGATAGTAAACCAATAAATCCGATGATGTTTCCATCGATTTAATATTATTAGTTTCGTATTGAATAAAATAGAATAACATTGTTATTGACACACAAAAATAACTCATAATTTCAAAATAGAATGATTCAGGATACATAAATTAAGAAAACGAAATGTCATTTCCTAAAAACTTCAAGTATACCGTATTAATATATTTTATATGACGTTTTTATTATAATATTAATGTGAAATAATGCATTGGCTACTCTTTGCCGTCAATTATTATTTTAATTGAATCTAAATGTGAGAAAATGATTATATAACTGCTAGATATTATAATGGTTGATTAATGGTTATGTATTGTTTTCGCCTGCGGCTCTGTCTGTGTAGTGAATAAGTTTTTGATTCGGTATTGCCTATAGACACAATCATAGACAGAAAATTTAATTTATGCCTATGTATTCGCAGATAATCATAAAATGATCATTTGAAATCATTTCAAGCCTTCAGAAGAAATAATAAAATTGTACTTTACGGTTATTCTTGGTACTCCCACGTCTAATGCCACACTAGTGTCTAAGTTCACCATTTTGAATAAAATAATAACATACACAAAGTAAGGGGGGATGACTCAGAGAGTCGGCATTATAGATATTGTGGGTCTAGTCACCGGTTCCTTTTGATCATCTAGATTTTAGATCTAAGTAATATAATCAAGTCGAAAAGTCTGTTTGAACGTAGTGCTATTTTCTTGACTGACAGCCGAATTTGAAAAAAAAAATTTTGCATTTGTATAACTTAATTCGTGATTTAAAAAAAATCTTTTGAATAATTTGGAACTTTGACTTCTATATTATCTCTGTAACTATAGAGTCAAGAACAAAAAAAAAAATGCAAAAACGAAAAAGAAAACTAAGTGCCTTTCGGCTTTTGCACCCTTTATTAGTTAACTGTTTATAAAAGAATTGGACAATTGCTGAACTTTTGACGGCATGGTTGGCGCAGTGGCTCAAGCAGTTGACTGCTGCGCTACGTCTCGCGGGTTCGATCCCCGCACGGAACAAATATATATATGGCCTACTGATAGTTGTTTCGGGTCTGGGTAGTTGTGTATGTGAGTTTAAATGTCTGTTAACGCACCTACGATACAGTAGAAATTCCTAGAGTAGGGCAACGTTGTTTTAAAAAAAAAAACTTTTTTTAGAATAATTAAAATAATTCATTCAATTCGGTTTACATGGTATTTCTATTATACACGCACTTAAAGGGTCACCGCTGTGAATCAAAATGAAAAATAGCATAATATTGGAACGCGCCCGTGGGCTACTAACTTGTGATCTTGTTACTGTAATCCTAAAAAATAAAAATTGGCTGTCAACTAGTTTATTTTTCATTAAAATCAAAACCTAGTGTGATAGAATCTCACAATAAATGTTTTCAAACGTCAAGCAAGTGTAAATCGCTGAATAACATTACCAGTAAATATTGTTAAAAGTGCCGTATCATAGTGCCAAACTTAAAAGTGCGGGGAATCTTCGCGGTTAAGCGAATGGTGTAAAGACTAAAGTCCTGCGAGTGCTCCACTGTACCAGTGCTACCAACCTACCAACGAAGTTTTTGGTGAAAGCGTTCCAGCGCCGTGAGTCGTGCGCTGTGCGCCTGCGTTGCATTGCAAAGTCACGCAACAAGTGGCGCCACCCCGACAACTCAGGGAACTATTTTCTACAATATTGCGCTTTGTAAGATTATTTTATTATTATTTTTTAATTAATATGGCTGAATCAGAATCTTCACCTTCAAGAAATAATTCTGAAAGTACTGTGTCCCCCACAAGACCAGGAGAAAAGGGTACCTCGCGTGCCAAAAAAAGAGTGGCCCGGTCGTCACCAACGATTAGCGACTCTAGTACGTTGACTAAGGCTGATGTGCAAGGCATAGTAGAAGCAGTAATAAAAACGGCAATGACAGACATGCTTGCGCAATTAAATGCTAACATGAACTCAGAACTTAAATCTATCAGGAAGGAATTGAAAGAAGTAAACGAGGCTATGTCTTTCATGAACAGTCAATATGAAACTGCTATTCTGGAGGCTAAGAAATCTGTGCAATCAATAAGGGATCTTGAAGCCAAAAATGAACTAATGTCCAACACCATGGTAAAACTCTCAAATCGCGTAAACCAGATGGAACAACATGCTAGATCCAGCAATATTGAGATTCAATGCGTTCCAGAGAGCAAAGCGGAGAATGTCATCAGCCTAACAAAACAGCTGGGGTCGGCAATAGGCTGCGTCATTACAGATAATGATATTTTGAGCTGCACACGAATTGCCAAATTAAACCGTGACTCTCCGAGGCCTCGATCAATCGTCACTCAATTCAGCTCCCCAAGACTCCGTGATCAATTCTTGGCAGCTTCGATCGACTTCAATAAGAAAAACAGTCAGGACAAATTGAACTCTTCTCATATAGGATTGGCTGGGCCTAAAAAACCTATCTACGTAATGGAGCATCTGTCGGCAACCAACAAGGAAATCCACGCCGCAGCAAGAACCAAAGCTAGAGAACTAGGATTCCAATTTGTGTGGATCAGAAGCGGTCGTATTTTAATGCGTAAAGACGTTACATCGGAACATATACTCATAAAAGATCTAGCAACTTTAGAAAGGTTGAAATAAGTTTAACCATATAGAAAAATTTTGTGCATGTTAATTGTATTTCACAAACACAATTCAACGTGTTTAATATTGAGATTTATTATCAAAATGTAAGAGGCCTGCGGACGAAAACGCACGATTTTTTATGTAAAATTGCAACATGTAACTACGATATTCTAATTCTGACAGAAACTTGGCTTAATAATAGTATCTGTGATAAAGAACTGTTTGATGGTAGGTACTTGGTCTATAGAAGAGACAGGGAAAGTTCAGGCTACCACTGTCATAAGGATGGTGGCGGTGTCTTGATTGCAGTGTCTAAAAAACTACTTTCAAAAAGATTACTTCATAGACAAAGTAATTGTGAGGATCTTTGGGTGTCCGTAGAAATACCGTGCGAGCGCTCGAGACAACGCCGCCGTCTTGACCTTTGTGCTGTCTACCTGCCACCACCGGTCTCTAAATCAATGTTGGAACATTTTATTGATAATTGTAATTCTTATCAGGATAACCATAATGCGTACACATGCATTGTGGGAGATTTTAACTTAAGAACCATAAACTGGAGTGACCTAAACAATCCTCTCAAAAATCAGCACGTTAGTAGTCTCGATCAACTTCTTATTGATTTTACATCAGTTAACAATCTCCGACAATGCAATAATGTTACTAACAAAAACAGTAGACTACTGGATGTTGTATTGGTGGACGTTCCAGGTTGTTGCGTTAGTGAAGCGGATCCTTTAAGTGTGATAGACCTTCACCATCCTCCATTAGATATACAGGTAACATTGACGGAGTCGTTAAAACTAAAATCTAATAGCATAGTAAAAAGAAACTTCCATAAGGCTGACTATGAAGTAATAAACAAGCATTTAAAGGATAAGGACTGGGAAGAGTGTCTGAGATGTTGCAGTAGTGTTGACGATATGGTGGAAGTTTTTTACAGCGTCATTAGGTCAGCTGTCAATACTTTTGTACCCATCATCCGACAGCAAAGTAGTAATGTTCCCATATGGTTTGATAAGAAACTCCTTGATTTATTGAAAGAAAAAAATAAACTGCGCAGTAGATATAAAAAGTACAAGAATCCTCTAGACAAGCTATCACTCACATTAATCACTAAAAGATGTGATAAGTACGCTAAGGAGTGCTACAATAGATACATTAAAAGTACTGAAGACTCTATTGCCAGGTGTCCTAAAATCTTTTGGTCATATATCAAGAATAAACGTGGTGGAGAAAGTTCATACCCAGCGTCAATGACTAACGGACCGATAACATCTTCGAATGGAGAAGGAATATGTGAGTTATTTGCTTTAAATTATAGCAGCATTTATAAAGAAGATACAACATCATCCTCAGGTCACAACTATGTAGCCTCCGAATACCTGGAAGAAATAGCAACACAGTCAGACAGTATATCTAACGTGGACATCACATATGAGAATGTTGAGAATAAACTGAAAAGCCTTGACATTTCTAAGGGGGCAGGCCCAGATGATATACCGCCACTGTTTATTGCCAGGTGTGCGCCGAGCCTGGCTGTACCTTTGACGAAGATTTACAACACCTCAATCCGATCTGGCAAATTCCCTAAAGAGTGGAAACAGGCGAAAGTAGTACCGGTCTTCAAGAGTGGAGACCCAAGTGACGTGAAAAACTATAGACCAATATCCATCCTTTCGATTTTTGGTAAAATATTGGAGTCCTTGATTTGTCCACATATTCAAAGCTACTTTTCCAAGTTCTTAAGCGACCATCAGCACGGCTTTGTAAAGAACAGATCCACTAGTACAAATCTGGTGTCTTTTGTCGAAGCCTCATGCGAAGCCATGGATAAAGGTTTACAGGTTGACGCTGTTTACACGGATTTTAGCAAGGCGTTTGATAAGGTTTCGCATGAACTGCTTGTCAAGAAACTAGCTACGTACGGCGTCACCGGTAGTCTTCTGAAGTGGTTTGGCTCCTATCTGGCAGGTCGGGAGTTTTATGTGGTTGTCAATGGGTTTCGGTCAGGCAGTTATGCCATCGCCTCGGGTGTCCCTCAAGGCTCTCATCTGGGCCCTGTATTATTCATCATTTATATAAATGACGTGGCATGGTGCTTCCACAATACTAGCATCTTCCTTTTTGCAGATGACTTGAAAATTTCAAGACCCATTAGGTCTCAACAGGATGTAAACCTGATGCAAGATGATATCGACCGACTATCTGCATGGTGTTATCACAACAAAATCTCGTTGAACAGTTCGAAATGTAGCCACATAAAGTTTACTAGGAAAGTAAATACAGTGAATTCGACGTACCAAGTAAACGGAGTGAACTTAGGCGAGGTGGATGTGGTGCGAGATTTGGGAGTTATCTTGGACTCTAAACTCACATTTATTCCACATATTGAGAACATTATTAGTCGATCCCAACGTACGCTTGGTTTTGTCATTCGCAATGGAAAGGTATTTCAACGCCCACATACCAAAATACTTCTCTACAATAGCCTCATAAGAAGTATCCTGGAATACTGCAGTGTAATGTGGAGGCCCCACTACGCAACCCACTCGATGCGGATAGAACGAGTCCAAAAAAGGTTTGTCCGATACCTAGGGTACTCAAAGGGAAGGCAATTCAAATATCTCTCCTACCTTGACAAGCTGAGCTGCTACAAAATGAGTTCCCTGCAAGCACGAAGGGAACTCTTGGATTTAAGATTTGCATATAAACTGCTCAACAACAACATTGACTGCCCACAATTGCTAAAAAAGTTCAATTTCAGAGTACCCCGTAGACCACCTCGCAGACCTATAACACCCTTAGCTCCACCTCTTCGCCGTACAGTGTTTGGTGCTAATTCACCTATACCTCGCATGTGCAAACTCGTAAACGAACGCAGCGACCTGGTTGACGTCCACGCAGACTCAATATTGACGTTTGTCAAACGTATTTAGTATATAATATAAAAGTAGAATTTAAGTACTTACATTTACATTAAGTCTTTAGTTTTTTTTCAATTGTAGGTATCCCTTACAAGTGTTAATAATAATAATATTAAGTTTTTAGATTCAATCTACGATTACAAGGAGCATCGTGCATGTAGTGTTTGCCTGTAATTGGTTGTGCAGTTAGATTTAAGACACAATTATGTAAATATTTCTATGTTTAAAATGTCTGTAGCAACTGTTGGTGAACCTTAAATAAAATAAATAAATAAATAAATAATTACAGTAATTTGTATTTAAAAAATAATCTTGCTTTAAATCAAAAGATAACATGACCCACCATGCAACTTAATTAGAAAACATTAACATAACAATTAATTTAATGAATATCCACTACAATAATTTTATAGTTATCTGACCTAAAAGTTATCAAAAAGATAAATTACGACTACTCTATACTCCGTCCAACGAGACGAACTAATATGGCGCTCTCTCCCTTGCACAATCGTATGAAAGTGATAAGGACGCAGCTCCGACTTAAATGGCCATGGATTGGTTAATGGGCGTGGCTAATTCATGAAAATGTTAGGCTGCGTTTACATCGTTGATCTAAATCGCTTACTAACTCTGTCATCTAAAAATAATAGTTTTTTTACAAATTACAATCTGTAATTGAAAGCAAATATTGAGTTGTTGTGTATAAAACAAATATGCTAGGATATGAACAAATTAAACAAAAAATATTTTCTTAAACGTTATAATATAGAATATAGGCAATAATCAGTCCAAAAACACGCCAAGTCAACAAGTAAGTAGGAATCAGTCCAGTAAACAAGCCGGGTCAACGTAAAACCGAACACTGTGAACACACTGAAATAAGCACCAAACAATACGTCCGCACCGCTCAAGAGACAGAATCGGATTGATATTTGGTCACAACGTGTACGCGCCCTAAGTTCCTTATCTCCAACCAATGACGTTCAGCGCTTGATTTCCCCATTAGTTCGTCTCGTTGGACGGAGTATAGACAATTAGACATTTTTCAAAAATACCTCACTGCGTGCAACTTCTTAATTTAGGCTGCTTACACACGATAATTACTGTTTGGTTTATTAAACAAGTAAATCATTTGAACAAAGTGCGCATGTAAACTACCCTTATTAATGTCTATGTACAGTCAGAAGCATAAATATGTATACTTACGCTGCAAGTTTTAAAAGGTTATTTTTTCTTTACGGTATTTATTGCAATTTAATGTTGGAGGCTTTTACCCAGGAATGGGACAAGGCAGGATAGAAAAAAAATGTTACGTATTTAAATTGTGTTTAGATTCTTATTTTTTTCTAATGTGTCATGTTTAGCACATTTATGTAATTGCATTTCTTTTTTAATAAGTATTTTGTAACCCATATTGTTAAATGAAATAGGGCCCGTACCTTTTTTTTTTTTGGTGGGTGGAAAATCATCGAATGACCCCCCCCGCTCTTGGGCAGAGCGAAGGGGAGTGTCAGACTTCTACTGACTAAAAACCGAACCCATGTTCCTTCTTTGCCCTTGCGCCGAGGCCACGTAATCTAGTACAAAATACCGCGGCCCCGACGGGCCATAGTTTCATTCAGTACCTATTCAGTTAGTTGCTAAGTGTATACATATGTATGCTCTTGACTGTACCTCGTTGGCACGTTAATTGGGGCCTCGTGGCTTTTAATTATTGACGTCATAAATACTGCGTCATTGAGTTTTGATGCATGATTTAGGTTTTTATGTAATCCAATCAATTTTAAACCTAAATAAAGTAGTGCTAGAAAGCAGTAAACAAAATATATTGTATTTTTAGGAAATCAAGCAATCAAAATTACCAATCATGTCAATTGATTGGTACAACGCTATTGTAATAGATACAATTCCACCAACTTATCTGTACAGTCGATATTATCATATTAATCTTATGTAAAAAAGTGTAAAAAATAAAAAATCTTCTGTTGTACACTTTCTCCAAACAACGTATAAGAAAATAAGTTAAAAAAACATTTAATTCCAGTAACACTGACTCATAATAAAAGAAATACAATATATACGGAATAGGGTGTCAACGAGTCAAGCCAGTCCACTTTCAGATATAAACAAAAAAAAAACAAGCAAACACACAGCGTACTACTAAGTTTATTAAAATATGACTCAGACACTAGATATCAGATCGAAGAGATCTCAAAACGGCTAGAAAACCCGTCTAGATCGTTGAATATACAAATATCTAGTATGCCTAGATCGTAATAGAAATAGCTTTGATGTCCATATAGAAATTACCTGTGTGGTCTAGTGCAAATAGATCTATCGGTATCTGTATCTAATGACTTTTTTCTTATTTAATTTTGAAAACAAGCTTCCTATTTTGGAGAGGGTCGTTAAGGGAAAATGGTTCCGAGTTATTTTTATTTAGATATACCTCGTCCTACATAAATAACATTAGGTAATCCTCGAAGAGTTGGGGAGACATGTATCTAAGAGGAAATCCACATTTCGCGAGTCATGGTTTTTTTTCGGCCCATGAAAAAGAGGCGGGCCCTTTGCCATAGGCGAGGCACAAATCCAGACTCCGTGACAGCTACTGAACAATTCCTGATAGGAAAACCCTAACTACTTGCCTGATCCGGGGATACAACCTAGGTTAGATGAAGTCCTAAGACCTCATGCTTAGCAATCGTGCCATGTCGTCGCCATGTCCTGGAACCAAAAAGTCGTAGAAAAGCTACATTCATCAGAAAATTATACCAAAAACAAATATATAAAGCTATGAAAGTATGACATCGAAGAACATAAAAGACTAACTACAAAACCAACATTTTTAATAGTATGTCAGTTATATCTCTTATAGATGGGATACCTACTTCACTGCGAGAAACGTTTCATCGAGTATCGTTTCTTCGAAAACCTTTCAGCGATATCACTATACTGCGATGCTTTATTAAACCGAAGACTTGTTACTGCGATGTTTCATTACATCGAAAATCTGTACTGCGAACGATTTTACTTCGTGAATATCATACTGCGAAGTCTTGTTTAATCGAGGTCTTGTTACTGAGATGTTCTGTTATTTAGGAAAACTAACATTGATTGATACAAGTACATTGATTTTGTTTTCCAAAACAATACCAAATGTTTAACCGACTTCCCAAAAGGAGGAGGTTCTCAATTCGATTGGTATGGTTTTTTTTTTCTATGTATGTACACCGATTACGCTGCGATTTATGGTCCGATTTACGTGATTCTTTTTTAGTTTGATGCGGAATAGTTGCCTTTTGGTCCCATAAAAATTTAGTATACTTTGGCCCAGTATTTTCATTTTATGAAGATTTTTCTTAATTTATGAACATTTTTCGTTAATGTGTGTTCGCGAATAACTTCGTCGTTTATAAACCAATTTTGATGATTCTTTTTATATTGTGAAGGAGATATTTTAATATGGAAACCAGGACCTGATGATGGAATCCCAGAGAACTCGAGGGCAACCCTCAAAGTCATAGGCACGTATTACGTGTTTTTTTGTCGAATGTTAGGTTTCTTAGTCGAATGATGTTATGTCGAAATGTATAGTAAATATTTCTATAGGATATTAAAACTAAAAATGAAAAAATAAAAAACTTTTTTGCAAAAAAAAACAACCGACTTCAAAAACACCAAAAAGTGAAAAATTAACTTCAGAAGAAAAATCTGCTTCTGAAGTCAGTGGAAAAAAAATGAAATGTAATAAACAAATGTCACCGACTTCAGAAGCAGATTTTTCTTCTGAAGTTTATTTTTCACTTTTTGGTGTTTTTGAAGTCGGTTGTTTTTTTTTACATTTCTTTTTAAGCGCCTGTACAAATTATGAAAGCAATTGCGAGTTTTGTTATAGCTATAGCAAAATCAATGTACTTGTATCAATCAATGTAAGTTTTCCTAAATAACAGAACATCTCTGTAACAAGACCTCGATTAAACAAGACTTCGCAGTATGATATTCACGAAGTAAAATCGTTCGCAGTACAGAATTTCGATGTAATGAAACATCGCAGTAACAAGTCTTCGGTTTAATAGAGCATCGCAGTATAGTGATATCGGTGAAAGGTTTTCGAAGAAACGATACTCGATGAAACGTTTGTCGCAGTGAAGTAGGTATCCCCTTATAGATACACTCATAAAACTAAATGTTCATTAAAAAAAAACCGGCCAAGTGCGAGTCGGACTCGCGCACCGAGGGTTCCGTAAAAAAAATATATTATGTGATGTAACTAAAAATTTATGGTTTTCGTAATTATTCCTTTATCTATGCTATAAGACGTTGCTTCGTACCAAATTTCAAGATTCTGAGTTCACGGGAAGTACCCTGTAGGTTTTGATTCCCTTGCGAGTGTCGAAAATTTGCGGCATAAACGGGAGTATCTTTTGATCGCGTTGACTTAGAAGTTTGATTTTTTCACAGCTCCAAGAGACCATAGACTTGAGTATTTGATATGAATTTCAGCTTGATACCTCCACGCGTTCCTGAGAAAAAAGGTCTTGACAGACAGACAGACAGACAGACAGACGGACAACAAAGTGATCCTATAAGGGTTCCGTTTTTTCCTTTTGAGGTACGGAACCCTAAAAAAAAACTTTACATTATAGCTAGCAATACCAATAGAGTTGCTTTTAAAAAAACTGTCATAAAAATACCACTATTACTCATAAAATTTTACACAGATTATAAAATCTTTAGAAAAACTTCTCAACGTGCAACTCACTAAAAATTTATAGACAAAAACAAAATGAATCCAAAACTAATTAAAAATACATATTATCGTGTTAATTACAAAAGTTCAATATCTGGTCAACGTACTGCGTTTAATTCATACAATTTATATAATAATATGAAACGTACTTAGATACACATAAAACTTTAAGTTACTAGGCAAAGGCGACATTCACAAGCGTATGCTGGGGCAACCATGATTCAGAAAAGTGTACGGACAGGTCCGAATAAGAATTCGTAATTAACCGGTTCAAACGAAGCGGATAGTGATATAAATTACAGTGATACTTGTTTGCTAACTGCGTAATAGCTGTAATTCTTTGCAAGAAAATTATTCTGTTGATAATATCTACAGATCTGTATGTAACTGGTACTCTACTTAATGTTGTGTTGTGACAAAGTTTTTCGTATGGGTGTTAAGGGTAATTATTACTCGAATTTATTGGTTGGAATAAAATTTTAAGAGTAGGTATATTTTTATGTTCTTTTAACATGACTATGCAGCTTTCTTCACTTTTTCCCCAGCAATTTTTTTTTTTTACAAATTAAACCGTAGGAAATTTTATTCATCTATAAATTGACTTCAACGAAACGTAATAGGCACTTTCTACTTTTTTTACGGATTCTCCATAATTTATACATTTAAAAATAAAACAAATTACAACATAATATCGCCTCGTCATTCCATATAAGAATAGCTCATACATCTACCAAGCCATAAATATTTAATAAGTTTTGAGAATTCCAATTCCCATAACATTAGCATTTTGCAAATTATTGACTAATTAATATGTCGGAGCAACATCATTGTAGACGCATGTCAGGATTTTAATATAAACACTTTACTACCATAACTTATATTAGCTATTTTAATTATATTATGCTAAAAAAGGGATTATTTCGTATAAAATAATAGCTGGGCTGCACTATCCTCCGCATTAGGGTTCCGTAGATACGTACATGATCTCGTTATTTAGAATTACTATTATACCAGAAAAACTCCGTTCCGTTATTTCCTTTGTGCCAGTCTGGTTCACCATACGATGATTTATTATGTTCACAATAGTCAACCCAAAATTAACCACCACGTAGTCCCTATATTTTTCATACTTTACAGTTTTTACCCGACTATGGCAAAGCCAAAGGAGGGTTATGATGTGTTTATAATAATATTACTTTTCCGGAAAATCGTGGCGAAGATTTTGTGATCATCGACGAACGACGACTGGTATTGTTTGCGAGGTGAACTTGGCAAGCCTACGATAAATAGATTTTGACAGAGAAAGGGGAGGTCTTTTGTGTAGTAGTCGGACACTTATAAGCTAATACAAATAGAAAAAAACTTTTTAAATTTAACCACAATGATGTTCTGTGTCTGACAGTCGAACAAACAAGTCTCCCACTATTCTAAACACGCGACAATCCAATCTAATCAGTCTCCAGCTCCAAATCACCTAAATCTTCACAGAACCCACGTGCCCACCTACTCACATATACAGTGTTATACAAAACCGTTCTTATAGTCACCCTAATAAAGAGTGTAACACATCGGACGGACCGATGGACGGGATGCAATCAGCATGTAGATAGGCTCTCACTCGGCGAAGCAAACATCGAATATTGATCGGCTTATTATGATAATGAGCGAATTTTAAATGTTGCCGACGAGCCAATGCGCTCTTACACGTAACGCTGCCTGATATTTGTAGCGGGAGCTATGTTCTTTAGATTTAAGTGTTTTTAGTTTATAGATTTTGAATGAGTGTCATTTGAGTTTTGTTTTGCTACTGTGGTATATAAACCTCCATTAAGATTTCTTAGGGAAAGAAAAGAAAAGAAAGAAAAAGTATTTATTGGTTTCACACCAGGACAAACCAAATTGACAAAAAATTAAAAGCTAACAAGGTAAACATAATTACGAGAAACACTTAAAATTAGGACATAATAATTTGAAAAAGTCCCGTGCGAAGCCAAAGGGCCACTATCTCAGCATGGTGCTGCAACATTTATGACAAATCACATTGCACTGAATTAAATTATTGAAATAAAATTGTTATAATTATTACATCTATGTTTATGTGACAATTAATATTGTGTTTGTATGTGTAAAATTTTTGACTGTAATTAATAATCTAAAATATTGTTATTTTCTAATCATTCTGACATTAATGTTATTTTTGTAATTTGAATTTTGATAAAAACTGATATAATCATCAATTTAATTTGTACGCTTAAACGCAAAACATAGACGGGACTCTTATATTTAATTGTAACACCACTTAAAAACCTATGTTTACAAATAAAGATTTCATTTTCAAATGTCACTGCGCTGGTATTCTAGGGACAATATTTTATTTTCCTCGCAGCATAATACAATTTGTGATTGTGAATTATGCACCAGCTCTGGAGAATATTTCGTAGTAGATTCTAATTTATATAATTCATAGCAAAATTGCCGGTCGTTGTGAACAGACGTATCGAACAATTACAATAAACAAATAATCACTTGCGAAACTGTGACCTAGTTTAATCCATACTCAGCAGTAACGCATACACATTAGATTTGTGTAAAGTGAATTATGAGAAATGACCGGCGTGTAACGTGAACAAAATATCCTGCTTCACGATGGAGGATAGCCCATTCATCCGGAGTAGCAAATGTGTTCGCTCTCCGCCTTCTACGCCTGTACCCGGGGCAGTACCCGCCTCAACCCCTCAAACGCCTATCCAAAACAATGATGCCCTTGAAGTTGTCTCGACGACAGAAATCCAGAACTGGATGGTGATCATCGAACAGAGCCTGAAGGAGGTGTGCGCTATTGCAACTGAAGGAAAGCTGAATGTTGACCAGAAAGGGCGCATCAACAGCCTATGCAGGAAAATCAGCAACGGGACTTCGCATATGGCCGTTATGTACCAGTCCGTTAAAGCAAAGGCCGTCCAGTCGCCCTACTTCGTCAAAACTCTGGAATGCCAACTCGATCTTTCGCAGCAGCTACAGAAACTTCAGCTGAAAATCGAAGATTCAGCGAAACCTGCCCAGGGATCTTCTTTTGCTGACATGGTGAAGAAAGGTGCCAACAACTATATCCAGCCGAGTCCTGTCAGTTCTGTGGCGATCTATCCAAGTGACAAGTTGAAGACCAGCGACGAGACTAAAACTCTCGTACAACAAATAATTAGACCTGAAGAAATGAAACTCCACGTGAGAGGCCTGCGCAAGACGAAGAACGGCGGTGTTATCATTAGCACCGAGACGAAGGACGACATCGAGAAGCTAAGACAATCGGTGCAGCTTTCCAAGGCAGGCCTAACAGTCGACGAGCCCCATAAAAGGAAGCCTAGGGTTGTGATTTTAGGAGTGCCGACATCCATGCAGGAAAATGAGGTTTTCACGTGCTTGTACAATCAAAATCTAGCTGAAAAACTTCAGGACTGTAGCCTAGAGTCGTTTTTGAGCTCAATTAAATTAAGTGTCAGGTAAGAAAGACACTGAGACCTGTAACTACATATTTGAAGTATCCCCAGTCATTCGCAAAGCCCGGTATCACATGACCGCGTTTTTGTAAATTGGTCGTCATGCCCAGTGAGAGACTTTACTTTGGTCACACGATGTTATAAGTGTCAGCAGTATGGACATGCGGCCAAGTCGTGTCGACAAATATCTTATACTTGCGGCCACTGTGGTGATCAAGGTCACTCAGTAAAAGAATGTCCAAAGAAGGCTGACAAACCAAAATGCGCTACTTGCATGCATTTCAAAAAGCCAGACAAGCATAATACAGGGGCTGCTGACTGCCCGGCGAAAATAATGGCTGAAAAAAGGTACATCAATTCTGTAGATTATGGAAGCGCTGTTAATTAGTAATTCTTCTGTCTTGTTTTATTTAATTTTATATTTTACCATTATGATAAACAGTTATAAAATATGAACATTAGTAGTTATGTGCAAATATCGAATTTTTACAAGAGCGCGTCGAATGTTTTTTGCGACCTAGTTTATAATCTGCCGATTCAAATATTTTTTCCTATAAGTAATAATTGTATGTTTAGTTGTAAGCTAATATAGTTAAGTTAATTAAAATATCTTTGTCGTTATGAAATGTTATTATATCGTAATAAACAAAAAACTACTGTCCTAGATTATATTATACTGATTGAGCTGCTACAGCCTGTGATACAGGATTTTCCTAGTTCAGGCGTCTTACATTATTTACCTATATTTTTAGTTTAAGATTTATATTGTTATTTTACCTTTCTAGAATTCTGAATAAAGATTTATTTATTTATTATTTTATTAATTGATACAGGATAGTAGGTACAATTTATTGAAATATTATTAAGCATAGCCAGTTGAACAAATGATATTACTGGATGAATTAGAATTTACATAATCTGCGTGCAACTTTCCTATAGCTCGGCCGCAAGTCTTCACTCTGTGAGAAAGTATGGCGGGTTGGGGTTTAATAAAAAAAATAAACATCTATAAAATTATAATGCATGTCCCTACCTATCCGCAAGAATTGTCTACAGTTCTACAATCTTTCTAATGACAAACCTGTGATGTTTTTTGTTTCAGAAAACTCTTCCAACTCTCAAGCGACCCTGTCCCACAAAACCCTAAACATGGTCACAGTACTGACGGTCCTTCATAATCCCTAGAATGTCTCGAGTTAATAATTTGTTACCGTCCCTTGTTAGCTGCAAGCCCTTACTAATTGAACCTGAGGTACATGTTATCAGCTAGATGTCATTACGCGTTTAAAGATTAAGGTATGGATAGAAGGGACACTCTTTACAATAGTTGTCTAAAATATGTGTTATTTAAGTACCTACTGAGTAGGAGCGTAATAATATAGCAATGATCATTTGAGGATCAGAATGTTGGGCCACAAAAGGGATAAATGAAAGGCAATTGCATGTGGCTGAGATGAGAATGCTAAGAGGGATGTGTGGTGTGACGCGAAAGGATAAAATAAGGAATGAGTACATAAGAGGAAGTCTGAAAGTGGCGCCAGTGAATGAAAAGTTGATTGGTAATCGATTGTCGTGATATGGACATGTGATGCGAAGGAATGAAGGAAATGTTGTGAGGAAAATGTTGAGTATGAATGTAGATGGCTATAAAAGGAGAGGAAGGCCAAAGAAACGATGGATGGACTGTGTGAAGGATGATATGGCTAGAAAGGAGGTGACTGCTGAGATGACGAGAAATAGGGAAGTATGGAAGAAGAAGACATGTTGCGCCAACCCCAAATAAATTGGGATAAGGGCTGGAGAATGATGATGATCATTTGAGACACACACATGATTCATAATAATTATGACGCAAGATAATTGGAAAGATTGTTTGAGGTTGTTTCCCGTCGGGGCTGTGGGTTGTTCGAAAGAGATACCGAGGCCTTGGCACAATGGCTAAGAAGGAACATGGGTGGTTTTTAGTCAGTAGAAGTCTGACACGCCCTACCGCTCAGCCCAGAGTGGGAGGAGTCATTTGATGATTTACCACCCAAAAAAAAAAAGTAGGAGCGTTAAATACTATCGATGATAAAAAGCAATTTGGGTACTCACCTGTTTTTAAGTACCTAGGCACTCTACGACAAATAAGTTGTGCATGATGTGCTTACCTGTAAGAGGTTGATACACTTGTATGTGACTCTTATTCATGTATCTCTTGCTTGTGTTGTGTATTCAATTGTTGGTGAGCCAAATAAATAAAATAAAAATAAAAACATCATTTGCGACTTTTGCAGCTTTTTGAGACTTAATCGTCAACTGGCGAGCGCGAATCTCGCGAGCGCGCGCGTGTTGGCACTTTTCGATTTTGCCTACTTTTTTTGTCGTCAACTCGCGCGTCTATGTAAAGTACAGTCAAATAAAAAGAGATTGAAAACAAAAACTATTAACCCGTGAGAAGGCGCGCTATGAGCAATTGGGCTTATTCCACTTTTCCCCCCTGAGAAAATCCCCCTCAAGGGGGAAAACTGGACTCGGATGTAAAACATGTCCAGAAAGTCCCCTTGGCATTTTGAGTTATTCCACAAATCCCCCCTGAGAGAATACTTTGGGGTGGAAAACTGAACTCGAATGTAAAATCATTCCAAAAATCCCCCTTATCATTTTGAGTTATTCCACTTTTCCCCCCTACGGTTACATTTTCAGACGGCATTGGCGTGGACAAGTAGGAGATGAGAAAAAAAGGATAGTAAAGTCCCACAAACTACCAGGACATCAGAAGTAGGCAGGAGGTATTGAAAACTGGAATGAAAGTTAAAAAAAAAGCATAGATGGTAAAGTCCCACCACAAACTACCAGGAGATCAGAAGTAGGAAAGAGGTACTTAATAAAAACTGGAATGTTTTTTTTTTTTTTAAAGCATAGACGGTAAAGTCCCACAAACTACCAGGAGAATAGAAGTAGGCAGGAGGTATTGAAAACTGGAATTAAAGTTTTTTTTTTATAAAGCATAGGTGGTAAAGTCCCACAAACTACCAGGACACCAGAAGTAGGAAGGAGGTATTGAAACCTGGAATGAAAGTTTTTTTTTTTATAAAGCATAGGTGGTAAAGTCCCACAAACTACCAGGACACCAGAAGTAGGAAGGAGGTATTGAAACCTGGAATGAAAGTTTTTTTTTTTAAAAAGCATCAAATTTCATAAAGTTTCTTATACATTTATAGTAGGTAAGTACCTAACTAAATTAAATTTGTTATAACGTTTTTGTAGCTGACTATACATTAAAACATCAAATTATATAGACGCGCGAGTTGACGACAAAAAAAGTAGGCAAAATCGAAAAGTGCCAACTCGCGCGCGCTCGCGAGATTCGCGCTCGCCAGTTGACGATTAAGTCCTTTTTGACTGCCTCGTTGGTCTAGCGGTGGCAACAGCGACTGCTAAGCGGGAGGCCCTGGGTTGGGTTCTCGAACTGGGCAAAGTTTTATTAGGTTTTTCCATCAGTTTCTATGTAACAGCCACGGATTTTAGTTTTGTTCCCGATTGCTGGCAATAGACTCGCCCCTATTGCGTGGGATTTGAACATAACTGGCTGAGTGTGGGTGTACTAATGAATACACATCTGCCTAACCCTTTAGGGATTACAGGTGTGATGATTTTATGAGTTGGGTTGACGATAATAATTATCGCCATAGTCATAGGAATCGATAGCAGAAGAATAAGGTGACCCAGTCCCATCAGTAGGAAAATCCGTGCAGAAATGATGTTTGTTGATATTTTATACAAGTAAGTTCTTCTTTTATAACGTTGCCCCACACTAGGAATTTCTCCTGTATCGTGGGTGCGTTCACAGACATTTAAACTCAGATACACAAAAACCGCGAACCGGAAGACGTTGCGTTGGAAGGCCTCCCACTAGGTGGACCGATGACCTGGTCAAGGTTGCAGGAACCCGCTGGATGAGAGACGCACGGGACCGGTCAATGTGGCGACGCCTGGGGGAGGCCTATGTCCAGCAGTGGACGTCTTTTGGCTGAAATGATGATGATGATGACACAAAAACCCAGACCCGAAACAACTATCTGTAAGCCATACAAATATTTGTTCCGTGCGGGGATCGAACCCACGACACGTAGCTTAGCAGTCAACTGCTTGATCAACTTCGCCAACCGTGCCGTCATTGATAAATTCGCTTCTGCACAATTTTCCAATTCTATGCTACTATCAGCTAGACGTATTTAAGTACTCCCCATACCTATCTTATCTCCGTCAAAGCCTGTTAGTACCTGAGACATACAAAATAAGTGTATGGAATTCTGTTTTAATATTTATAATTTCTAATGTCGTTTAAAAGATAAGGGAGTGACAAGTAACTTTGTATTTGAATATTAAAGACTTGCAGATGTAAGTTTTGTTGCAATAAAGTGGTTCGTTTTAACGCTGTGGCGGTTAAATTAAAATATAATAGCATGAAAAAAATGGATAAAGAAATATCTACTCAAAGTAGTCTATTTTATTTTTAAAGGCAGCTGCATTTACAGGTATTTGTGTGTCTTTTTTACGTTGACACCCGCTTTATATCAAAGATAGTTTTTTTTTATAGAAATGGTGATTTACACTTGGAATTACTCGTGTATCGTGGGTGCAATTACAAACATTTAGGTTGAAGTACACAAAATTATGTAGCCATACCCGTAAAAACAATCTGTAGGCCATACAATATATTAAAATTAATTTGTTCGATCTGGGAATCGAAAATGCGCCACGCGGTGCAAAAAAAAAAGTGCGAGTCGGGCTCGCGCACCGAGGGTTCCGTAAAAAAAATATATTATGTGATGTAACTAAAAATTTATGGTTTTCGTAATTATTCCTTTATCTATGCTATAAGACGTTGCTTCGTACCAAATTTCAAGATTCTGAGTTCACGGGAAGTACCCTGTAGGTTTTGATTCCCTTGCGAGTGTCGAAAATTTGCGGCATAAACGGGAGTATCTTGATGTAACTAAAAATTTATGGTTTTCGTAATTATTCCTTTATCTATGCTATAAGACGTTGCTTCGTACCAAATTTCAAGATTCTGAGTTCACGGGAAGTACCCTGTAGGTTTTGATTCCCTTGCGAGTGTCGAAAATTTGCGGCATAAACGGGAGTATCTTTTGATCGCGTTGACTTAGAAGTTTGATTTTTTCACAGCTCCAAGAGACCATAGACTTGAGTATTTGATATGAATTTCAGCTTGATACCTCCACGCGTTCCTGAGAAAAAAGGTCTTGACAGACAGACAGACAGACAGACGGACAACAAAGTGATCCTATAAGGGTTCCGTTTTTTCCTTTTGAGGTACGGAACCCTAAAAATCGTATGAACTCAAAGCAGCTATTTATTTATGAACAGTCGTTTGATTTAATGGTTTACCCCATTTTTAATATATCTAATGCAGCTGTCTGTAAGTACAACAGTGTGAAAGTTTTTAAATTCAGCGGCACCTGTTTAAACTTTAAAAGTTGACCTCAATATTATTTTGTTATGATAATGATAATTTGGTTTTAATAATGAGGCACTCATTATACGGCTATAAAGTCTGCTGGATTGATAAGTTAAACAAATTAACTCAGAAAGTGGGATATTTATCATGAGTGCCGTTTGTTTTGAGTTCCAGATGTATCGGTGCTATTGCAAGTTGGAAGGTCCTGGGTTCAACTCGATCCAGGTAGGGCAAATTGTGACTGAGTTTTTTCAAATGGAGATATTTTATTAGTAGCAATCAAAGGGCCTGTATTAGTTACTGGGTTACTGGTATCGACCGAATGATCGAATGACCGATGGATCGAATTGTCTGAGGGCCGAGCTTAATATACAATTTACTTAAAGATTCCCTCCCCTCTAACTCCCCCCTCCCCCTCCCTCTGGCTCTACTCCTGCCGAACCCATTAAGTATTACAGGTGTGATGTTATGGATACCAACCAAAACGTAAAGAACATTGAATATAAACACCACACGATCATCTTTCACATTACCCGTCCCCACACATCCGTAGAAAAAAAAACAAAAGCGTACCTACATACCTAACTACCTCTGTCTCAAGTTCACGATTCCACAAACTAATCATCTCACACGGAATTGCCTATAAACATCACGAATGTGCACGTCCCAAAATTCTAAGAAAGCGACGCGTCTTAAAAAAATCGTAGATGCGTGCGTGCATAGTGTATGCGTATCACAGATCTATTAGCATACAATAGGGGGAGCCGTGTTGGCCCGCGGCCTTAGGGTTGGCCTGAACAAATTAGTTTGTGGAAATTAGAAGAATTATTGTGACTGTGGGAATCTTTGACAAAGTTCTCTTGGAAAATGAGCTGATGTGTGGTCTGAAATTGTCTTGTGATTTGCAGACGTTGTGTGGTCTTTCCAAGAGCAGATTATTTTGTCTGCATTTTATGCTGAGATCTGGAGGTCTAAAATGGCCACTTTCGCAGATCATAATATGAATTGCGTTAAAAGCGTAAAATGGACCTTTCATTGCGTCTGTGACAATTTAAGAAAATAGATCATAATAGGAAAATAATACGAGTTGCGTTAAAATTCGTAAAATGGTCACAGACGCACTTACTATTATAATAGGTTTATTTTACACTTTTAAAGCAATTCGTATTATGATCTCCTAAAGCGGCCATTTTAGACGCCCTATAATCGGTCCACAATTCTTACCTAGTTAAATATTATTCTTGTCACTGTCTAAGTACAAGGAAAAGATAACCTACTTTCCGATTGTACCGTATATATTTCATCAAAACGGGTTCAATAGTTTGGTGTTTTCTCTTCGTGACCAATGTTGGTATAATGATCTGGGGGTCTAAAACGGCCACTTTAGCAGATAATAGTAATGCTTCTGTGCCCATTTAGAAAAATAGATCATCATAGGAAAATAATATGAATTGCGTTAAAAATCGTAAAATAGTCACAGACGCAATTACTATTGTGAAAGATCCTTTTTACGATTTTTAACGCAATTCATATTATGATCTGCTAAAGTGGCCGTTTTAGATGCCCTGATCCTTAATAACCTGTAGTTACAATGTATAAAACTGACAAGAACTCATGTGGTATACTACAACTAAAACGGATAAAGTACCTCAATAACGTTACTTTTGGAAGTCGGTGGCAAAAATGTCAATGAAACAAGCAAAGTCACCGACTTCCGTAAGTAAAGTTAATTTAGACTTTATTACAGTTTTTTTGTTTGTAGATTTCAGGTGTAGGTCACTGGAATCCTACGTGATATACGTGAGAAGTACAGAACTCTGTCCTTGTTGTGTTGGTTATTAAATTTTTATGTCTCCTTTCTTAATCAGGCTATAACAAGTGTCCTGCCAACCCTAGCTACTGGTCCCGGTGCGCTGTCAATCTTACGCCTACCGTCTTTGAATTCAATTGTTCATGTACAAAAATGTCTTCATCATGACGGCTGTGACTGCCCATCGGGGGCTGGCAAATTAGATCGTTTGCACCATCATGTGAAAGTCGTTTTGGTAAGACTGTAGGAGTAAGACTGGTAGTTATGTGGTAAGGCTGGTGTTTGTGTCTACAATGGGATTGTTGGCAGGAGGTTCTATGTGGGATAAATAGAATCAGTGACTGAAACCCACCCGTTACGTACTCCTCCTAATTTTCCTCCGAAAAGACTTCTGGTGCAGTCTCTACGTTCTTCTTGTAACCTAACGTTTTAACCATGTTCACAATACTTACATGTTGAATTAACCTAAACTTTGCAAAGCAACTGAACAGTCCAATAGGGATGCCCATCTGAGATCGATTGAGCAAAGAATCGATTTTTGTCTTCTTTCTTTGGTAGCTTGCAGTATAACTAAATCAGACTTAATAATCTGAATTTCAAACAAGCCAATTTGATGACTTGCTCACAAATTTTGTAATATTTCTCTTCGGAATTTTAGTATCTTTAGACCAGTCCTAATGGCACTTAAGACAGTCCAAATAACCATTATTCCACCATAAAGCGGGAAGCCATTCTCTTTGCCACTTCATATAACAACAGCTCACATTCACGTACCCATATTTACGCAAGTGCGGTACCGTCACCGGTAGGACACAGAATAAATAAACTCAGAGAGCTTTATACACTGAAAAAAATAATTAGTTGAATCAACATTTATTCAACCTATTTTTTGTGTTAATATAGAACCTACATAGAAGATTTGTTGAATCAAACAAACTGAAATTGTTACTTTTAAAAGGTAAATTTAACCAAACCCAGTGAGGTTGTTTCAACACTGTTTTGAAATGGTAATATTAAACTAGTTTATTATAGGTTAACAGAACATTCAACTTTTCAACTATTTTATTTTGTTGATATAGAACCTACCTTTAATAATAGTTGAATCAATTAATCTGAAATGTGTTGCTTGTAAGGTAAATTTAACCAAACCATCAGCTAAGTTAGTTTAACACATACTTAAAACAGGTAAATTTAACCAAACCACCAGTTAGGTTGTTTTAACACTATTTTGAAATAGTTGTTTTAACTATAATATTAAACCTGTATTTTTAAGTATATGGTGCTAAGTTGTAACTACCTGATTTTCGTGGTAAAGATAACCTGTATTTTTAAGTTGAAACAACTTGTGGTATTTAGTTTAATGAACCTAAGCTTAGTGGTATAATCTACCTAGATCATATTCGTATTTTTGACAAAGGTGCAATGTAGAATCGACACGTAGCAATAGGTTAGAATAACCTTAATTTGGTAGTAAAATTAACCTGCGTATATTGGTATTCTTGACTGTTGTAAATGTAGAATTGACATGTGAAATTAAGTTGTAACAACCTAATTTTTATGATAAACTTAACCTGTATTTTAAGTTGAAACAACTTGTGGTGTTTTGTTAAATGAACCTCTGCTTTGTGGTAAAATCTACCTAGATCATAATAGTATTTTTAACAAAAGTGTAATGTAGAATCGACATGTAACAATAGGTTAGAATAACCACAGAAGAGATAAAAGAGGTTAGAAAGGCCATGTGGGCGGGGCACGCGCGCCGCGTATATGATCAGACGATCATATGTCGACAAAATTTGATTTACTGACCAACAATCGCGCTCATATTGTGACAGCGAACGGAGCTCCGCGAAAAAAAAAGAATTATGCCGTGTTGCGCGATTATTACGTGTCGGAAAAGAAGCCAGGTGTGCAGTGTGGCTCGAGAAGGGATTTCTCTTCATCGCTAAGTCTAAAAACCTTAAAATACAAGTGATATTTGTAATTATTACAATAGTATTATGTAGTTCGCAGACAAAAATGATACAATCGCAAGCAGAAACGAAATTATGTACATTGCTTGCAATACGTGGGTACCATCTTGTACTACGTGGGCGATTGCGCAATGCATTTCGTTCACTGCGAACGTCGCGTGCGACGAGCCAAAGCTTAAATTCTGCCTACTCTTTGCGTTTCGATAGTGTTGTACCAAGTTGTCAATAATGTCGATATTTAGTATCTGTGAATGCATTCAAATGATTATTATGTTATGATTAAAATAACTTTTGTTTAACCCATACTATCAATACCCTATTATTGTTTATTGATTGTTTTTCATCTAAAATTTGTTTTGAGGTTAGCCATTTATAAATCGAAACATACATTATAAATTTTATTTTTAGGTTTCCAACAGATCCAGATATATGTTACAGACCTGACTAAAGCTATTATAGAAAAATATTAGTGTGAGATTGCATTTTATTCTGAAAAAATCGAATTTGAAAGATAGCAAGCGCATGCTATTGCTACTTAATAAATACGTTTTATTTCAAGACAATAATAAAATCTGAATTGAAATTGAATTTCAAGTACTTAATGATCAATATTTGAAAAAAATCTTTTCTGTTTACTTTTTATCTTTAATTTTTTATGTGTGAAGACCAATAAATATTTTTGCTTTCTTATTTTCTTTCTTTCTGTCCCGTCCCGAAATTAAAGCAAAAACTGCAAAACTTAAAGTAACAAAACTCAAGTAATTTTATCGATATACATTATCGACCTTTTGGTCACCGTAACATGTATGAGAAATATACGCAAGTGTGAGTGTACGTCAAACGCAATGTTTGCGCTAGTGTGACAACCAGTAGCAAGCTCGCGATCTAAGTGAGTGCGGTTTATTTGTGTGCATAATTCGCGTACTTATTAGCGTCTTGCATGTAGTGGATATAGAGAGTGGGAGACAAGCGGCGACACGCGTTCTAATACAAATCAGGAACTATTTCCTTTCTAACCTCTTTTATCTCTTCTGTGAGAATAACCTAAATTTGGTGGTAAAATTAATCTGTGTATATTGGTATTCTTGACTGTTGTAAATGTAGTATTGACATGTGAAATTAAGTTGTAACAACCTAATTTTTATGATAAACTTAACCTGTATTTTAAGTTGAAACAACTTGTGGTGTTTTGTTAAATGAACCTCTGCTTTGTGGTAAAATCTACCTAGATCATAATAGTATTTTTGACAAAGATGTAATGTAGATTCGACACGTAGCAATAGGTTAGAATAACCTAAATTTGGTGGTAAAATTAACCTGTGTATATTGGTATTCTTGACTGTTGTAAATGTAGAATTGACATGTGAAATTAAGTTGTAACAACCAAATTTTTATGATAAACTTAACCTGTATTTTAAGTTAAAACACACGTAGCAATAGGTTAGAATAACCTAAATTTGGTGGTAAAATTAACCTGTGTATATTGGTATTCTTGACTGTTGTAAATGTAGTATTGACATGTGAAATTAAGTTGTAACAACCTAATTTTTATGATAAACTTAACCTGTATTTTAAGTTGAAACAACTTGTGGTGTTTTGTTAAATGAACCTTGCTTTGTGGTAAAATCTACCTAGATCATAATAGTATTTTTAACAAAAGTGTAATGTAGAATCGACATGTAACAATAGGTTAGAATAACCTAAATTTGGTGGTAAAATTAACCAGTGTATATTGGTATTCTTGACTGTTGTAAATGTAGTATTGACATGTGAAATTAAGTTGTAACAACCTAATTTTTATGATAAACTTAACCTGTATTTTAAGTTGAAACAACTTGTGGTGTTTTGTTAAATGAACCTCTGCTTTGTGGTAAAATCTACCTAGATCATAATAGTATTTTTAACAAAAGTGTAATGTAGAATCGACATGTAACAATAGGTTAGAATAACCTAAATTTGGTGGTAAAATTAACCTGTGTATATTGGTATTCTTGACTGTTGTAAATGTAGTATTGACATGTGAAATTAAGTTGTAACAACCTAATTTTTATGATAAACTTAACCTGTATTTTAAGTTGAAACAACTTGTGGTGTTTTGTTAAATGAACCTCTGCTTTGTGGTAAAATCTACCTAGATCATAATAGTATTTTTAACAAAAGTGTAATGTAGAATCGACATGTAACAATAGGTTAGAATAACCTAAATTTAGTGGTAAAATTAACCTGTGTATATTGGTATTATTGACTGTTGTAAATGTAGTATTGACATGTGACATTTAGTTAAAATTACTTGTTTTTGGTAAAATCAACCTGCATTTATTAGTAATATCAACCTACAATATAAAGTATTTTCGACAAAGGTGTAATGTAACCTATTGCTACATTACATACACCTCTAGGTATCGAAAATACTTTGCGACAAAGCCTAATTCAACATTATACCTACTTCTTCCGTGAAAATGCAGACTGATTTTACAAACATCATATTAAAGTAAATTCTGTACAAACAAATATTTTTACATTTCAGGTTAACTTATTACTTAATAGCTAATTACAAAATACCAATATAATATTGACACAACTCAATGCAGGCTTATTCTACAATACACTTTCATCAAAATACTTACCTACCTATAGAGGACATCTAATTATAGAAAAAATAAAACAATATAGATCATTATTAAACATTTATTTAACCATAACAAAGCACATTTATTTAACCATAACAAAGCACATTTATTTAACCATAATTATCATATTAAAACTTTATGGTATTCAAATTAAGTAGGTAACTAGCAAATCGTCCAATAAGTATGGACATTTAGCGAGAGAATGTCAAAGTTTGCCAAACAAACTAACAATTACTAGTAGATTTAACAAATACGCACCTACTTAAATTTTCAAATGTAATTACCGTTTTTTGGATCGTAGCGTAATGGCCATTTGCCATTAGTTGTTAGGCCTAAAATCAAGTGATATCACTTTGTTAGGCCTAACAACCAGTAATCGTAATCGCTACGATACAAAAAAAGGGCGGTTGTACATTTTCATGACAAACTAGACCTATTGGTAGCGACACTGTTTTATATAAATAATAGAATTTAAGGGTAGTTACCCACAGAACATACTCTGCCATATATAACATATTAAAAAAATTGCCTAGAAGGCCACCCATCACTATGAACCTGCAATAACACCAGAAAAAAACTAACCATTACAGTTGACAGACTCACAAACTTAACTTAAAGCTCGTTCATTATGAACGGTAGCCTAAAACTAACCAGCTGCGGAACCTATGTTGCAAAGCCCGACTTTAAACGTCCTGTAGGTCTAGTCTGTCATGCAAATGTAATTACCGTTTTTTGGATCGTAGCGTAATGGCCATTTGCCATTACGTTTTTTGTGATGAATCGCTACGATCCAAAAAACGGCAGCAATTACATTTGTATGACAGACTAGACCTACTGGTAGCGACACTTTTATATAAATAGTAGAATTTAAGGGTAGTTACCTACAGGACATACTCTGCTATATATAACATAGTTAAAAATTGCCTAGAAGGCCACCCATCAGTATGAACCTGCATTAACACCAGAAAAAAACCTAACCATTACAGTTGACAAACTCACAAACTTAACATAAAGCTTGTTCATTATGAACGGTAGCCTAAAACTAACCAGCTGCGGAACCTATGTTGCAAAGCCCGACTTTAAACGTCCTGTAGGTCTAGTCTGTCATGCAAATGTAATTACCGTTTTTTGGATCGTAGCGTAATGGCCATTTGCCATTACGTTTTTTGTGATGAATCGCTACGATCCAAAAAACGGCAGCAATTACATTTGTATGACAGACTAGACCTACTGGTAGCGACACTTTTATATAAATAGTAGAATTTAAGGGTAGTTACCTACAGGACATACTCTGCTATATATAACATAGTTAAAAATTGCCTAGAAGGCCACCCATCAGTATGAACCTGCATTAACACCAGAAAAAACCTAACCATTACAGTTGACAAACTCACAAACTTAACATAAAGCTTGTTCATTATGAACGCTAGCCTAAAACTAACCAGCTGCGGAACCTATGTTGCAAAGCCCGACTTTAAACGTCCTGTAGGTCTAGTCTGTCATGCAAATGTAATTACCGTTTTTTGGATCGTAGCGTAATGGCCATTTGCCATTACGTTTTTTGTGATGAATCGCTACGATCCAAAAAACGGCAGCAATTACATTTGTATGACAGACTAGACCTACTGGTAGCGACACTTTTATATAAATAGTAGAATTTAAGGGTAGTTACCTACAGGACATACTCTGCTATATATAACATAGTTAAAAATTGCCTAGAAGGCCACCCATCAGTATGAACCTGCATTAACACCAGAAAAAACCCTAACCATTACAGTTGACAAACTCACAAACTTAACTTAAAGCTTGTTCATTATGAACGCTAGCCTAAAACTAACCAGCTGCGGAACCTATGTTGCAAAGCCCGACTTTAAACGTCCTGTAGGTCTAGTCTGTCATGCAAATGTAATTACCGTTTTTTGGATCGTAGCGTAATGGCCATTTGCCATTACGTTTTTTGTGATGAATCGCTACGATCCAAAAAACGGCAGCAATTACATTTGTATGACAGACTAGACCTACTGGTAGCGACACTTTTATATAAATAGTAGAATTTAAGGGTAGTTACCTACAGGACATACTCTGCTATATATAACATAGTTAAAAATTGCCTAGAAGGCCACCCATCAGTATGAACCTGCATTAACACCAGAAAAACCTAACCATTACAGTTGACAAACTCACAAACTTAACTTAAAGCTTGTTCATTATGAACGCTAGCCTAAAACTAACCAGCTGCGGAACCTATGTTAAATCAACGGTACCTATCACTAAATTCACCTTTTATTTTGTTTGTTCTATTACATTAAACCACTGTTAATTATTCAAATTAAATTCTAACGACGAGCCTCCTGATCAGAAGGTCTAAGTAGCAAAATGTCCAACAGCGCAAAATGTCTAATGAGCAGTAAGTCTACTTAGCAAAATGTCCATGTAGCAAAACTCCCAACTATCAGATGGTCTGTATAGCAGAACGTCTATTTAGCAAATCGTCAGATTCTCAAAATGTCTGGATACTCAGGCACAAAATTCAACACACACATTTCATCGGGAGAGAAATGGACACGGTATTA
Source organism: Diarsia mendica (assembly GCA_949316265.1). Lineage (NCBI taxonomy): Eukaryota > Metazoa > Arthropoda > Insecta > Lepidoptera > Noctuidae > Diarsia > Diarsia mendica. Next base: position 4,831,096 of record OX438904.1, read on the forward strand.
CAATATTATGTACATACAGACTAATGTTTAATACCAAATACAAAAGAGAGCTGCAAAAGCTTGAAGGTCGAAAAGTTAGTCCCTTTGAATTTTTGGTAAACCTTGGTCATATTAAATTAATAAATAACCAATAACAAATTAATTAATAAATAACATTGAAGAGGCTATTGAAGAGTTATAGACATTTTTTATCAAATAAATTTATGTAATTTACAAATGACTTTTAGTTTCTATCATGAGTGTACATGTACACATTTTAAAAATGACGTTTTGCTAAATAGATATTCTGCTATACAGACCATCTGATAGTTGGGCGTTTTGGTACATGGATATTTTGCTAAGTAGACTTACTGCTCATAGCTTCTACTTGACTGGCCTGTTGGTCTAGTGGTTAGTGACCCTAACTGCTATGCCGGAGGTCGTGGGTTCGATTCCCACCCAGGACAAATGTTTGTGTGATGAGCACGATCATTTGTTCTGTGTCTGGGTGTAATTTATCTATAATATGTATGTATTTAGAAATATATAAGTATGTTTATCAGTTGTCTAGTACCCATAACACAAGCTCTGCTTAGCTTGGGACTAGATAGCGTTGTGTGATAGTTGTGGAATATTATTATTATTATTATTATTATTATTATTAACCATTTTGCGCTGTTGGACATTTTGCTACTTAGACCTTCTGATCAGGAGGCAGCGACGAGTACCTACGTAGGTACACGTGCAATGTTACGTACATTGAGTTATTACTGTAAGGCTGTAAGTCATTCATTATCTGTTGAAAAATATTGTTTTATTTTGCAGTAAACTTCTCCATTACAAAGTATATGACAAACCGTTGGAAAACTTGATATATCGTCAATATCTATACATTTGAATTGAGGGTTCGGGACACTTTCAATAACAATATTATGGGCTTGAAGATGTTGATTAAAGCCTATATAGTTTAGTGGTTTACAAAACAAAAATATACCTGTGACGAACTTGAGTATATAAATTATTTTATAAAATAGAATAACAGTATCTTCAACAATAGGGACAATGAAGCCTGGTTTAAATAACGTCCCGCAGTTTTTAACCCACTTTATTCGATAATTTTCTATACTAACACCATTCACTGTCAGAAGAGAACATTCAGTAGTTAAAGGTTTATCATCAATACCACCACAGACAATTCTATTAACGAATCCTTGCTTCAAATAAATTCTTTGTGCAAATAATAATTGTTGTTTAATTAGTAAAGTTAATGGTAAGTTGCGCTTTGATGCAGTATTATGAGCTGTTTGTTTCAGTTGTTTGTGTTTTGCTTCGTACCGCATACACCAAATGTGTTTCAAAGGTCCTACGCATTGAATAATATGTGGATAGTGCACCATAAAGTGATGTTTTGGTTTAAGGTTATCGGTAAAATAATGAAGATATTGCTCGTGGTGCTCTTGAATTATAGATTGTAAATATTTTATTGTTGAATAGTTGATCTCAGGCATCATTACGACATCAATTATCGTTGATAAATTCAAAAATAAGCTCCAAATGCCATCATCTTCAGGAATAAGATCACCAATAAGAAATGGTAAAATGCTTACGAAACCTAACATTTCAGATGCACTCAACTTAAGTTTTTTATTTTTTAAATTTTTGTGTGTTATTTCAGTTACAATTTTATTTTGAAGTTCCAGGCCAGAATAATCAAATGATGACAAGCGATTGTTTAATGTGATTAGACTGAAAAATTTAGAAATATCTATAAAGTGTAATAACATGTTACAAATATCGTAATGACAAACTCCTTCCAATAAGTCGTGCATTATATCAACAGCCATGTTTTCAGTGACATGAAATGAAGGTATTGTATTAAAAATGTTGTCGCCTTCCGCGTATAAGCCAGTCATAGTAGAGTCATTTGAAAGCAAATCGGCAGTATAATTGTCCTTATCCCTTAAAATATCATGAGCTTTTTGCACAGCTTGCTTACACAAAATTGACTTGTGGTTTTTACAAAATCTACAATAATAGTTGCTGGAAAAAGATTGACTAAACCCTAACAGATAATTTAAGCCCAAGTTATCGCCTGTAATTAATCCAAGAACAAAAAATACTGTGTGCTTCTCATTTTCAATAACAATTTCAACACCATTTGTTTCTAAACTTACAAGTTGACTGACAAGTGAATGAAATAATGAATCTTTACCGAATTCTTTCAATGAAGTATTAAATAATGTAACAACGAATATATTTTCTAATAACGCGTTGTATACGGAAGGTACTGTTGGAAAGTTAACGTATGTGGCTGCTATAGACTGTTTTCCAGCATGGCTACCTAACGCATTACCTGTCTCAAAGTCATCAAAATACAAAAAGTATGGGATACATAATCCAATCATTTTTGAAATTTTCGATTTCCATAGAGTTCCTTGGATGAAATTGGAAATATTTCCATCAGCTTGAGACTTTAATACGTGCATATTTGCTAAAGTGGCTTCAAAGATGCCCGGAATTTCAAAAAAAGATTTGAACATAGCCCTTAATGAGATCATTGTACCGGTCACTGTTTTAGTTTGCATGGCGTTCAGAGAATGTCGTACGCATGGTCTCACAGATGAGTTTATAACAAATTGCGTTGGTTTTATGTAGTACTCAGTTGACTCAAAATATCTTAACAATTTAAATTCTGTATTTACGTTTTTAAATGGATTTGAACATGCGTCTAATACTGATTCAATAGCAGAACTACCTTGTGGAGTATTTGAGATACAATGTCGTATAGTATTTCCAATCACTTTGGTAATATTATCTGTAACTTCAAGTAAAATATTTTTAGCTGTAGCTCTATTTAAGTTTGGGTTGCTATAAATAGATAAAGCAAAACCTGTTGCTGAATCTTGCAAATCTTTTAAGCATCCATCTACAGAAAATGTGTTAGAAGAATTATTTGTGGTTTCATCCATTGACAATTGTTTCGAAAATTGTGAAATGCCACATTGTTGCAGCGATATATCTCTTTGTGCTAAAGTACTACAAGCATTTTCCAGTTGAACATTGTTATTTTGTGACTGAGGCTTTTCAACGCAGTCGTAATTTAGTTGGTCTGCACCAACTAAATTACGACTGTGTTCTTGCACTAAGACCTCGCACTCACTATTATTTATCACGCTACCGTTCGGAGATTCTAATGATTTAACAAATTGTTCTTTGTGTATCAGAAGATGGCGTTTGAAGCTTTTTTCATTTTGAAATAGTCTACGACATGTATGCTGTGCGCAATGATATTCTGACAAACCATTATGTATGTATGTAAAGTGGAGGAACAAACCTTTAATTGACTCTAAGTCACTAGCACAAACATAACAGCGATAATGCAATACCATTATTATTAACACGTTAATTACCTCAACATCACTTTAGGTCGGCGATCAACGAGCAAACGCTTGGAAATTTGACGTCTTGGGGCGTTGCAATTTTGTAGAAATAGTGTTGAATGAACATCCACTGCTGTAGGCATTCGGAGGGGTATTGGACGTCAAATACCTGGAAGATCTTGAAACATATATCCACGGCCTGTAGAAGTGTTGACATGTGGTAGGTCACATCGTCGTAATTCACGTAAAATGCTTCCAATTCTTCTACTGACTGCCCGACGCAAACCACAATGGGTTGACAGGTCAACTTTTTTTCGAGATGGACTTGTCGCCGTTTGACCAGGACGTTTGTTATGTCAGTTTGGGTCTGAAAAGAAAAAAAAACATCAAACACAAAGACAGATGAATTTTGTAAACTAGGTAGGAACATTTTTTTTTATTTAAGTATCCGTATCTCCTTAATATTTTGTGTTCTCATTGAAGTTAATATTAAGTTGTTCTCTATGTTTATTAAGTACCTATGTATTTACAAAAAAAAATGTATCTATGTATAGTATATCAGTCATCTGGTTCACATAACACAAGCTCTGCGTACTTTGGGGCAAGATAGTGCTGGGTGAAAAAATATGTCCAGCATTATTTATTTTATTATTGTTCCATTTTACCTTAACATGCAGGACCAAATTGTCCCGGGCTTCCAAGATAGATGGTTTCGTAAATTTCTTTGATGAGGCTGCACGACCTCGTGCAACTGAAGGAACTAGTTTGCCGCACAGTAGAGACAGTATTATGAATACTTTGGTATCTGAAATGAAATTAATTTAGATAAAATAATACATTAATTACCCGATTACGGCAAAGCTAAAGGAGGGTTATGAGTTTTAGGGTGTTTTAGTCAGCCATGGTTGTTTGAATTGTCATACAATCAATGCCAAAGTAAAATTACTTAGTGCATTTACAAACTAACCTTCATTTGGATTTTTCTCGAAAACTACATTGTACTCTTTGAACGCCTTAACGTCATTTTTGAAAATTGTGTATGCTTTTTCCATGAAGTTATCAAATTTTTCAAACAGAACGACTTCTTTATCCGGATACCGATATTCGAAGTCAATTTCAATCTAAAAATATTATAAAAACATAGATGATGTTAGATTTAGGAACAAGAACTTATTAGAATATAGGCCCAATATATTATGTATAAATGCAAAAGTCTTGTCTGTTAGTAATAGATCTGAATGTAATTTACCAGTTTATATCCAAAGTTTTGTTTCAAAATAGGATATTTTTGTAATATTTCTTGCAGTTGTTTCGTTTTATCATTATAGTCTTTCTCGACCCGGTACGCTCTTGTTGCCAGCCAGTTTTCGCGCACCTCTTGGAACGGTTCTTTATGGTATTTTAGCCAGATGACCAGCTCTTCATTTTCTGAAACCAAAAAACAGAGGTATCTTTAAATAAAAAGAGAAGTCCTGACTGACTGGCTGACTGACTCATCAACGCCCAGCCCAAACCCTTGGACCTAGAAAGCTGAAATTTTGCACATAGGTTCCCTTTATGATGTAGACAAGGAATAAGGAAGGATTTTTTGAAATTCAACCCCTAAGGGATTTAAATAGGGGTTGAAAGTTTGTATGGAAAATCTTCATTTTCACGCGGGCGAAGCCATTTTAGACAAACATAATACCTATTATACTAAAGTATTACCAATGATTATGTTCTCTTCGACCTCAGAATCTTGTTTTTCATCATCATTTTTGCGTTTCCTTGATATGACCCCCTCTTTTTTGAGGACGCGTCTTTGATTATTATACCTGTCCACTAGTTTTCCTCTGGCGGGAATAGTTTTTTTGTTTGTAACTATGGCCGGGATGTAGTAGGTTTCCTAGAAAAAAAGTAATTTATGCAAGGATAGTGACCATGACTAATGGTATGAACTTTGTAAATTTACTACACACACTAGTACCTATGTGTCAAATTATGACCATTTTTTTAAAGGAATCATAACTATGCTTCTACGACTACTGTATGACTTTAAAGATGAAAGATATAGGTATCTATATAGGTAGGTAGGGTAGTTGTGGGAACAGTGAATCAAGTGTACACAGTGAAGCATCGCCGTATTGGACAGAACGAGTATACGACACCAGGGCCCCGAGTCTGCTATTCAATAGTGTCAGAATGGTCGATCATTGATCTCATAATGGTTGATTGATGACAAGCCAAAAAGTACCTTATGCCTGTCGACTTAAGGTACTTTTTGGCTTGTCGTAAATCAACCATTATGAGATCAATGATCGACCATTCTGACACTATTGAATAGCAGACTCGGGGCCCTGGTGTCGTTCGATTTAACGGGAGGCGAGAGAAAGAGATAGCCTGTGTCACGCCACTCGTTCTGTCAAATACGGCGATGCATCCATCACTGTGTACAACTTGATTTACTGTTCCCACAACGACCCTACATATATAATATAACGGAGATACAGATATTACATATACATAGATAGGTACATAACGCTCACTATTGTCACTAACTACATCGCACTACGATAATTACTTTCTACGACTACTGTATGACTAAAGATGAAAAATATATAATAGGTAGGTACATAATTATAGTAATTTAACGAAGATACACATCATAGATACCTACATAACGCTCACTACTAGGTACGTCGCACTACTATTATTTATTTATACTAGGTAGGTAGGTACTTGGTAAAGAATGTACTACTTATAGGTATCTTAAATAGGCTGGTAGGTATATAAACCTTATGTTCTGTTGGAACAAAGCGAGTGATAGCCTCTGATAACACAATGAAGTCTTCTTTTTTCATGCTCTGATATTTGTTAATATACCACTCCACAATGCTTTTTGTTAGAAATGACCTGCTAGTCGCATCAAGCTTATCGCTTGATTTCAGACGGGCCAGAACCAGTTTTCCATAACTGTTCTCATTAAGAATGGTGGGTATATCTATACTCTAAAATAGAACAGTACAAAAAAAAGTAAGGAACAAGTGAACAAAAAAAAGAAAGGAACATAGGGAAAACGTGTGTGTCTTAATAAAATTATGAAGAATCCAAACTTACATTAAGTATTTGTTTTGGGTCAGCATTCGATATTACGCTACAGCTTAAGCTACTACGACTAGAGCACGTTGTAGGGCTTGCAGGAGCAGAAATTGTGTCTTCCGATGCAGTTTCCTGTAAAATAATAAACCAAGTTAAAACTTTAGATTTTCTAGTTTGCTTTAGATTTTCTAGTACTGACGAACGAATGGCCATTGTGATCACAATCACAACCAATCAACTTAGGTAGATACAAGTTAGGTACTCAAGTAACTGCCTCGTTGGTCTAGTGGTCGCAAGCGCGACTGCTGAGCGTGAGGTCCTGGGTTCGATTCCCGGGTCGGCCAAAAGTGCTATTGGGTTTTTCATTAGAAATTTCCCAGTAGTAGTCCGGAGTTTAGAAGTTGGCGGTATAATACCCCCGTGCCTCGGAAAGCACGTTAAGAAAAATGGTTCGTTTTGTGCACTTGTAGTAAAATCTACTATTTGTGACGTGTTTGATATAGGTACCTACTACATTTTGTTAGTGCTTCCATAACTTATGGTAAGTACCTAACTAAATAAACAGGTGATTAGATAATTAATAATAGTAATTATCTTATAATTAGAGATTGAATTACCTATAATTAATTAATAGGTAATTTAATCTCACCAACAAGTGAGATTAAAATACCTATTAAAAATAATAGAGATCATAGGTTTACTTACATGGGTTATTTTTTCCAGCTTCCTCACACCAACTCTGAATAATATTCTTTCTTTTACGAGCGGCACTAATTCTTTTAGATCGTTATCCTGTATTTCTGTGAGTAAATCTATAGTGATTTCATTATCTGAAAAACAAAACAAATAATATTAGGTACCTAGGTACTTAGTTACGTAAGTTCCATAGGTACACACGGCTACACATCAAGCTATACAAAACCAGTATAATCTGATCGTTCATTGCGTGAAAAGATTTAATAAAGTGAGGCCAAGATTAACTGGTTTTGTATAGCTTGATGTGTAGCCGTGTGTACCTACCTATTACCACCTATCGTAGCTTCGGTACATATGCGATCTCGGTCTATCTATGTATATAACTAGGTACTTAATTTTAAGTTTGTTGAAAAAAATTATGGATTAAAAAGTATGGATATGTGCAAGACGGTTGAGACGCCATCAAGTCTGAAAAAGCTGAATACGTATCATAACTACTGGCATTATTGTGTAAGTATACCTACCTACGTTGCTTCTACCACTTACTCTAGGTGCAATATACCTACCTATAATGTAGGTAAATTTAACATATTACCTCTTGTTCGTATTAGGTATCTACCTACTCAGTGCTGTTGTATGTACTGAGTACATAAACTGAGATAAATAAAATCTATGATAAGTTACTTACGATCAAATTATCTTGGCAGGTCTGAACCTATGCTCTGCGAACTTTTACGCTAAACTTGTGAAGAAAACTGTTATTGCCAGATAAACCAATATCTATACGATCAGAAAATATCTATTAAATACAGAGAGAAATACAAATAAAATAAATATTAAAACACTTTTAGACATTATTTGTAACAAAATAACCTGCACGAAGTTCGAAACTGCCAAGTTAATTTGATTGCACTGTAGGTACCTACTTGTAGATAAATTACTAATTTAGCTACAATAATTAGTAATTTCATTATGATCAGACTGTAGCGTTTCATACATTCTATAAAAGATAGGTACTTACCACAAAATTTTTTAATTGTTTCTTCAGTTAAACCCCACTCTCGGAGATAAACTGGCACCAATGATTTCTCAAAATCATCCATATTTACTTATCACTGAATCAACGGTACCTATCACTAAACTCACCTTTTACTTTGCTGGTTCAATTACATTAGACCACTTTTAATTTTTCAACCAGTTTATCGTCGAGTACGTATAGTCCCCGACACGGCGCGGCGCAAAGAAAGAGTACTTGCCTGCCTGGCAAGAGTCCGGTGGCGCGGGGCGCGGGGTGCGGGGCGCGGGGCGCGGGGCGCGGGGCGCGGGGCGCGGGGTTGAGGTAGCGTCATCCGCGCGTGCGGCGATTGGTGGAATCAAATGCATACGTTCCGTTCGCTCCCGATTACGAAATACTTTTTAGACGCGCCAGTTTTAGGTCCGTTCAATTTGGATGTTCGTAATAATAATCTGTTTACAATAAAATATGAAAGCTCCAACCAGCCCGCGAAATTCAAATTTTCTTTCGTTTTTTGCAATTTGCAGGCTAGTGCCAGTTTGTATGTTGATTAGAATGTTAATTGCGGTTGTAAGACGTATGTAGTTACAGAATTTTATTCATCAAAATCATCAATAACTACATACGTTTTACAACCGCAATTAACATTCTAATCAACATGCAAACTAGCACTAGCCTGCAAAAAACAATAGATAAATTAAGTAAAGATAAGTAATTAGTTTCTTAATATAACTAGCACTAATAATAAACGTAACAAGTTAAATTTTACCATTGTTACAAAACAGAGGTCCCCAAACTAGGCTGCGCCTGTATCTTGGGGGCCGGAGTTGCGTTAGAGTCTGTCAAGCGAGTCTAGTCCCATGAAAAAGGCGGCAAATTCAAAAATCTTTCAGGTGTCAACACTGATATAGCACGCTGAAAACTTATTGATAGAAGTCTGTCAAGCGAGTCGAGTCCACAACCCTTTTACTTTAAAATTCAAGTATCAATAAGTTTCAGCGTGCTATATCAGTGTTGACAAATGAAAGATTTTTGAATTTGCCGCCTTTTTCATGGGACTAGACTCGCTTGACAGACTCTAACTTAAAATTAATATTAATAAGTAGTTATCTTTATTAAATGAAAACAAAAATAAAATTAGGTAAGGTCACAAATATTTTAACATTTTTTCAGAAATTTAAAGCAACTAATTAGTAATGTTTTATCAACCATATTGCAAAAGTTGAATCAACAAGCGAACGTAGCAAAATTTACAAAATTGATTCAACTATTTGCAAATATTTTAAACAACAAAGCAAATTGGTTAAAATAACTATTGTAAATAGTTGTCAACACCTAACACTTCATTACATAGTAGATTCAACAGATGCATTTAGTCAAAATAACAAAAATATTTTAACCTTTTGCTAGAAATTTAAAACACCTAATAAATAATGTTGGAATCAACGATATTGCAAAAGTTGAATTAGCAAGGGGACTTAGTCAAATATACTAAATTTATTCAACTTTTTTGAAATATTCTAAAGAATTAAACTTATTAGTTAAAATAACTAGTGTTAATGGTTGTCAGCACGGTACCCCACATTTAATAACATAGTAGAATCAACATCTGTAGATTAAATTACGTATCTATCTATACTCTAGTCACTTTAAAGAAATATTTTTTGTAAACAAAGCGTTGCTAGGCAACCATCTGATAGCACGGGTGTAAATCATTTTTTTATCAATGTTAATTTTTGTAATCCTACTGCCACATCTGGGTTAACGTTAACGTTAATGGCAATGGCCAACTACGCGTTAATTAAGGCATTAACAATTAGTAATACTGCCGTTTATAATTTAACACATTAAAACGGTGGCCACATCTACGTAACACCTAAAGAAGACACAAAAAAGTCAAATATTTGTTAATATTTGTTTTAATGAGAATTGTAACATCACATTCCTACTTATATAAAAGAACCGTGAACGGTTAACATTTTTATTGTATACCCACTTCCTAGAAGTCAATTCATAATAACATAACAAAGGATATTCTAATCACACAAATATAGCTATTGATACCCACTTAGTTTATAGGTATCGGTATTCAGCAAAGTTTAATGAAAACTTTACATGATTTAGACTTTCTACATGTTTTTTTTATGTGACGTCACAACACAATACCTTACGATGGGTTTTTAACAAATTAATGAAAAATGAAAATTAAAAAAAAATGAAAAATATTTATTTGTCCCAAAAAAGCAGTTACATGGATTATAATGAGACATCATTAATATTTGACTTCTTGTAAAAATAAATAACATGCATGATCCAATTAAAAAAAAAAGCGATCAAGAAACATTTCAAATCACATGTAAGTAGGTAGCATTACAAAAAAATGAACATTGATAAAAAAATGATTTTCACTCGTGTTATCAGATGGTTGCCTAGCAACGCGTTGTTTACAAAAAATATTTTTTTATAGTGACAAGAGTATAGATACGTAATTTTATCGACAGATGTTGATTGTATGTTAATAAATGTAGGGTACCGTGCCGACAACCATTTACACTAATTATTTTAACTAATAAGTTTAGTTCTTTAGAATATTTTAAAAAAGGTGAATAAATTTAGTATATTTGACTAAGTCCCCTTGCTAATTCAACTTTTGCAATATCGTTGATTCCAACATTATTTATTAGTTGTTTTAAATTTCTAGCAAAAGGTTAAAATATTTTTGTTATTTTGACTAAATGCATCTGTTGAATTTACTATGTAATGAAGTGTTAGGTGTTGACAACTATTCACAATAGTTATTTTAACCAATTTGCTTTGTTGTTTAAAATATTTGTAAATAGGTACATAGTTGAAGCCAGAACTCACCAAAGGACTCCATTAAATCTAGAATTCTAGATATACTAACGCAAAAAATTTAATTAGAAGAAATAACTAAATTTACACTTTTAGGCCTAACGTTATACTCAAATTAAAATTGGAAGAAACAGAAAAAACACGAGCAAAACTGTCCCAATTTATTTACTCACTCGGCTTATTGAAACGTAACACAGACTACAACACCGCCCTTTCTGCCTATTATGCGTACCTACGCTTACTCCTGGTTAAACTATGGCATCATTCTGTGGGGAGAAAGTACTGACATTTTGGACCTCTTTATCCAGCAAAAGAAATGCATCAGAATTCTCATGAATATCGAACAACGAGTGAGTTGCAGGCCACACTTTACCAAACAACAAATTCTCACACTACCAGCAATATATATTATACTGCAAAGTTGTTTATTCGTTCGGAAAAATAGACACCTCTTCAAATCTAATATTTAAATCAATGAAAACTATAACCGACGCAATAGGAATAGGCTGATACTACCCATCACTACCTTAAAATTATTATTATTGGTAAAAGTCCGTATTCAAGACTAACTAACATATTTAATAAGCTACCGGAAAGTCTAAAATCCCTACCAAATGATTTAATTTTCGCGAAACAGTTGAAATCTCTGTTGATAAAGAAAGGCTACTATACCGTTGATGAATTTAAAGCTGACAAATTGTGAATCGATCGACACTGTATTATATACTTAACTTGACATCAATTTTAATTTAACTACTAATTGACTACAGATACTTACAGAACTTGACATCAAATTTTAATTTTATCTACTAATTGATTTGAAAAAATTGTAATAAATTAATAAATATCACATTTTCCATTTCTTTCTTTCTTTATTAATGTTTAGTGGAGTATCATTATAAATTTGAATAATTAATAAGAATTGATATGTAATAATGTAATTTAATAATTTTATCGCCAACAATTTGCAGTGCCCTTATTACAGGGCGCTGACTAAATAGTAAATGACTAAATTTATGACCTATAATAGACAAAGAAATATTGTAATAAACTCATTAAATTTAATTTCCAATCATCAATCACTTTTCACAATGTTCATTCTTCTTTCCTTATGTTTAGAGTAAAAACGTAAGAATATGAAATGTAATAGGTATAATAAGAATCAATATTATATGTAAGTAGGTACCTAAATTAATAATTTTATATCCAACAATTTGCAGTGCCCTTACAGGGTGCATGTTAATACTGTGCCATGAAATTTGAATGCATGCCTACTAACCAGTATTTAATTGTACATGTTGGCAAATAAATAAATAAAAAAATAAATAATCAAATCAATTTTGTAAATTTAGCTACGTTCGCTTGTTGATTCAACTTCTGCAATATGGTTGAATTAAACATTACTAATTAGTTGTTTTAAATTTCTGGCAAAATGTTAAAATATTTCTGTTATCTTTACTTAATTTATCTGTAGATTCTACCATGTAATTAAATGTTAGGGGTTGACAACTATAGTGGCGGTAAGTCCCCTCTTTGAGGAGTGGCTAGAGAGGAGCCACGGCGCCCTCACCTTCCGTCTGACGCAGGTCCTCACCGGACACGGGTGTTTCGGGAGGTACCTGCACCGAATCAGACGGGAGGAAACGCCCGGATGCTTCCACTGCGAGGATCGACCGGAGGACACGGTGGAGCACACTGTGGAGGTGTGCCCTGCTTGGGCGGAGCCCCGCCGTGTTCTCGTAGCGGCGATCGGCGGCGGTGACCTCTCGCGTCCGGCCCTGGTGCAAGCCATGGTCCGGGGCGAGGAGGAATGGGACGCCGTCGCCTCCTTCTGCGAAGCAGTGATGCTAGCGAAGGAGGTGGCGGAACGAGAGAGGGAGCGATCCTCTCAACGTCCCAGCCGCCGCGGAAGGCGCTCCGGGCGTCGGGGGCCACGTGATGGCTTCCGGCCACCGTAGACGCGGGCCTGTGGACGGTGAGTAATGGGCTAGCTCGCCGTCCGGCCGTCGTCATGACGGCAACAGACCGTGTCGGCGGCGCGTTCGTGTTCCACGCGCGCCTCAAAGAGATGTCAGCAAGGAGGGGCCCGCAAGGGCCGACGCCCGTCGGGGCCGCGGTATTTAGTACTAGATTACGTGGCCTCGGCGCAAGGGCAAAGAAGGGACATGGGTTCGGTTTTTAGTCAGTAGAAGTCTGACACTCCCCTTCGCTCTGCCCAAGAGCGGGGGGGGTCATTCGATGATTTTCCACCCACCAAAAAAAAAAAAAAAAAGGGGTTGACAACTATTCGCAAAAGTTATTTCAACCAATTTGCTTTGTTGTTTAAAATATTTGCAAATGGTTGAATCAATTTTGTTAATTTAGCTACGTTCGCTCGCTGATTCAACTTTTGCAATATTGTTGATTGAAACATTATTTATTGTTTGTTTTAAATTTCTGGCAAAATCCTAAATACTTTTGTTATTTTGACTAAATTTATCTGTTGATTCTACTATGTAATGAAATGTTAGGTGTTGACAACTATTCACAAGAGTTATTTTAACCAATTTGCTTTGTTGTTTAAAATATTTGCAAATAGTTGGATCAATTTTGTAAATTTAGCTACGTTCGCTTGTTAATTCAACTTTTGCAATATTGTTGATTACAACATTATTTATTGGTTGTTTTAATTTTCTAGCAAAAGGTTAAAGTATTTTTGTTATTTTGACTAAATGTATCTGTTGACTCTAATATGTAATAAAATGTTAGGTGTTGACAACTATTCACAATAGTTATTTTAACCAATTTGCTTTGTTGTTTAAAATATTTGCAAATAGTTGAATCCATTTTGTAAATTTAGCTACGTTCGCTTGTTGATCCAACTTTTGCAATATTGTTGAATTAAACATTATTTATTGGTTGTTTTAAATTTCTAGCAAAAGGTTAAAATATTTTTGTTATTTTGACTAAATGTCTCAGTTGATTCTACTATGTAATTAAATGTTAGATGTCGACAACTATTCACAATAGTTATTTTAACCAATTTGCTTTGTTGTTTAAAATATTTGCAAATAGTTGAATCAATTTTGTAAATTTAGCTACGTTCGCTTGTTGATACAACTTTTGCAATATGGTTGAATTAAACATTATGTATTGGTTGTTTTAAATTTCTAGCAAAAGGTTAAAATATTTGTGTTATTTTGAGTAAATTTCTCTGTTGATTCTACTATGTAATTAAATGTTAGGTGTTGACAACTATTCACAATAGTTATTTTAACCGATTTGCTTTGTTGTTTAAAATATTTGCAAATAGTTGAATCAATTTTGTAAATTTAGCTACGTTCGCTTGTTGATACAACTTTTGCAATATGGTTGAATTAAACATTATTTATTGGTTGTTTTAAATTTCTAGCAAAAGGTTAAAATATTTTTGTTATTTTGACTAAATGTATCTGTTGATTCTACTATGTAATTAAATGTTAGGTGTTGACAACTATTCACAATAGTTATTTTAACCGATTTGCTTTGTTGTTTAAAATATTTGCAAATAGTTGAATCAATTTTGTAAATTTAGCTACGTTCGCTTGTTGATACAACTTTAGCAATATGGTTGAATTAAACATTATTAATTAGTTGTTTTAAATTTCTGGCAAAAGCTTAAATATTTTTGTTATTTTGACTAAATTTATCTGTTGATTCTACTATGTAAAGAAATGTTAGGTGTTGACAACTATTAAGAATAGTTATTTTAACCAATTTGCTTTGTTGTTTAAAATATTTGCAAATAGTTGAATCAATTTTGTAAATTTGACTAAGTTCATTTGCTGATTCCACTAAACATTATGTTGACATTACCGAACTATTAGTTAAATTGACCGCTATGCGATTATACATGAAAAAATATGTTAGCTTAACCCATTTTTTTGGTTGTAACAACAATTAGATTTTAACTTTTTTAAATTTGTTACATTGAATGTAGTACTACGGTTGTCACAACGTAATTTATTGTTGACTCAACTGTTAAGGAATCAACATTCAGAAATTCAACTATTAGTTTTTTCAGTGTACGATGAGCGAAAACCGGTGCACACCCGACCGATAGATGTGTAGGTCCTGTCCGTATAGCGATATGCCTAAACTAGGCCTGGTTACACAGCATGATTTGTTAACCTGACAGCCTGAAAATAAATACTAAATGTTACTAATTACGCACCATGGAAGCTCAGCCCTACCTATTGATTATGACCAATAGATATAAGCTGAGCTTCTATGGCATGGCATTGCTGCCAGGATTCACTGACAAAATTACCTACCTACGCAATAACTACTTCTTAAAATTTATGTTTTTTTTTCTTTCTCTTGTAGTCGGTGTACTTTTTCTTTCTTTCTGAAATAATCGTTAGAGTTTTCTTTGTGGCGTCATGATCATGGAGTACTATGCTGGTAAAAAACCAAATAGTGTGATAGTGAGTCGGTCACTCATAGTGAGGTGCACCCAATAACTTCCAATGACTACCACCCAATAACACCCAATGACTTGGGCAGCTCGTAATCTATCTTGGACTACATTACCAAGTCTTGAGTAAAACGAACGCTTACACTCGCTGTACGTGAATCACATCTATGTGTGCGTGCGTTTTCACTCATTGTTTTTGACGTGCCTTCTGCACTTCTCTCTACTCAATGGTTCTAACATAAATACCGGTGTTTGAATACATCATTAACGGTTCTCGACGGCTGCGAACCGCACAATAGTCTCCACGATGGCTGAGCCATTTGCACCACTATTAACAATTTAGTGCACAACTTTATGACTTGGAGAAAATGCTGCTGGTTTTTTGTGACCGTTGGGTATATTGTTTAAGATTTAACGGAATTTGCGACACGTTCTGGGTGGTCAGGGCATTATTTAGGTGGTGAACAACAAAGTAGCCCGAAGAATCGCCAGACTTAAGTGGCAATGGCCAGGGCACATTGCTCGCAGAACGGATGGCCGATGGGGTCGAAAAGTTCTGGAATGGCGACCGCGAACCGGAAGACGTTGCGTTGGAAGGCCTCCCACTAGGTGAACCGATGACCTGGTCAAGGTTGCGGGAACCCGCTGGATGAGAGACGCACGGGACCGGTCAATGTGGCGACACCTGGGGGAGCCCTATGTCCAGCAGTGGACGTCTTTTGACTGAAATGATGATGATGAATGATGAACAACAAAACCAACTAGTGGTCTAAAATGGCAGTTTTAGCAGCATCATAATAGAATAATATGAATTGCTTTGAAATTTTGAAAATGATCTTAAACGAAATTATTAATACTTACTATGAATTGTCACTTTGTGAGCATTTTACGAATATTAACGTGATTCATATTAATTATCAGATTGTGATTCTGCGGAAATGGTCATATAAGACCTCCTGAACTGATGTACAGCTTGTAAATTATCAAAAACAAATGGCAAGGTTTCTTGAATAGAAAAGTATCGAGCATAGATCAGTTTGCAATTTCAGGATATTTACTTTTATCCATTTTAATTGTTGATATTATATTCTATCCTTCACCGTGAGGCAGTATGCCAATGAGGACAGTAGGCCGTACTTCATTGAAGACAAAACCAATATCTGCTGACCTCGCATTCTATAGAAACTTCGTGTTACTCTAGACCAGATAAAGACTACCAATAAACAGCACCAACGTACGATCCACTGTCAGGTTTTAAACCTCACAAACCACCACGGATCCTGATTGCCTACCTCATCAGCCTATGTGACTATTCACAAGCGTTGCGATGCGTTTACATAATCCCTCTTAAGTTATTTCCCAGTAGTAACGTTTCAAACTTAATAAACTTAACACTAAACAGTTCATCCATATGTCACCGATATTATTTAATACGACCAGCTTTTCAAAACCTTCGATCCTCGAGTTAAGAACTATGAGACAGACCAAATTATCCTGGTAGCTGCAACAATAAAATATGTTTAGAGCAGGAAAAGTGCTATTTCGCGGCGACCAGCCATTCGTGGTCACTTTACTGATGGGACTCTCATATTTTATTGACGTGTCAAAGGTATTTCCTGGTAGCTCGTGGTTAGTGCTTAGGACATAAAAGTAAGTACTTTGAGACAAGTAAAATTACAGTTTAAGTAGAGAAAGCCTGGGGTGCAGCTTTCATGAGTGTTTCCTTTCTAAAGGGGTCACTTACAGGACAACTGTAAGAGAATATGAATGGATATACCTGTTTGTTGAGTTAACTGGAACTAATCATGATGTGGTGTAAAAGAGTTAAAACTATTTTTAGTGTGTATGAAACTTTTTTATTTTTTATTATTATAAATGGGCTTGCTCTTGACTTCAATCTTGCCCTAAGGGCAGAGATGATGTCGACGATGGAACGAGCTTACCCAGTAGAAGCCTGTTTACTCGCGACTTAAACAGATTAGGGTTATATGAACTCGGAAAAACCGACGCAGGCAGGGAATTCCACTCCTTGGCTGTGCGCATAATAAACGACCCAGCAAAGCGCTTTGTTCGAATGTGCGGAATGTCGACTAGGTATCGGTGATACCCTGCAGTACGTCTAGTCTCCCGATGGAAGAAGGGAGATGGTGGGATCAGCTCGTGGAGCTCTTGCGCACACTCTCCGAAGTACAGTCTGTAGAAGACCGACAGACATGCGACTTTGCGACGGTGGGCCAGGCTATGTAGCTTGTTAACCAGCTTATCGTCACCAATTAGCCTCCTGGCTCTGCGCTCTACAGAGTCAAGTGTGGCAAGCTGGTATTTGGCTGAGCCATCCCAAAGGTGACAGCAATACTCCATGCCAGACCGGACTTGAGCTTTATATAAAACTGAAAGCTGTCCAGGCTTGAAGTACCGCTTAACCTTGTTTAGGATGCCCAGCTTTTTCGCCGCAGTTTGAGCTTTCGACTCGATGTAGGCGCCGAAGTTCAGATTCGCGCTCCAACTTCGTGCCAAGAAGCCACCAATCTATCTATCTATATAAATAAAAAGAGAAGTCCTGACTGACTGACTGACTAATCAACGCCCAGCCCAAACCCTTGGACCTAGAAAGCTGAAATTTTGCACAGAGGTTCCCTTTATAATGTAGACAAGGAATAAGGAAGGATTTTTCGAAATTCAACCCCTAAGGAAGTTAAATAGGGGATGAAAGTTTGTATGGAAAATCGTCATTTTCACGCAGGCGAAGCCGCTGGCAAAAGCTAGTACCCAATATAGCCAGAAATATTAGTCTGTTATAGAGTATTATTAATTTATTATAATATTGGCTGAAAGAGAGGTGATAACTTAGTAAAGCTGCTGATAACGGGGAAGGTTGGCGGGAGAAATCCCAGAGGCAGAAGCCCAATGCGCTGGCCAGACCAGTTCCATTCTCCCCTAAACACCTATCTGTCTGCAAAGCCTTACACGCTGCCGAAGACAGAGTGAGCTGGCGCAAAACTAAGTGATCCAAAGAGGCCACGACCCTCAGCATTGAGGAAATAGGACGCAAGGAGGAGGAGGAGGACCCAATATAACCAATATAAGAACATTATACCTACTATGAGAGGCGAGACCCACAGGACTTGTCAATGTGGCGGCTGGGGGAGGCCTGTGTCCAGCAGTAAACGTCTTTCGGCTGAAAAGATGATAATGATGAAAGCTCAGTAGCACGAATGTTCATCAAAGTTCCTGAAACACAAAAAAAATCGTTAATTCTTATCATCAAAAATCAAAAAAATATGCACATAACAAAAACTTCAAAGCAATTCGTAAAATAGAACCATCTCACGTTACCTACATCTCGAAATAAAGTGATATTTCAAGTGTTGGAAATTATAACAAAAATAAAGGTATGTTTACACAGAACGACGTGTTTCGTGTTTGTCTGACACGCGTCCATTTTAATTAAAAAAAGCTGAATTTCACAGTCATTAATCAAACAACAATTAGTGGTGGTGTACGAAGAGTAGTGGCAGTGCAGATGCGACAAAAGCTCACAGATTCATGCCTATACACTATACACGAAGGAATACTTGAATTTAAGTCATGATAGTTGACCTGCTTAAAAATAATAAATATTTACATTTTGAAGGATACTTCCTATCAGTTTCCAGTTCTCAGCAAATCAATATAAAAAGTGCCTTTTAGATCTGTGATATATTCAGTTAATTCTAAATTACAAACTTAATTATATTTGTGAATTCGAAAAATTATGCAAACAGTATATCTTTTTATGCGGTTGTGCTTTCGCTAATGAATTTGTTAGTCCGATTTCCTTATATTTCAAATATTATGGCACAAATTCAAGTCTTCCTTCGTGTGTAGGCATGAATCTCTGCGAGCTATATTGTCGCATCTGTTTACAATAACCAAAACTCTTCTATTCCGGTCTGGTAGTGAATTCAAGAGTGACAAGAATACGCCGCACTTTACAGCTTTAATTAGGAATAAAACATTTGACGAGACTATTTTAAAGCGGCTTGTAGAACAGTTACTACTGTTTTTGAGTGATTATACTCACTATACTCAGTGAGTATTTTTTTTAAAAATAGGATGTGTTATTATTTACCTGACCTCCACAACTAAACTTAACTTTCTGATCAGAAAACGTATAATCTGTCTAAATAATTTAAAACAATGCTAGTGGCTACCTAATTGTTGAAAACTCCATTATGAAAATGACGATGATTTAGTTCATCATCTGCATTGACTTATATATTACTGCGTAAGGACTGGGCGGACCGCATGATAAAATGACGCCTCGAATTTGGTCCCAAATAGGTCTTGACTAAACCGAAGTTTAAAAGAAAATGAAAATGAAAAATTTTAATTTAACATTTTTTTTTATTAACATTTTAATGAAAGCTTTATTTAATTTCTTTATACCTCGATAATACCTCGCCACGCCGCTCATACAAGGTTACGTTTACGAGC
The DNA here is from genome assembly GCA_949316265.1 of Diarsia mendica. Lineage (NCBI taxonomy): Eukaryota > Metazoa > Arthropoda > Insecta > Lepidoptera > Noctuidae > Diarsia > Diarsia mendica. Next base: position 4,851,008 of record OX438904.1, read on the forward strand.
AGCCTGATTAGTTCTTATAGATGACGTTAGTGTTTCTCTGCATCGAGCAAAATGTTCGGACGACCGTATCTTTAGTTTTTATATCAATGATCATCTGCCTAGCGTTTTTAAAAGTAACTTTTGGTTGGCTTCCAGTCTAACCTGAAGGAAGTCTGTCCTCCATAAACCCAGTTAGTATTGGGCAATACGATGCCCCTTGCTAAGATTGGATGACGGGCTTTTTTGCCACTGATACTTGTTACCTGTAACAGCTGTCATAAATCTACAAATAACAGCCCAATGGCTTTACATGTATTAGAAGGCAACAATCCACGGCTTACCCTAGGCACTTGTCTACAAAATCACAGATTCAATCGATCAATAAACCCTCTATCCTAAACTTCCGTCTGTTTTGAAGTGCTGTTTTCCTCTTTTAGTGGATATCTCTAAGTTCAGTGTGCCTTTTGGCAAAGGTCTCTTCTAACATTTTCATTGTGTTCTATCTCGTGCAACCCTTCTCCAGTAAGGGCCCGCTGTACGCTTCAACTCATCTTCCCATCTCTTAAGTTGTCTTCCCCGCTTCCCTTTTCCATATCTGGGATACCAGTCTGTCCAAATTGTACTCCACAATCACAGATCAGGTGTACTCAAATAACACACTTGGCTTTACCACCAAAAACTACCAATTAAAACAGTATCAAACAAAAAACCATACCAAATAAATTTAATAACTCCTAATTACTTTTGTATCTAAAAACAATACAATTATGAGGTTTAACAAACGTATATGAAACCCGGTTCAATTGTAATTTAACTGACGTTTCTTATAAAGTAATTAATATGACATCCTCTAATGTTTTTTTAATAACATAGCTATGGGAGCCACATGCAATTACCCTAATGCATGACTTGATTATACCAAGTTACACTTCGCTCAAACAATATTGGTTTTTATGGGAGAAAGAATAGGGGTGTGATCAAGTGCATGTTTTTGGTATATTTGTAGTTAATTTCGTTTTCTAATTTGTGGAGTAGTCATGTTTTCCGAGTCTCACGTGATGTTTTCAAATGGGTAAATGGATTGTGGGTATTGTTGTGTATTTTCTGTTTTATTTAAGTAAAAGGTACTTTAGGAATTAGTCTAGGGTTGCGATGCGAAATGTCAGTCAGTTTTGTATTTTCGTTTTGTTTGTAATATTGAAATATATCCCTATTTCAATAATGACAGGACTTTTGGTGATCTTTTGTTTGTCTTATCATCGGCACAATTCTTGAGCGCTCTGGCGCAAAAGTGAGTTATTGGGTCCCTTTGGTAGTATGAAGTGAGACGCGGGGCGGGGAAAGTGCAGTGATTGGCCCGTAGCGCATCGCGTCATAGCCGTCACACGGGATTTGTTCTTTACTCCTGCTGCACTTACCTCACGACCAATAAATAATAAACGGGTGTGCGTTTTATTTGTCATATAGTGTACGATGCGCACAGCGATCCCCACTCTTCCGCCCAGCGCTCAAGAACCGTGCCGGTATTTATAGCCCAAATTAAACTTGACTTACTTGACTTATATTCCTGTGTCCCCTAGATGGGGCAGAGGGCTTCCACAATGCGCCGCCATCCCGTTCGGTCTTGAGCTTCGCGTTTCAATTCGCTCCAAGTCTTCCCTATGTTCTTCGCCTCTGCGATGATCGTCCGCCGCCAGGTTTGCTTTGGGCGGCCACGCTTACGCTTTTCTTGGGGATTCCAGTCTAGGGCTTGCCTCGGTATGTGATTAGGGTCCCTTCGGAGCGTGTGGCCGATCCAGTTCCACTTGCGGCGTTTGATCTGCTGGTCGATCGGGGTCTCATCGCAGCGTTCCCACAGTTCTACATTGGAGATTTTCTCGGGCCAGTAAACACCAAGAATACGGCGAAGACAGCGGTTGATGAAGACCTGGAGCCGGTGCGAGATGTCCTTAGCCACCTTCCACGTCTCACATCCGTACAGCAACACGGTTTTCACGTTTGACCGGAATATCTTGAGCTTAACTCTCCTAGTCAGCTTCCGTGATTGCCATACAGGGCGCAGCTGTGCGAAGGTTGCTTTTGCCCTGGCGATTCTCGAAGCGATGTCCTCTTCGGTCCCTCCAGTTTCCGACACACCAAATTAAACTGATCAGAAGCAATTTTCATGAATCTCAGTGAAACTGAAGAGGTTTATTCACACAGTCTTCATCATCATCTGAGAAGCCTTTTCCCAACTATGTTGGGGTCGGCTTCCAGCCTAACGGGATGCAACCTGAATACCAGATTGTCACAAAGTGGTTTTCATTAAAGTTTTTCAGTTTCATTGAACCATAGACGAATATTGATTTTTTTCTTTGATATGGTCTCGTTTATACCCTCATCATCATCATCGTCAACCAATATTGTTCCCACTGCAGGGACTCAGGCCTCCTCTCTAGGAGAGGGATGGGCTATAAATCCACCACGCGGGCCCAGTGCGGATTGGCGGATGTCACATGTCTTCGAAGTTTTTGGTTCTAAGACATGGCGGTTTCCTCACGATGTTTTCCTTCACCGCTTATACCCTAAATTATCGAAATTATAAATCACATTGTATAATATACTTAAACATTCTTAAAATAAATAACTAGACAGCTGTATAGTTATTTTCTTGTCAATAAAAAAAAAATTATACTCTAACTTTCTCCAAAACAAAGACACATTACACCAAAAATTGTAATAAAAATCACACCTGCCTCATTAAAGTTAAAAAGACAAGTCTAAACTCAAACACAATTAGGGCAGATGCGCACTGACGGCGAGACATAAATGTCTTGACGCTTTTTGTCGCAAGTCGCAGCGCTAATACACCGTGCAGGGCATTAATACACTAACATTGAAATTAAAATGTGTTTTCGAGCTGTATAATATCCATGACTGTTCTGTTTCTTTCTTTTATGGTGGGAATTTAAAGTGATACTTAGATTTTATGTGTTTTTGATGAATCTTCAGCAACTGTACACAGTTATTATTGGACATGTTCTTCCATGAAAATTGAAGCTGTCAAATACCTTGCTCTTAGTAGTTTCGTTAAAAGTGAAAAAAAAACAGATTACGTTCATGTTGATAGCCAAAAAAGAGCATACTCATCTATTGCATCGTCTTTTTAAAAGCAAAAAATCAAAACCAAGCTTATTTAGATGCCACAAAATTAGCCCAAAATAATTAATTATAATCGGTCTGCAAAACAAGTGTCAAGTGTCCCGCTAGACCTTTGCTAGACCTGTATCTAGAAAGGATGGGGCTATATCGAGGATGAAGAGAAAGCAAAGTTCTCTTCTTTCAAGCCCGTTTAATATAGATCAAACATCTGTTTAATGCTCATTTTCACCTACATTATTTTGTTTGAGACAGTCTTGGAGGTAATCGACATTTAAGTCTCCGTTAGGTAAATTTCCATTAGGCCATGAAAGGAAACAACGAAGTCAGTAATTGCATTAAAACACAAACAAGTTTCCCTGAACACAACTAATACCAGCCATTTGTTACTCAATCACCTCTAGGCAGGAATAACTAATTTATCCGTACTTACAACCTGTCTAGGCAGACAGCCACTTGATGTATTACCTGCCTTTCTGCCTAGATCTTCACGGAAGTCTACAAACAGATTTTCTAAACAATTATTTATTAAACACACATTAATTATCAGGTTCAAAATGATTTTAAGTTTAAGAAAGGTCGGAATAAAGATGGTATTGCGTTGAGTGTTTAACAGCAGATGCTAAAACCAAGTATCTGATGTCGAGTGTCCGGGTGATTGCGGAGTGGGCACGGAACGGTCACGCGACGCTGTCGTCGCGTCTGGGCGGGGCTTTATGATTAATCGCACGTGAGTACAAGGCCTTAGGTGCGATGTGTACTGCGAGATATGGATATGATTTTTATAAATAAGTGCATAGTTGTTTTTTTCGTTAAAATTGAAGGACGTTGGTGTTGGATGTGTTTGTGTTTTTTCGTATTAGGAGTTTTTGTGCAATGCCCATTTTATGTATTGTAAATAAAACTAGAAGCACTCACAATTTCTGCCTGAGTTGCGGATTTTGTTTGGAAGACTCACCGCGGCCTGTAATCCCTCATAGGTTTAGGCTAACGTGAACCTATTGTCATCAATCAGGCACAAATCCCAGATGCGATCTTTATGCTATTTATACCGAAGCAGACCAAAATGCATAGCATCCAATGATCCGTTTTTTCTACTCGACTGTACATAATAACTTTGAAATTAGCTCGTAACTAAACATAGTGGTTCGAATCGCCCCATTCCTAAGAGCTATTGGTCGATTCACACCACTCGGCGCTCCAAGAACCGCCATGGTGCGAAACAGCCCATTCTTAAGAGCTCTTCTGCGTTTCACACCGCGGTCCGAACCGCTCGTGGCGCGAAACGACGAAAGACCCCCTACTTACTTTACGACACACAAAAAACAATTGACGTATTCACCATTTTCAAACTTCCTAGCGATATATATCTTAGCATAGCTCTCACTACAGCACAGACAACGCCAAGCCCGCTTCTTATCTAATCGCGATCGTACGAAAGCTCATTACAATGACCACCGTGAGTTATTCGTTACAAAGGTCACTTTGACTACTTAGTTCTATCTATACAATAGGTCACTTTGACTACTAAGTGGTATCCAAGTCCATCTGTTCGTTAGGCAGTGTTATTTCAAAAGCTTTTGCTAGGTGACACCTAATTTAACTCTGTTGCATTTTGCAATACTGGGTGCAGGGCCGAGAGTTAGAATTACAATGATTTTGAGATTCTATTACCTACATAATTATGTGTTTTACTAACACCCGTATTTATAAACAAGTCATAGTGATTACTTGAGTAAAAGTCATTGTTTAAGATACGATTTTTTTTCTGTAGTTTATTAATTCCTTGATATTGGAACTATTAAAAGTTAGAATTCTTAGGTTTGCTTTCATTGACGGTTCTAACTTCGCTTAAACTCTTGTCAATTGTATAATAATGTTTGCATAAGTAATTACTTAAGTTCAAGTAATTACTTTGACTTGACTATAAATACGGATGTTAGTGTAAACCGTACACAACCAGGAACAGATCTCAAAATAAAATTACATACGTGTGTTGATCCAAATGATTGTTTATGTCCAACATTAGAAAGAGTATCGCAAACTAAATATTTGGGTGTTGTAGTTGACCATAGACTATCCTGGTACCCCCAGCTGGAACAAGTTACAAATAGAATCAGAAAACTGAGTTGGATTTTCAAGACACTGAGGCATATTGTACCAAAAAATGTTCCTACAAACACAAAAACCTCACGAAATCTCCTTAAAAAATGAAATATACTTGGCTTTGGTACAATCTGTCTTAGTGTACTGCATCCCAATATGGGGAGGAGCAGCCAAGACTAAATTTATCAACCTTGAGCGGGCACAACGTGCTCTGATAAAAGTTATGTATTTTAAGAAGATTCGATACCCTACCCAAAGTCTTTTCCAGATCAGTGACTTGCTCTCGGTGAGAAAATTATATATAATCAAAACTATTGTCAAGATTCACAAGACCATACCTTATGTCCCTGGCCTAACTTTAAGAAGAAGGAAAGACCTAATAGCAGAAGTTCCCCAAACAAAAACCAAGTTCGCCAGCATTCAGTATAAAAAACGTTCGGCTCAGTTGTACAATAGATTCAACAGAGAGATTTATGTACATAACAAGACACAACATGAATGTAATAAATTACTCACTAATTGGATCAAACCTCTTACCTACGAGGACACGGAGGCGTTGCTAAAATAACAAACGTAAACCGACAACTTTTTCAATCCCTCACACTCACCCTGCCATAAGCACATGCCTCACACACTCTTTTACACACGACTCTCAACACTTATTCACTCACTCACTCACTCATCCACCCTCTCATCATACACACCCCGTCCCCCACACACCACATACACTCACTCACACCCCTCTCCAAATACACTCACTCACACTTAAACACATACCATCTGAGTGACAAGCATTTTCACTTTTTATTTTTTATTATTAAGTCTTTTTGTATATTTCATTTTTTTGCAATTTGTTTTTCATTTCTGTGTAAGTAATAATATTGTAAAAACAAGTTTGTTAAAGTTAATTAATACGATATGGAAGAGTGGGGTTTCCTAATACAGGCGTTAGACGCCTAAAAGGAAACTCCAATCACTAGTTTGTAAGAATACCTTGTAAAAACAATAAATGAATATATTATTATTTATTATTATAGTGTTTGATGTTGTGAAGAAAATGTTGAGTCTGAATGTGGATGGCTACAAAAGTAGAGGAAGACTAAAGAAACAATGAATGGACAATGTGAAGGATGATATGGCTAGGAAGGAGGTGACTGTTGAGATAATAAGTAACGTCCATAAAAAGGACTAGCTCATCATACTATTATGCAGAACAAAAACCAAAAATATACTTTATCACGCCTTCTACTAGATATGCATCAATTGACCCCAAAAAGTGTTAATAACTTCCAAGTGTTTAATTTATTATTTCGAATCCATAAATTATATCCATATGTCCATAAGAATAAGATAAAATCAAAGTTATATCCCAATTAAAAGAATCAATTTTATTTTTCTAAGTTTAAAATAAATCATTGATGAGTGTGTGTTTAAATAATAAATTAAATCAGCCGATGAAAATCTAAAAAGCTTTAAATTAATGATACAGTCAACGCCTATTAAAATATTTATTAATGGCATTTAGAAAAGGATACTAACATGGAATAGTACCTAAGTGTTGATGATTTATTTTGCAATACTCCATGGCTTTTAAATCAGTGTCTTCATCATCTGCCAAGCCTTTTTCCAAGTATGGTGGAGTCGGCTCTCAGTCTAATTAGTGTTTTGAGGAGCGACGGGCTAGATGACCTCAACAACTCAGTACCGGGTGGGTATTGGGTAATACGATACCCGCACCCAATGATAAAACTGTTTATACAAGAGAATACCTTGGCAAGTGTGTGACCTTGAAAATCGACCCTTGCAACTGTTATTATTTAGCCGCATTGGAGGACCTTAAAAGGCAAAAGGGAATCGACTGTCGTGGTATGGGCATGTGATGAAGAGGGATGAATCGCATGTGACTAAAAAAGTTATGAATAAATGTGGATGGATGGAGAGGGAGAGGAAGACCAAAGAAAAGATGGATGGAGTGTGTGAGGGGTGATATGAAGGAAAAAGGAATAAATGATAACGTGACGACTAACAGGGCAGAGTGGAAGGAAAACACGTGTTGCGCCGACCCCAAATGACATGGGATTAGGGCAGGAAGATGATGATTGGAAGACCTTGTCTCCTCATTTGTGCAAAGAGAAATTTTAAAATATTCATCAATTCAAATTATGTGGGAAGAAACGTAGACACCCTAAGTGAAAACCACCGCTGAATTCAATTAAAAAAACAGCACTTACTATAATGAGCCATAAACGAGTGTAATTACATATTACTTTGAGATTCAAAATTGAAAATTTTCATTTTAATTTCTTGGCTATAATTATGTAAAAACTGTGTATCCACGGTATCCGCTTACGATAATTCACTAAGTAGTTGTTTAACAGGAATATTTGGGTACATACTTAAGTGCAAAGAACATTTAATATTCACTAACTTTATTGCTCATTTAATAACCACTGAATTTATAAGCAACCACCAACAACCTCATAAAGGCATTGTCATAATTTTCAAGATTGGCAAGTGTACAGTCACAAGCACCAACTTGTATGTACGAAGCAACTTTTCAAAGTACTTCTTTGTACTTTCTACTACTATGTCACGAAGATAGCATTTTCGAAAACACGTTCCCATAATATTATCCTATTCTGTCGCTCAGATTCAACGATGCTGCCGAATCAGCTGCTGATCTACAATGCAGTAGGCGGCACGCGCTGTTTCTCGCTCTGAATTGTTTATTGACGCCCCCCTCCCACACTTTTTAATCAGGGTAACCCCTCTTAACATTATTCCTGTTCACAGCCTTTCAATCCGGATTACCCCTATTAACCTTATTACTGTTCAAAGCCCTGGCTAAAAAGTCTTTAGGTCCGCACTCGGTGGCCAAGCGCACAGCAGAGAATAGAGGCAATAGAGGTGACGAGACCGGCGTACGTATCAAACATCTCCGATTTGGTGGAGTCCGGACCTTATACGAGATCATCGCGACGGGTAATATAATAGGTAATATCTATATATTACCTATTATAAATTCTTTCTAACATAACGGAACGTACCTACTCCATGTCTAAAATACTCACTCCTTCTATAATAACAATGCAACGTCAAAATTAGTGACAGTCATTACTATCAGCCATAAAGACATAATTTGATCGTAAGTGAAAAGTTATCGGCCATTTTTACATTGATATCCGTTGGCGGGTTTATGTTCATCATGACATGTCCATTATAATATGGAAAAGCAAAAACATGCCTCGCGGCTGCTTGAGGCTAACAAATTTTATTCTATGGGCGTTATTTCAAAACCTAATTATCATTTCAATTTGTCGATAGCATTTTTAGGATTCCTTGCAAAAAGGGGAAAAACGGGAGACTGTAGATAAACCTCAGCCCTCTGTCTGCCAGTCCGTGCTTCCGTGTTGTCTGGGAAAGTACTGTCTCTAATTATAATTTGCGGAATTGGCAAATTTGGTGTTGTTTCACAAACGATAAATCACCTAATATCGTGCCTAGTGTGCCCTGATAAATGCACGTTATTTTGTAGGTTTGTTTGGACGCTACTGAGATGGTGCCAAACTCGTAGTTTATTTCCAGGAGTATTCAATATAGATTGTCATTGAAGTGTGGATTGCACACGATGGCTGTAATGGCAATAGCCTCTGTCAGTAGTAAATGATAATCAACGGGGGCGGCTACAACGAACGTGCAATCGTTTTCGCGTCGATATCCCTTTGACCCATTTTGCTAGATGCTTTGACCCCACCACCACCCCGTTTTTTTTTAAAGATTGGAAATCATCAATATTGTTACGAGCTGGGTATGGGATAAATAAAAACACTACCAAATAAACACACGAATTAACTTTATTACTCACAAAGTCACAATACACTTATTCACAATCGCAAAACAGTACTGAACACTTTATCGCACTAGATAACTCTTCGAACTTTTCGTAGTCTCGCTTAAAAGTGAACTGACTCACTTCGTCCTCAATCGGTCCTTTTATACCCACGCAAACAAAAGATATTCGAGATAATTCACCATTATTCAAGAAAGCATCCACAAAAAAACATTAACAAAAAATAAATTTAAAGATAAAAGAACCGACAAGGAAGAAGTTACTTTACGTCGTCGGCATATGGTCGAAATTACAATGACAACTGCCGGCGACTCCCGGCGCCTGACCTTGAATACAATGTAAGTTCTATACCTACTACGGAAATAGGTACCTAAAAGAATGAACTCGTATTTTCTAGGTACTACACAGTTATTAGCGCGGTTTCTCGAAGATTCTAGATGACCGTCGTAACACTGCCCCCTCCTTAGACATGCTCGTCCCGAGCATCATTGGTCCCGTAATATCGCGCCAATCGGTCTACATGCACAACCTTAGGTGCACCTCGCGGACCCTTCTGTATTCGGTAGGTGACATCGTTGATCCTGGTCACAACTCTGTATGGTCCATCCCATTTTGCTTGCAATTTCGGAGACTTCCCCTTGCTCCGCACTGGGTTATGCAACCACACCAGCGAACTTTCGTCGAAACCACGACTGTTTGCCTTCCGGTCATAACGAGTCTTCATCTTCTCAGACATCTGTTGTCCGGATTGCCTGATATGCTCATATACATCATTTAACTTGTTACGCAGGTCATTCGCGTAATCCGTTACACTGCGTGGGACATCAGGGGGAGTTCCAGTGATTAAGTCTGCAGGCAACCGTAATTCCCTTCCAAAGTTCGCGAAAGCTGGAGTTACAGTCGTACTTTCGTGAACTGCACTCCGATAGGACAGAAGAAACGGCTGTATGTGCTTGTCCCAATCCCTTTGCCTGTTTTCCACAACTTTTGCCAGATATCTCTCCAACGTCTGGTTGAATCGTTCCACCATTCCATCAGATTGTGGGTGGTAAGAGGTGGTTCTGGTTTTGTGGGTACCCATCAATCGACAAGTCTCCTGAAAAACTTGCGATTCGAAATTCCTCCCTTGATCGCTGTGAATTTCTAAGGGTACTCCAAAACGACAGAAGACTTCCTGAACCAATTTATCTGCGACTGTTGTGGCTTCTTGGTTAGGAATGGCGAAGACTTCTGGCCACTTTGTGAAATAGTCCATGACAACCAGGAAGTACTTGTTTCCGCTGTCACTTTCTGGAAATGGTCCCGCAACGTCCAGTGCTATCCGCTCCCAGGGAGCTCCAACGTTGTACACTTTCAATGCACCTCTGCTTCGTGTGTGGGGTCCCTTCACAGCCGCACAGCTGGTACACTTGCGACACCAGTCTTCTACATCATCTCGACAGTGGATCCAGTAAAAGCGCTCTCTGATTTTCAGTAGAGTCCTTTTTACCCCCATATGTCCTCCTGAGCATCCATCATGGTAGAGCCGTAAAACATCCGGTACCTTAGCTTTAGGGACAACCATTTGTAGATGACAGCTGTCCCCACGAGCGTTTTCCCATTTACGGCACAAGACTCCATCCTGGATCACCAAGCTGTTCCATTGCGCCCAATAACTCTTCGTGATGGAACTCATCGCAGCCACATCACTCCACTTGGGCTTCGGACCGCCAGCTTTAATCCACTCGAAGATCGGTTTGATATCCAAGTCACTTTGCTGAGCCTGCTGTATGGTTTCCTTCCATTCGTCGCTGAGATCTGTTCTTAGCCTCCTCACAGACACAACTTCCTTAGTTTCTTGTCTGGAACTCTGCATACAGTCTTCACGCCAAGGTCTTGAAAGTTCATCATTGTTACCGCGAGTTCTCCACTGTTGCTGGGCAGTCATATCAGTCGCCTTTTCCCGCTGTGATTTGTCTTCCCTCGATGTGCGTCGCTTTTTACAATTTGGCCGTAGGTGACCACTTTCTCCACAAGCGTAGCACCTAGGGCTGTACTTTCGCGGACGCTCATGTACAGGTGTTGCCACAACTTCTCTGACGTAGTGTGTTCGATGGTCTTGTCTCACTGCTTCTACTTCCAGAGCATGTGCTAAGGCGTTCTTCAGCGTCTTATGATGTCCGAGTCTTACAGCGGCTCTCACTTCCAAGTCACGTATTCCGTCGACGAACGCCTGTACCAAATTTCCATCGATGAGTGCAGGGGCAGACCGGTATGCTTTCCGAACCATCGTTTCAACTTCCAGAGCCCACTGCTGTAAGTTCTCAGCACTACGTTGAACGCGATCCCTTAACTTGGCACGAAAAACATGCTCCAGGTGCGCGTCGCCGTATCTGGACTCTAATGCCTCCAGCAGCTGTTCGTAGGTCACATCCTTCCCGAGTGCCTCAAGAATGGTAAGAGCCTGGTCTCGGAGACCCAAAGTGAGCGCGGTCATGGCTTGCCCTTTGGTCCACCCATTCGCTTTCATAACGGCCTCGAATTGGATTTTATAGGCCGACCACGAAGATGTTCCGTCGAATGGCGGCACTTTAAACCCGCGTACTGAAGGTGCAGCAATCACTGAAGCCACAGCCCCGTCTCCAACCTTAATTTCACTTAAGGCCTTCTTCACATCGGCGATCTGAATTTCGGCCTTTGCGATACGGTTGTCGTGCTGCTGTACCTGCTCCTTCATCACGCTCAGCTCTTTTCCTACTGATGCGTGAAGATCCTTTATCAGGAGCATCTGTTCCTCTTGACGGCGAGCCTGTTCCTCTTGACGGCGAGCCTGTTCCTCCTTATCCCGTTGCAATTGTTCCTGCAGCTGGCGAGTCTGCTCCTCTTGACGACGAGCCTGCTCCTCTTGACGACGAGCCTGCTCCTTTTGAAGGCGAGCTTGCTCCTCCTTATCTTGTTGACGCTGCTCCTGCAACTGGCGAGCCTGGTCTTGCAGCAGCGCCATTAAGGCAGACAAGTCTGGTACTGCTGGTGCTGGAGAAACGCCAGATGAGCCAGCGACTGGCTCTGACGTAGGCTGGACACCGCCCGGTGTCTGTGTCGGGGAGTCTCCAAATCGCCTCTGGTCCATCCCTTGTTGCCGCTGACTCCTAGTACTACGGATACTATCCGTGTCGTCCTTCGGTAGAATCGGCATTATTTATCCCACTTCTGACACCAAATTGTTACGAGCTGGGTATGGGATAAATAAAAACACTACCAAATAAACACACGAATTAACTTTATTACTCACAAAGTCACAATACACTTATTCACAATCGCAAAACAGTACTGAACACTTTATCGCACTAGATAACTCTTCGAACTTTTCGTAGTCTCGCTTAAAAGTGAACTGACTCACTTCGTCCTCAATCGGTCCTTTTATACCCACGCAAACAAAAGATATTCGAGATAATTCACCATTATTCAAGAAAGCATCCACAAAAAAACATTAACAAAAAATAAATTTAAAGATAAAAGAACCGACAAGGAAGAAGTTACTTTACGTCGTCGGCATATGGTCGAAATTACAATGACAACTGCCGGCGACTCCCGGCGCCTGACCTTGAATACAATGTAAGTTCTATACCTACTACGGAAATAGGTACCTAAAAGAATGAACTCGTATTTTCTAGGTACTACACAGTTATTAGCGCGGTTTCTCGAAGATTCTAGATGACCGTCGTAACAATATACTCCTCCCGCTCGGGACAGAGCAGACGGGAGTGTTAGACTCTTACTGACTTCAACCCATCCGTGTTCCTTCTTTGCAGGCCCGCAGTAACTCTTTCGAACAAATTCAGCAACCCTGGCACCCTTCCAGTTATAAGTCAATTACTATTATCAAAAGTCAACATTACCTTACGAAGCAGAAAAATAAATTATTATATCCATTTTTTCATCATAAACATGCTTATCACTTTTGGTTGTACGAAACCCTTCATCCACAAGACCGATTCGCTTTCCACCGTATTTTTACATTTCAGATAGGGCCTGAGGCTCAGTTTCATAATAGTGTATGGGTTCGATTCGGGTCTTAGTAATGTGTAGATAATTGACGACGGTGGTCGGTCATTACAGACCCATAGAATTGGTGATTGTACACTTGCATCGGTCTAATGAATAGATGCGGTACGGGCGCTCCCAGGTTTTACGTGGAGGTGGTGGGGAATGGATGCGGTATTTTCACAGAAGAAATTTTCTGAATCCATACTTACTAATATTAGAAATGCGAAAGTAACTCTGTCTGTCTGTTACTAAATCACGCCTAAACTACTAAACCAATTTGCATGAAATTTGGTATGGAGATATTTTGATAACCGAGAAAGGACATAGGCTACTTTTTAATAAAAAAATTAAAAAAACTTTATTCAAGGGGTTGAAAGGGGGGTACGAAAATATTACTTTTGGTCGCGATAACCGGCATCAGTAGCGATAACCTACATCCGCGCGGTTGAAACCGCGGGCATCAGCTAGTGTAAAATAAATCAAATTAAGTTTCCCTACTCCTCTGCGATTCTTTTCTGATTAATTTTGTTGCTGGATCCAAGACTGTTAAATTGTTTTTCTGAGATTTCGTCGAGCTTCATTGTCTCGGTATTTGTCCGGTGGTTGCCACCGGCTTTCAGGATTCGCAGTGGTTTAGGAATATTGTTGCAGCGGGCTTGTCCCATTAAAAACCTATTAAAACAGCTGTTTTTGGCCCAGAAGCCCTGAGCTACTAGTTTGTCGCTATCGGAAGCATCCCTCAGTTCCTGTAGTGAACAAACAACACGACATGCAGGTCACGATATTAAGTGCCCCATTGTTTGAGGAACAGCATGTCACATTCACATTCCACTGCAGAGTCATTTATAAATCTTTACCTCAACAGGTTTTCTTTGCTGTGATCAACCTGGGTCCGGACTCTGTATAAAGTCTTCCAGGTCGACCATGGCAACTCATGTCAAGGTGAAAGATTTTCAGCAACTAACCTAACCCTTCGGGGATTACAGTCGTAAGAAAGAAAGAAAGAAAAGAAAGAAAAAGTATTTACGCGTACGTGCGTACTCGTAATGTTATGTTTTGCCTCTCTAAAAACATCCAAACATCGTACATCCACGTCGCTTGCGCAGAATACGTTTATTGCGCAAGTAGGTAGGTACTTATTTATGACGCGACGTATGACAGCTGGCCACAGAATCCTCACTTAATGACTAGTAATCGGGACACCGGGACCATAAACAATCGATTCGCCCTTTTACAGTGGCCCGTATTAACCACATTTTATTTTTGAGAACAACTTGTATCATCCTGCTTCAGTACCAGGTGAGACTTTTGCTATGAACCGGACAAAAATCTAGACTTTGGACTGCCACATAGAATTTTATAATGGAAAAACTTACATAACATCCACCGACCTGGGAATCGAACCGAGGACCTCAGGCCTGACACCCACTGACGAAACATTTCTCGATTTTGTAGAGCTATGGAGACTGCCCAGTCAGGATGCATGGCCATGTTCACCTCTAAATCTGTACCTACGTCCGTTGTAAAATGATTGAGCACTTTTACAGTGTTTACCCTTTGCTGATTCTGGAGTGGCAGTGGTTGTCAATAATGTGACGGACTCTATCTTCTTCTTATCGTGTAGGCAATAAGGTCTAACGAACTCACGCACGGGCACCCTAGTGACAGAGTTTTTAAACCGCCCCAAGGTCTTCTGACATGGACGGACTCTATCGTAGATTAATTCATTTAGACTGACCTTACCGGAGACATTAATAATTCACAGATAGCCAAAGGGACAATGTCATGATTCTGACATATTATTATAATCTAATTACAACACCTGTTAGTATGACTCAGTAAGTTATCCATATCTCAGCCAAAGGAGACAACAAGTCAACAAGAAACTGCCCCAATAAAGAACCCACACAATGAACCCTCTAGGCTAAAGTTTAAGGACCTGACAAATAACTTCAACGAAAACATGAAAACAAAATTGCCAACATAAATCAAAGGAACGTTTAGTAATTTATTTCTCAATCAAAATCTTGTACTTTAGAAGAAAACTGACCAATCACTCGACAACCTAACTGCAATAATTCATAGTAAAAACTGGATAATTCATTTAATAGCACATGTCTATTCTGAATAATCAGTCAGTACAATGGACAAAGTTGACGCTTGGGCAATTCATCACTCTCGAGTTTGACAGCTAAATTACTGGGCAAAGTAACGTCAGCAAGAGTCGCCAACTTTGCCCGGAAAGGCAAAGTTTTTGTGCACTTAGATTATTTTAGGTGTTGAATAGGTTGTCTAGTCCTTTTCGGTTATGGGAGACTATAACAGGTTGATAATTGCTAATAAATAATATGGGTCTTGATATGAAAGTGTGAGATAGATTCTGGAGTTTTTTTTGAGAATGCCTTTCTACTGTAAGGAAATTCGAACCTTTCACTAGCTAACCAAAAAGTATTTAATATTTTTTATGGATTAGAAACTGATGATTGATATCGAGGCCTTTTTAGTTCCCAGGTGTACAGTGAGGTCTTCATTTATGTAAACAGGGGTGGCAAACTGTCTTCGTGTGATATCATAATGATAAAACATATTGTTTATTATTGTTTACCTTACTTTTATAATATTACCATTTTCCAGTCTTTGGAAGCGTTTCCAACACTTAAAATATACTTGCCAAATAAAAAAAACTAATAATACTTGTTGATGTTAATCTAATCATAAGAAAAAACCGAACCTAGTTAACCTACACTACTATCTAAAAATCACTGGTCGCAGTGTACACATAATTCATTCGAAAGACAGTATTAAAGACATGTTTTGTGACATCTTCCGATCATTGTTTAATAAAGACATTATCGCACAAGTGCTTATGTTTTACGAAAACAATGTAAGCTTGTGTTCAAACAACGTAATTTTCATTCAATGTAATACTTTAATACGATACCTCTGAATGAGGAAAATACACTCTGGAGGTATTAAGACAGATAACCTATCAAATAGGTTATCTGTCTTAAGCCAATATACAGAAGTGATCCAATAGTAGAAGAACTGTACGTAATAGTACACCTTCATTTCACCAGTTATGTTTCAGTCCTACGTAATAGGGGCGAGCCTATTGCCATCAAAAGGGAACAAGTCCAGACACCGTGGTTGCTACTCTAAAAATTACTGACGGAAAAACCCAATAACCTAGCCGGAAATCGAATCCAGGAACTTTTGCTTACCAGTCGCACTTGCTATCACTAGACCTATGAGGCAGTCAACCGGAATTAATATTGTCGTAGCTTGTAATATTTGCCGACCCTACTTTAAAACGGGACAAGATTTATGGAGCCAAATGCTTAAACGAATAATTATTTGCTCAAATTCCTAGTTTACTAGCACAAAAACTAGGATTGCACAATATTCCCATTAAATAATGTATAGTATGAGTGATGGCCATTCAATGCAATTTATTTGACACACTACGCGAGTCCGTGCGTGATGATGATGAAGAAAATTTAAACTCGTATAAATAATAGCTGTTTCAATGTTTGTTTGTTTTTTTTATTAATATGACAACACAAGGCTGTGTGTGTCCCACAGCTGGGCACAGGATTTCCTGTATTATATCCTTCCAGGTCTTCTCCTGCGCCACCTTGAACCAGCCTATTTAAGTAGGATCCAAGTGTATTTCGATAATATTTCAAGTAGTTACGGCCCTTTTTAAACTTTGCCTACAAAGTCGATATCAGCTGATAGATTCAGATGTAACTCTTACTTTATCATGAGACTGAAAACTTACTAACTTTACCTACGATTCATTAAATTAAAATGATACCTAATTTTATAACTACAAAGTTCCATAGCTAAATGAACCTGCTCTTAATCCCGATCACGCCTGATAAAAAGCGACGGATGGGGTCAATGATGGAACGTGCCTGCACTGGAGATGTTTGTTCACTCTTGCTGAAGGCAGACAAGTATACAGAGAGTTCTACATTTTGGCTGTCCGTATAATAAAAGAGAAGGGGACGCACTGAGAACGACTCGTCAGGATAGCCAATTGTGGATGGTACGCCGCATTATATGGTAAGGTATCGTGGGATCACGTTCTCCGGACTACAGGTAAACTAGTCTCATATCTTGGAAAAGTAATTTTCTCTATTTTCACCCGTGAAGAGTTTGAGAGCCCAGGTATTATTATGCTATCTGAGTAATTGCTAACACAACATTATCAAACCTTAACAAAATCAGTACCTTATTGGAAAAAATTATCACTTTATTAAAGTGATTACAGAAATCTCGAATCCCTAAAGTCAGTAATCACAGGAGTGCTGTGTCAATCATTTTGTGATTAGCAACTTTTCAAGTCATGTCTTATTTTATTTGCAACACAATGAATTCAGAATACTGCGTTCTATTTTCAAAAACACTGAGTGTATTTTCGGATTGTTAGCACGACATGTAGTACTGAATCATACTGTGATGTACAGCAACCGTAAAATGAACTTTAAAGCTAAGAGTTACGGTAGGTTTTCGTTTGTTTTGGTTTCTCCGTCTGATTTCTTGGGCGTTCGTTTACAACAATGTTGCAAATTGCAGTTTCAATGATAATAATATGTTATTATACCAATTATACACGAAGTAAAAACTATAGAAAAGTGCACGTTTATCATCGGTCTAAAGTTTAAGTGTACTCGGCGAAGGTATTTCTGTATTTTTTCTAGAATTGCACGGTGAGAAGTGAGAACACTTATGTTTTTGTATAAAAAATAATTAATGGATGGAACGTTTTATTACACTATAATGGTGTGTCAGTTGAATTGCAAAGTGATAGGTCTGGAGTTCGTACCTAAGTCACGCACCTCCTATTTTTCGGATTCATGTGTGTGTGTTGTATATTTAGCTGTGTAGAAAAGAAATCTTTTTTTTTTTTTAATAACTTTGCCCCACACTAGGAATTTCTACTGTATCGTAGGTGCGTTTACGTTAACAACTATCTGTAGGCCATAAATTATTTGTTGATCGAACCCGCGACACGCAGCGTAGCAGTCCAATCGCTCAGCCACTGCACCAACCGTGTCCTCACACAATTCAAGGTAATTTTTTACATAAAACAAGAGCACAAGTTTACCGATGGCCTGGGCCCCGAGTCTGCTATTCAATAGTGTCAGAATGGTCGATCATTGATCTCATAATGTTTGATTTACGACAAGCCAAAAAGTACCTTAAGTCGACAGGCATAAGGTACTTTTTGGCTTGTCATCAATCAACTATTATGAGATCAATGATCGACCATTCTGACACTATTGAATAGCAGACTCGGGGCCCTGGTCTGGTGAAAGTTGCGGGGATCCGCTGCATGCGAGACGCAGGGGACCGGTCAATGTGGCGACACTTGGGGGAGGCCTATGTCCAGCAGTGGACGTCTTTCGGCTAAAATCATGATGATGATGATGAATGTCTGAAATACTGTTATTCTCACAATTATTTTCAGACGCACAAAACCAAAACAATGGTTACACACATAGGTAACTTCATATTTCTATAGTCACAAACAATGGACACAGAACTTGTCGGAAAACAATAATGGTTATTTATAATAATGTCGAAAGCAAACCAAACAAAACTTTAACCATCAATATTCCCGTTTAAGGCATAATCTTCCTTCAAAACCCAATCTACCATACCCCACTTTAATCCTGGATTAACAAACAACATTACCCACAGTAACAGACATAACTGTAACAAGAACCATCAACACTGCTTGTACCCAATCCGACAGTCGATTTATTTGAACGACATGACAAATGTATCCTTGCAATCCTTGCGGAATTGATCAGTACTTTGTCCAAATTTATCACACTTGGAAATCAAGGGAAAATCAACCTTTTAGCTTAAGAAACAAGAGGTTTTAAATATTTTGGAATGTGTCAGGTTATATTGGTCGGTACAGAAGTCAATGCATCATATTGCAAGTATTTTGGCTTGGTTTGATTTCTTTGTAATCTATGCCAGAAACGGGTTAGGAATACAAGTACGTGAGGATAGGATTGAGTTAATTGTTTGGGTGTTAGCTAGCCGGATTTTGACAGTGATGTATCATACAACACGTGTCACGTGTCACGTGTGTATAATCTGCCTAGCCTTTCCCAACTATGATGGGGTCGTCGTACTGGGTAATACGAGACACCATTGTAAGACTGGTTGTAAGACTTTCGGGCTGCTGGTAAAGCTGGAACCAACGGCGTAGCGTGTTTTTTGAGACACGGAGGAAACTTGGTATGTACCGTATTGGATGGTCACTGTGGTCAACCATCCATGGACTAACCCACAAAAATGCGGCTTAACCTTAAGGTTGCTGTTATAACTGAGCCACAAGCTAAATAGAGAGAGAACAGATTAATGCAATTTGAATGTGTAAAACAATAATGTTTTGTGTGCAATACACAACAAAAATGAATTATTTAACTACCATATCCAAAATTCAATCATCTAAACTGCGAGCAACAAATACTCATGTCACATCTCACCTTCACAACATACCAAATAGACTACCCAGACAAACTTATTAGTCAGATCAATATTCTAGTCAACGAGCCACTTAAAACGTTATTTCAGATATAATTATTTAATCTAGCAACATTGTCAATCCAGTGTTGCCGCCTAAAATAGCTGGGAGCAGTGACAAATAACAAGGTATAATTTAAGAGACGCTTGCGCAGAGTCTGGATTCAAAAAGTAAAAGAAGACTGCAGAATAATCTAAATTGATGGTTGAATCTACAAGAAAGAACTTAGTTGCATGTAACAAACTGGTCCCTAAGTATACATTACGCTTTAAAAGTCCTCGAGCTAAAAGATTGTCATTAATTGTGACGAGAATATCAGGCGTGGTTCTTTTTTATTTATGGTCTTGTGAATTACTTTAATGTCTCAATTAATGACTTTGCTCATTTGTCAAACTATGATTATGTGCCTGTGAACTTCAACAAACTTATTTTTACAGGCGGGAAAACACAGAACTAAAATAAATGTACTAAGTTTGACATAAGATGCAGAATTTTTTGACATACAACGTTACTTTATCTACCCAAATATCATAAACCCTCTTTAATGCGTTCAAAAACCATAGGCAATGACCAGCATTACCAACCAGCAGAAATTAACAGAACTGTAATGAGCTCATAACCTACTGAAAACAGTAGGTTATGAGTTTTAAATTTGGAACAGGTGTCAAATTCAAGTGAGTGTGCTTAGTGCGCGCGGAACTAGTTGGCCGCGCCTTAGGTGGCGACAGGGGTGAGGGGGCGGGTTGCCTACAGCTCGCAATGCACAGGAGACTATAATTAGACAGTGATGACCAATCTCGAGATATCGTGAACAATAATTTATTCAATTTATTGAAAAGAATACAAATAAAAAACAAAAACATGCGGCCAACTAGTTCCGCGCGCACGTATCTACATTAAAACAGATACCCCTATCGATACGAAACCCCAATTCAGTATGATTTTATAAATCGCACGACATTTTGATCTCGAGTGACACAAGAATATTGACTTTGTTCGTTTGCCTATGATTTAAAAAAAATTACAGATATCCGAAACGCCGCCATTTCGAGCTGTCATTTGTTCGTTAGCTTTTTATTCCCTTTCATTGAGTAGAAAAATTTTCTGTTAATTCTTTATTTCTGTCGAAAATGAGTGATAGTGACTCAGAAATTAACATGAACACTCCGCCAGATATCGTAAATGCTGCGACGAATGCAACTAATAACCTGTTTATTTTTTATTGCATTACACTGGTAACAATGCTGGTCATTTCCCTATGGTTCCTGAACCCATCATAGAGCCCTTATGATATTCGGGTAGATAAATTAGTGTATGCAACTATACATAATTAGGCATTACAACACTCGTGTGATGCTATTAAGAAACTCGCCTTCGGCTCGTTTCTTAAACCCACACTTGTGTTGTAATTATTGGAGGTCGTATATTTATATGTATATACTGGCCTGCGAGAAATAATCATATGTAACACATTGCTGTCATTGATTTAAATAAGCTTAGTTACGGGTTGTTTATATTCTTTTTGTACTTTGTAACTTGCTTGTAAAATATTAACCACGAATGAATATACTGTGCTATCCCACTGCTGATCTCATCTTTATTTCAATTGGTTATGGGCCCAGAACCCAGAAGCACAAATGCTAGAGTATTATTTATAAGTTGAGTGGTTTAAATATTATTTGTGTGCTTGTGAAACTTACGAAATCGCAATTATGTCAGCTGAGGTTGGCATAAGTGGTATTAAGAAGCTGAAAAATTCGTCCGACTACCCAAATTGGAAATTCCTGGTGCGAAATTACTTGGAAAATAAAAACTGGTGGGAAGTAATTTCTACAGATGTAGTGAATGCTGACGTAGACCGGCAGGCACGAACAACAATATGCTTGTTGTTGGAACCAGAGTGCTTTACCCACGTCTACAATGCGAAGACTGCGAAAGAAGCCTGGAATAGCTTACGGAAAGCGTATGAAGACAAAGGTTGGGGAAGACGTATACATATTCAGCGAGAGCTTTTTAACTGTAAGTTAGAGAATTTTAATTCTATGGAAAGCTACATATCAAAAATTACGTTCCTGACACAACAATTGTCAGATATTGATGCTTCAATCCCTGATGATTGGATCATATCGATTTTGCTGGGTGGATTGACCGCTGAGTACAGCCCTCTCATTATGGCTGTAGATAATAGTGGAAAAGAAATCATGTTGGAGCAAATCAAAATGAAATTGTTACAAGAAGGAAGTAGACAGAGTAAGTTGAACACAGAGTACGAAAAAGCCTTAGTAACACGTAAAGTGCAGAACGATGCTAGATCTCACACTAAAACTAATGATCGTAAGCAGAAGTTCATCTACAAGTGTTTTAAGTGCCACAAGCAAGGACACAAGGCGTCCGAATGCAAGGAGCGGATAAAAACCGCGAATATCTGCCTGAATACAAAGGGGGCGATAAACAAAGATAAGTGGTATTTAGACAGTGGGTGCTCAAATCATATGACCCATGATAAAAACAAATTGTTGTCTTACACACATGTAAACGGCAACATGAAGATCGCAGTAGCAAACGGGGAGAAGTTATTGGTGAAAGGACGAGGAAATGCTGAGCCACAAGTCAGCGAAAACGGAAAATTAATTTTAGAAAACGTTTTACATGTTCCTGATTTATCCATGAACCTAATTTCGGTGAGCGATTTGACCAAGAAAAATTATTGCATGAATTTTGACAAAGAAGGTTGCATGATTCAAAGTAAAAAACAAATTATTGCAAGATGTCAAGAGGTCGGCGGAATTTATGAGTTGACAGAAAATCAAAATAACGTCGTGAATGTGACATTGTCAAAACAAAATGAAAATATTTCGAACGTTTGGCACAAAAGATTAGCTCATTTATCGCGTAAATATATGAATAAAATGAAAGTTTTAGTAAGCGGTATGGAATTTAAGAGTACCGATTTATGCGAGCCGTGTATTCCATGTATAGAAGGAAAGACATGCAAAAGTCCCTTTAAAAAGCAAGGTACGAGAGCGAACGAGGTCTTACAATTGGTTTTTAGCGACGTTTGCGGACCAATCGAGGAGCCATCGTTCGGTGGTTCGAGGTATATTCTTCTATTTATCGACGATTATACTAGAAAGACTCATGTTTATTTTTTGAGGAACAAAAGCGAAGTATTCGATAAGTTCCGTGAATATAAGGCGGAAGTTGAGAATGAGACAAGTAAATTGATTAAATGTCTGAGATCTGACAACGGCGCGGAGTATTGTAATGGTAAATTTAAATCATTTTTAAAGTCTGCAGGTATAAAACACCAGACGACTGTACCGTACACGCCGGAACATAATTCTGTCGCAGAAAGAGCGAATCGTACTATAATTGAGAAGGCAAGAACATTACTGTCAGAATCGAACTTGAGCAAGAAGTATTGGGCCGAGGCTGTAAATACTGTTGTTTACTTAAAGAACAGAAGCCCTACGAAAGCATTGAATAATGCGGTACCAGAAAAGCTTTGGAATGGAAAAGATGTGGATGTTAGTCATCTGAAAATCTTTGGTTGTTTGGCATATAGATTGATACCAAAGCAAAAGAGACGGAAACTGGACATGAAGACGGAACCGATGATTTTTATTGGATATCCTGATAATCAGAAGGGTTATCGTCTGATGAATCCTAAGACAGGTGAAGTGACGACTGCGAGAGATGTGAAATTTCTGGAAAACGTCTTTCTCCAAAAGGAAAACGTAGAAAAGTCGGAAGTAATCATAAACCTAAATAAAGATTCTGTTCCTTCCAGTTTACCGAACCTGAGACCGAACGTATCTACAAGCAGATCTGAACATTTAGAGGCTAACAACGATAATATGTATCGTGATACTGAAGAAGAGAACGTAGAAGTATCGGAGGACATAGGACCTGAACCTATAGTACCAGAGCGAGTACCTGATGACGTATTGACTGAAGAAGAAGTCAGAATACCTGAATCAGAAAGGAGGTATCCTTTAAGAGAACGCAGACAAGTCGACCGGTACGGATGCAATGTTATGTATGCCAAGGAGAGCAATCTTGATGGTGATCCATTGACTATTAATGAAGCGTTGGCGAGACCAGATGGTGATTTATGGCAAAAAGCGATAGATAATGAACTTATGTCACTGAAGGAGAACCAGACTTGGACGTTGGTGGATCTTCCAGCTGATAAGAAGCCTATCCAATGCAAATGGGTGTTCAAAATCAAGAAAGATAGCGATGGCAAGGTAACAAAGTACAAGGCTAGACTTGTAGCAAAAGGCTTTACACAGGTATGTGGTGTAGATTATACTGAGACATATTCTCCTGTAGTAAGAAGCTCTACTTTAAGATTATTGTTCTCGCTAGCTGTTGAATACGGTTGGTTTATTGACCAATGGGATGTCACGACTGCCTTTTTATACGGAAAAATTAAAGAGGACATTTACATGCTCCAACCAAAAGGAGCAGTAGTCAAAGGTCAAGAAACCAAGGTATGCAAATTGCAGCGTTCTTTATATGGATTGAAACAAGCTTCAAATGCTTGGTTCAAGGAATTGGATAAAGAAATGTTGAATTTAGGCTTTGTACAATCAAAAATAGAACCGTGTTTGTATCAAAAGCAGTTTAAAAACAACAAGAAGTTGATTGTCGTTATTTACGTAGATGACCTTTTTATTTTTGGAAATTGTGAACAAGAAAAGCAGAAATTAAAAAACAATTTGCTTGACAAGTTTAAAGTGAAAGATTTAGGGCAGGCTAGGCATGTTTTAGGCATGAGGTTGAGGAGGGACAAAGATGTTATTTGTCTAGATCAGCAACAGTTCATTTCGGATATTTTGAATGACTTTAACATGACAGACGCTAAGCCAGTTTTAACCCCAATGGAAGTCGGTATGAAATTAGAAAGATTGACAAATTCTCATAGCGATCTGCCGTATCAAAGCTTAATAGGCTGTCTAAACTATTTGGCCTGTAATACGCGACCAGACATAGCACATGCGGTAAGTGTACTTTCACAATTCAATTCATGCTATGATGAAATACATTTTAAATGTGCGAAACGGGTCTTAAGGTACTTAAAAGGTACGTCTAACCTTTGTCTCACTTTTAGGAAGTCGGGAGATTTAGACTTACGAGGCTACGTAGATGCAGATTGGGGAGGGGCACTTGATAGAAAGTCTTTCACAGGATTAATTTTCAAAATAGGTAAAAATATAGTGTCATGGGAGAGTAGGAAGCAAGCGACAGTATCCTTGTCAAGTACAGAAGCAGAGTACGTAGGATTAAGTCAAGCTTCGAAGGAAGCTCTCTATTTACGGAGTTTACTAAATAGTTTAACAGCTGTGGATAGTAAAGCGGTAGTAATTTACAATGACAATCAGTCGGCGCATAAAATTGCAGGTAACAAGATGATGCATAATCGGACGAAACATATAGACATAAAATATCATTTTATTCGCGAGTGTGTACATAATAACAAAATCGAGATAAAGTACATGTCAACTAATAATATGATAGCCGACATTTTAACTAAAAGTGTTCACAGCCCGAAGTTAAGAGAATTTTTAAAGGATTTATCCCTATCAAATTATTCTATTAAGGGGGCGATGAGTAGTTAAATGTTTATTTTTATGTTGTTTTGGTAATAGATAATTTTCTATGTAGTTTCGATATGCATTCTTTTCTTTGTTATTCTTCTGTTTTTTGTACTATACTTTTGTATACAGCTAGTACAGTTAAACACAGAAGTGTTAGTATTTGATTTATTTTTTATGTACCGAGTATAGAAGTGATATGCATGTGTAATAGATTAAGGGGGCGTATTGGAGGTCGTATATTTATATGTATATACTGGCCTGCGAGAAATAATCATATGTAACACATTGCTGTCATTGATTTAAATAAGCTTAGTTACGGGTTGTTTATATTCTTTTTGTACTTTGTAACTTGCTTGTAAAATATTAACCACGAATGAATATACTGTGCTATCCCACTGCTGATCTCATCTTTATTTCAATTGTAATGCCCTTCATTATGCACAGTCGCATAAACTACTATTAAACTTGTCATACCATACCTACAGATAGCGCGCGAGTTGAATGCAGTCGGGGTCTGAGGTAAAGAGCGGGAGCACCTCCCCCCGCTATCCGCACGCTCCACCTCACGCGCCTGCAGTGTAGTGCTTGACAATCCTTGTCAACTATCGTACCGCATTCCTAAGCTCTGCATTCAACTCGCGCGCTATCTGTATATTTTTCTTAATCAATCTGTATGATAAACCCCTGTACCCACCTGTATAGTACTTGTCGAGAGTAAACACTATTTAAACGTTGTAAGGCTTACCGAATAGCTAAGTAGGTCGATTGATACCATTATTTATGTCTCTATCTGATTCAGGTGCTACTACAGGCATAATAATATACGGCCTATTATGATAACGAAGACGTTCTGTTCAATTTTAATATTTAAAAAAATATTGCTAACAAAAGTCAACGAGATGGTAGAGAGAAATACATTTCAAACAAAGATACTCTTAAGCTGGCTTCACTCATGGACGCTATTAAAGGAGGATATTACAAAAAACGAGGTGTCTCAAGAGGTGACGAGATATAGAGAAGTATGAAAGAAGAAGACATGCTGAGTTGGCCCCAAATGGATTGGTATAAGGCCAAGATAATGATGATTAGAATGGCCATTCAAAATTCGTAATGACTTTTCCTTGCATTGCACTTATCTTCCATAGCAAATTTTTACCGAACACGTGTCGAACGAACACCTTAACCTCTAAACCTAACAACGCAGCAGGCATAGGTACATTGCGGCACACAAAAGGCCCTCGAATAACCCTAAAACTATTAGGAAACCACAAAACTTTACGTACGCAGTAAATTTCCCAACACCGACGTAACAATTGGTTCAATTGACGTAATAGAAAATAGCAGAATTAATTCGTTGCCATCAAAAATAGTGGCAATCTATCTCAATTGAGACAGTCTATCAACTATGTGTTGGTACTTCCTGCAATTGTTTTAATCTAAAAAACGAACAAGGGCATCGTAGGTACTCGGTGTAGTAAAGAGATAACGGAAAAAACAAATGGGTTTAGATTTGAAAGTTTCGACATTTAAAACAACAATGTAGAGAAATTATTTATTTTATCATTTATACGCACAGGGGAAAAGGAAACCACCATACCATAACTTCCAGTACAAAGCTTGTTTAAAAAGAAATTTCTGCCAGCAGGTTGCGAATTGGAAAATGATAAAAGATATTTAGACAGTATTTTGTGAGAACAGGAAGAGAATAACATAAATATCATAGTAGTACTTCATAGACCAAATTCTGAATGTTACCTAAGGCCTACGTACCTACGGTCTGCTAAGGATTGACTCAAAACTAAAAGGAAACAATTCGATACAAAGACACACAATTCACGGAATATCAGCTACTTTTAAACATCAAGCAATCTGTTAAATAAACCAATATAAATAATTATGAAGTTGGTGTTTACAGAAATTTATTCAAAGGCGCAATAATGAAGGTAGAATTCAGCAATATTTCAATCACCATTACAAAAATCTGCTTTGCCTTTTCTCAGCTATATCTAATTCCAGCCTTCTACACTTGCAATACCAAATATCTTATACACTGAACGCGTCTTATTGCTCATTTACCTAAACAATTCAGACAGTCCCCGTAGCTTCTCTTTCAAGATCTTACCCAACACTTTCACCATACCACCACCATCCATCTCCAAACATATCTCCCCAGGTCACAAACAACCGTCACCACTTTTGACTTCCCCACCAACACTTAGTACCTTTCTATGCCACTTATCTACGCCCTAAATGGATTTAAGTCGGGGTCAAGTGGACGCAAGCCATTACGACGATTAGGACACGAGACGGCGGGTCAAACTTTATTATAGGGGCCAGAAATTGCCCGTTACTGAACTGCAAGTGGACCCGTATCATTAAAAAAATCACTAAGACTATCATCTTTGTTTTTTATTGCTATATTTGGATTTTGGCTGTAAAGTCGTGTAATGTTACTCTGATTATTGTGTCTTTAGAACTGACAAAGCGAGTTGAGAAATTGCGTCTTGATTTCTAATAGTGTTGCGCTGAAAATTACTATTAAACATGAAAATGAATTTTCAAGACTAATTTTATTATAAACTAGCTGATGCCCGCTGCTTCGCCCGCGTGGATACTGTAAAAACAATCCTTGATGCGGATTATATATTATTATCATTCTAAAATTTCAGCTCGATCGGTGCAGAACTTTTTGAGTTTTTGAAGCGTACACAAACCAACATAACATTTTTATATATATAGATTTTTGTAGTGAATTCTGCAACACGATGAAAAATTCTGATTTACTGAAAATTCAAAAAGTATGAATAAAAAATCTTTTTTGATAAGTGATTTTCACAAACATCTATAGAGGCTGTTGTACTGAGAGATCCTATATCACAAGAGCCAGAAGCACTTTCTCTTTCTTTTTCTGTTTCCCGAATCAAAGGACGAAAATCATGACTGATACATTATTACCTAATATTATTCACTGTCGTTAAATCTCTCGAAACTGCAAGCAAGCCATACATTTTTCTGCAGTTTTGATATAAATAACTGTCTACTTAACTATTTACACGTCATCTGTTACTAATGTTAAAAAAAAAACTCGTCAATAAGATCGTTGATCTCCAAACCAACAAAAAAAGAAAAACAAGCTTGTTCTCCATGTTTTACGAGAACTCTTTTCCCTAAACCAAACAGGATGATGCCCATAACTCTCATCCTCGTTACAAAGTCTTCCATTTGAATATCAGCTCCTGTCTTTTGACATCGTATCAACATAAACCTATTGGTGCTACTGACATGATGCCCCGCGTAAGACAAGACCAAGATTATGTTGCCGTCGATGACCCCTTGTGGGACCCCTATAGTTGTGCAGCTAAAGTTGAAATTACTGTGTGTCTCTGTTTGGTGGTGGTAGGTATAAGTTGGTTTATAAGTAACAACTGCTCATTTGGCTCCGTGCAATTTGTACGAGGTCATCAACACTGGATGGATTAGTACAATTCACTTCAGAGAAACGCAGGGTTGACGTGCAGTGGACTGACGATGTGAGGGTAAATAATTGAAAGTCATTTATTTTGGGGACTAAGGATGAATTTATTGTTGTTGAATTTTACTTCTTCTTCTTAGCGTGTCGATGGCAATCTAAATTGTGTCGACCCAGAGTTGGGCTACTAGTTTGGCGCTTTCGGTAGCGTCCAGCAGTTCCTGTAGTGAACCACCAGCAGGACACGCAGGGCACGATATTAAGTCCCCTATCGTTTGAGGAACAGCACCACATTTACTCTTAATTTATTATTATTATTTAATTTACTTATCCATTTTCAATTTTACTTTTTTTTTGTTTTATTTGGAAAAATATGATTGTAAGCAAGGCTTGCGTTTGGCCACAACATCTCTGAGAATTGAAGCGATGATGTGACCTAAGATACATTACTAATTCGAATACACGTAAACACGTTTCAAATCAAGAAATCTTTATCTGCCTAGTCTTTTAAAAGTATGTTGGGGTCCGCTTCCAATATAACAAGACGGAACTGAAATATTTTATATGCAGCGACTGTCTATCTGACCTCCACAACCCAGTTAGTAGCTACGTAACACGATACCTTTCTGAAAATGGTTGGTAGGATAGACCTGAACATGAATTTAATTCACCAGTATAAACTTCCTATCTTGATCACCAGAACAATTTTTACGTCCGGTACCATATTTTTTGGAATGTGGGATATCTTCATATGACTCTTCCCGCTCTGGGAGGAGCGGAATTAAGGGAGTGTCAGACTTATATTGACTAAAAACCACCCATGTTTCTTCTTAGCCACTTCGTGTCCGGGGCCACGGTATCTCTTTCGAACCCGCAGTGTCCGGTCTCCCTTACAATTAATCCGTCCGGCTCGGTGGCATAATTACCGCGTGACATCAACGAGCGGCGCCGGCGCAATTGACGCGACCTTCCAACGTCACTGCTATACTAATTATAATTAAATTTAAAGTTGTAGGGTATCGTAAAATGTTGGATGGCTTGAGTAAAGAACTGTTAGACGCATCTGGTTAGATCGTGCTATTCGGAATTTAGATTAAAGTTGATATCACTGCGCCCGCGACTTCGTCCAAAAAATTGTGATATTTCGGCTAATATGCATGATATCATCATCAGCCTATAATCTTCCCACTGCTGGGCCTCCGCTCTAGGAGAGAGATAGGCCATAATCTACCACGCGGGTAAGGGTTGGTAGATGTCACATATCTTCGATATTTTTGGTTCTAAGACATGCCAGTCTCGCCACGATGTTTTCCTTCACCGTTTTGAGAGCAGTGGTGATGAAATAAGTTACACAAAGTGATGCGCCTGTCTTGGTATGTACCAAGACAGGCGCATCACTCTTACGAACAGTCCGCCACCACTGGGCCACCACTCCTCCACTGCATGCATGATATAAACTGGGCCACCACTCCTCCACTGCATGCATGATATAAATATAATTTAGAGTCTTAAACTAATCATGTTGTAGTTGAAAGTTACACAATTACTTTATGATGATCACACCTAGATATTCGTAAAAGCAACCTAGTTACAACACCTATTTCCAGCAGGGCTATGGCGTATCTTTTAAATTAACTGTCAATTGGTTATGGTTTGGTACATTTAAAAAAAAAACTAACCATTTGACAGTTATTTGATGGACACTATTTATGATAGCCACTGACATTAAAAAGATATGCAATGGCCCTACTGTGCCCTTGGTCAATGACAACACCAAAGAGCGCAACAAAAACAAATGAACGACAAAACATGGCGCCTCACCAGGATTCATATGTCAGAGATGTCATTGCGCACAAATCACACGCGCAATCATCTAGGCCGGAAGAAATATCTACTGGCTATAAAAATATCTGCTCCACACAATGTTGACGGTCTTCAAAGTGCTTTGTTTTATTTTCCTGGTTAGTTTCAAAGCGAGTATTTCATCCTTCATCGTTTAATTGTCAGTGGAGCTTGTGGGCAAATAATTTGCTGTTCGGGTCGAGGGTTAAGCTGCGCTAGCCTAGGTGGATCTGTGGATGCGTTACCACTTATTGTTCACCGAGTTTCCTCTGTGCATCGGAAAGCATGTTATTGAGTTGGTCCCGGCTCAGTAGATCTTTGACAGTCGTTACAGTGAGTGATCCGAAAGTCTAACAACCAAGGGGTATCGTCTTACCCACTACTTACTGGGTTGTGGAGGCCCAAGGCAGGCATACTTCGACATCCGGTTAAACTGGAAGCTGACCCTAACATAATTGGGGCAAAGCTAAGCAGACGATGATGATGATTCTGTTAAAGTTCAGATGTCTGTGTCTTAGTCAATATTGAGGCAAAATTTCAAACAAAATCTTCAAGATTTCAACAAAAAAAACTGAAAACATTAATTTAAAAAATATCATCATTTTGTTTTAGGATCGGTCGTTTAAGTTTTCCTACACTTCTTTTTTATTCATGCTAAAGTTTTATTTCTGAAAATTCGTAATAGTGTCCACGAAACGATTTCGTTCATAGACCATGGCAGTCAAAGAGAAATTGAGTGTAGATTTCTAAGAAAATCCGTCTATGTTCTTGATTGCTTGCATGTGTATGACTATGATTTTGTTGAAAATCTTCAGTTTATAGTGTGACGAGATCCGAGAAAACGCAACAGGAAAAAAAAAGTGATGGCTTTTTTTAGTGTTTTTCCTCATAGTATTTTCTAGAGTTCTAGACGATTATAAAGAAATGTATGCAACTATCATCATTCAGTAAATAAAAATGAACTCATGAAAGGTCTATCCTACTGACCAAAAAGAACTAAAAAAAAAACATAAAGTTGTCAAGGAAAACCTGTACCTTTTGCACCTGTGACTACAAAAATCTAATTAACAAAATTAAACCGCACTTTAACAGCCACTAAAATAACAATACTACCCAATTCGTCAAGTCTCATTAATTAAAACTACAATCAAAGAGCCAAAGTACTACAAAAATGTCCAACAAAAAGTAACAATAACCCTTTTTAATGTAATGACTACTATGAATATTAACACAAAGGCCATGAAATGTTCCCAAAGAAAACATCTGTTACTAATTAAGTATACTGCTAATTATATAGCCATGTCGAACAGTTGACATTTCGAATAAATGTAATCGATCCCGTTAATTAACGAGCATTCGATTAATCGGAATAAAAATAAAATGTTTAAAAATTATAAATTCGTAAGTCTTGTATGTGGGGCGTTTT
This sequence comes from Diarsia mendica, assembly GCA_949316265.1. NCBI lineage: Eukaryota > Metazoa > Arthropoda > Insecta > Lepidoptera > Noctuidae > Diarsia > Diarsia mendica. Next base: position 4,882,997 of record OX438904.1, read on the forward strand.
TTGTTCCAAAACTTGTTGTGACAAGTCGACTCTATGGTTTTGTTTCTAAGAAGAGTTGTGTCGTACTGGTTTGTTGAGTTGTAAAAAGAAATGTATGTTGTACGTAATTAGGTGAGTGACGGTGGTCCTTCGTTAAAGACCAATAACTTATAAGGTTGGTCTTTTTGTACTAGCTGCTGTAGTGATTAAAACCTCAGTTTTACTTGAAAAAATACACTAGCTATAGTTCAGTATTAATGGTTCCGTGTTCAAAATGTGAGGAGGATAAATGTTGGTACTGAGAAACATTATTTATTTATTTAATTTTAAAGAAAGCTTACAGTCTAATAATAATTAAAAATATCATGCATAAGTAGTGTCATTTGCTAATTACAAGCTTCCACATGTAGGTATATGTTATCAGCATTAACATTTTGGAAATTAAAGGGCAAACTGTCTAAAAGATGTCCATTAAAAAAGACACAAAACAATTTGGTTTTCTCACATACAAATTTTACAGCAATAAAACCAGCCAAGGGATTACCGAGGGATATTCGAGATGAAAATAAAACCTCATTTCTATACACAAAATATTGATTATATCGACTGTAATGTGACTGCCAGTACAGGCATAAATAAGTGACTTTTCTTGAGTATTAAAAAAAAACAACAAAGTCACTCCAACGACTTTAATCGAAACTTTCGATTGAACCCTAAAAACGGTCAATCCAGGAAGACACAAAATCGAATGCAAATTTTGTCGATTTGCTTTGAAATTGCCGCACAAAGTCGTAAACAACAACAAAGGATATTCACCGTCGCCGCATTCGCACATGCACACTTAACACTTTCGTCGAAACGTAAATGTTGAGACTGGTTGTTAAATCGCAATTTGTTGTCAATAATCGATTTTTGATGGACCCCCGCTTATGGTGGTGTTATTTGAGTCTAGCCCCGATTATTTTTCCTTAAGTAATACGTTGTTGATCATCCATACTAATATCATAGTGGGAATGGGAAGGTAAGTCGTATGTCTGTCTGTTACTCGTATCATTAACTGTCAGCTGTTACATAGTCTATTTGTGCCCAAAAGTTCAGAATGCATAACTTTTGGTAATTGGGGCGATAGGATACACTCATCCTTGAACCAAAAATTCGAAGTCATAATAAAATTATGATATCTACCAATCCACACTGAGCCCTGGTGGTGGATTCTAGCTCATTCCTTCTCATAGACTCCTGTCTGAGCGAGGCTAGGACCTCAGGCCTTCTGTCGTCCTGTCGGGGCTGTGGATTATCGAAAGGTTAACGCGGCTCCGACACAAGGGCGAAGAAGGAACATGGGTTTGGTTTTTAGTCAGTAGAAGTCTGACACTCCCCTTCGCTCTGCCCAAGAGCGGGGGGGGGGGGGGGGGTTATTCGATGATTTTCCACCACCACTAATAAAATAATCAAAGGGGTCCTCCTTTGATTATTTTGCTTACTAACATTTATTTTTTTTTAACTATGGATCTTTGTTGTTTGAGTTTAATAAAAAAATTTTTACCTAATCGAGAATCATCGGTACGTTCCCGAGGTAAAATTTTCAACCTCTAAGCAGACGAAGCAACAGGCTAAAACTAGTCCTGCAAAACTCTTGAAACCCATTTAAAAGTGTTTAAAATACGATTAGCATGGTTGTAATGTCTTTATTGGCGGCTAGGCTCCCTGCAGGCTCTGTTTGTGCAGTGTTTAATATGTAATACATCATTTGCCTGTCCGAAACCTCTTTGTATGGAATTTTTACGGCGTTTATGGATAAAGATTGATTTGCAGTGTATTCTTGTAGGACTGGAAAGTCGTTGGAAGTCTAAGTAATTTGTTATAAGAGTATAGTTTAAGCGGATAAAATATATTTGAGAGCTAAGATATCTTTTACTTTACTCCTATTATTCTCACTATTATTTTCTAATTAATTTCGTTGCGGGATCCAAGATAGTTCAATTGTTCCTATGGAACTCTGTCAAGCTTTATTCTCTCGGCGCTTTTCTGGTGGTTCATTGTTGATTCTGGTTTACAGGAGTTGCAATAGTTTGAAAATAGAGTGGCGATCTTGTCCCAAAAAAAAGTAGTAGTAGCAGCGGCGATGAAATAAATTACACACAGAAAATACCGTATCGTCCAAAATGAGTATATAAGAAATTTGTTGCTAAATCTGTCCTCTGGCATCTATAATTGTAATAGAAGTGTTACCCTTTACTTAGTTGGTTTTCACTTTGAAATAATAAACGCTAAAAGGTTAGTGATAGGTCAACCCTAAAATACTACTCAGAATAGTCACCTTTAATTACACCCACGAAGGGTTGACCTTCATTTGCGCAGTTACCACTAGGTTACCTTAACCTCCCTTATAAGTTAAGGTATTTTTAGGTTTATTGGAACAGAATTCCTTATCGCACGTTATCGTTCTGATTTGTTTGCGGGCTAGACCGAAAAATGTGTAACAATGAAACCACACTGAAAACCGAAATATTTTTGAAGGGACTTCCCGACTTAGAAACTATTTTTTTTTCAATCGATTCAGCTTGCCGTCTATTTTGAAAATATGCAAAAATATTTTAACTTTTAAATACCCTTTTATTTATTAAATTGTGTGAGCAATTGCGTGAAGCTCCCTTCCAACATTCCAACCGTGTGCCTAAGACACATCTTTTTTTAATTTTATTGGGGGCGTGAGAAATCCTCAAATTAATGATCATCTGATGAGCGGAAGCTCTGGGCAGAACGGTAGGAAGTGTCAGACTTCTACTGACTAAAAACCACCCATATTCCTTCTTATTATGCCTTTTGTGCCGAGGCCGCGGTTTCTCATAAACCCATAAGAGACCTTTCTATTCTTATGCTTCAGACATTTTTCACAATAACTGAACATTTTGTATTTGCCACGACAACTGTTAAGTGCATTCACTTGAAATAAATCTCGAATAAATTATATACCTATAAAACGAGCATAAAATGCAAAGTGCTCTTGGAATAAATCCAAAAATGACCGTGTAAATGTATTTTTGCGTACTGCCCTCATTTTTGTCAGGTCAAAAATGTTTAATGGTCGATTTGTTCTTAAGATTGCATCGTTAATTTGTAAGAGCTTTTTTAATTTTTTACACAGCACCACTGCTGAAACAATGATTCATGAAAAATAAACTACTAGTTTCTTTTTTTGCACGGAACCCTAATCCATTGTCAGATATAAAAAAGCCTATGTTACTCGTTATTATATATATATATTATATAGCTACAAGCTACTAGTTAAAGTTCTGTCAAAATCGGTCCAGCCGTTTCGGAGATTTTAATAGCCGCAACCAACAGACACATCAATACTCATAAATTGTTAGTTTGTAATAACTACAAGTTAGTATCGTATATAAAAATCGGTCTAGCCGTTTAGGAGGAGTTCAGTGATATACACACGTACAGAAGAATTATTGTCTGCGCCATTCACATTATTTATCCGCATTTTTATTTATATCTATTTTATCTAATTATCTAGGGAAATCACAAAACGCATACTGGCAAGTCCAATTTATTCTCGATATTTCGCATACATTCACTCATTTAAGTATTATTATCCGCGTCAGCGTCAAACTCAATATTTTGCGGATTTAAATGAGTTGAAGGAATTTTATCTAACAGTTCGGAACTATTCGAGATCCATTTTACAAGGTGGAAACCGCCTGACCTGAACATGGTGACCATTTCTTGGTATGTCCGCTCAGCTATTTCAACGCCATCTAGCGAACATACGTAGTCATCCATATACATATGGTTTTCAGCCTCGTAAGCTGCGAGTGGGTATTTTTCCCGACTGTCAGATGCGAGTTGGCGAACTACTCGCATAGCTAAGTATGGTGAGCTTGAGACGCCGAAAGAAACGCGGTTAAATTCAAAAGTTGAAATTTCAGAATCTTTATTGAATCTGTATAAAATGCGTTGAAATGCGTGATGATCAGCGGAAAGATTAAGTTGAAAATACATTTTTTCGATATCTGCAACTACAGCAACGGAAAACATGCGAAGATTAATTAATAAATCGAAAATGTTACTTTGTAGATTCGGACCTACATAAAGGAGATCATTTAGTGATTTACCTGAGCTAGTTTTACAGCTAGCGTCAAGCACGATTCGAGTTTTACTAGACTGTTTATCCGGGCGGTAAACTGCACGGTGAGGGATATAGAAATGCGGGATAGTTAGAGAGGGGTCGTTGACCTTGGTTAAATAACTTTTGTCAAGATAATCTTGAAGCGTAGCGTTGTAATTAGTTCTGATCTCGGGATCAGAATCTAACTTTTTCTCCAAATTAAGGAGACGGCGCGTCGCCGTTGAGTGTGAATTTCCTAAGTCTATACACGGAGCCTTAAATGGTAGCTGCACTGTGTATCTACCTGTTTCATCGCGAGAATAAGTTGATTTAAATATTTGTTCACACGCCTGATCGTCAGGACTCATGTGAACCTTACTAGGGACGCTTTCGAGTTCCCAAAAGCGTTGCGTGAGCGTATTTAAGCGAAGCGTGCTAGCCGCACACAGAAAAGTTTGCTCGCTTTTGTTTTTATTTATTTGAGCGGGGCGAGCGCGCGGAGTTACACTAGGTTGACAATCAGCCCGACCCATGGCTATGTAGCCAAGGGTGGTTTCTACGGCGACGACCGAGGAGCCAGGTAAAGTTACCTTTCCACTGCCCAACAAAAGCGGGAAAAGTTCATTGCCAAGGAGGCAATCTATCTCACCGGGAACGTGGAATGCGTCATCAGCCATAGGTAGATTGCGTAATGAAGCGAGATTTGAGATATCTATAGATATGTTGGGCAAGTCGTCTGTAATACGATCTAAAACCCGAGCGTGAATTTTATAATAGCAGCGGTGATCAAAGCGGGAAAATATTTTAAAAGTAGCAGTTCCAAACGAGGGTATTTTAGCGTGACCGATCCCAAAAATGGAAGATTTGTCAGGAGTAATTTCCAAGTTTAAACGTTTACAGCAAGCCTTTGTAATAAAATGACTCATTGAGCCGGTATCAAGGAAAACGCGCAGAGTATGAGGTTTATTATTATTATAAGCGTATACGGAAGCGGTGGGCAACAAAACAGTTGTATTATTTTCAACGCACGAGGTAGCCGAAGTCATTGACAAATGCGAAGCGCCTGAATGTACGCGCTCCGCGTGCGGCGTCGTCGTCGAGCCCACAGTGCTCACAGTCGCGGCAGCTAGCGAGGGCGAGGCGGGCGCGCGGGGCGCGGTTGCGAGCGGCGGCGAGTTGCCGGTTCCTCGATAGTTGTCCAAATGTATTAGCGAATGATGTTTACGTTGGCAAACCGAACAAGTATTTGTTGACTTGCACATTTTAATATCATGAAATCCTAAACAGTTACGACAAAACTTATGTTTGTTTACTAGATCTAATCTTTCTTTTGCGTTTTGATTCATGAAACGAGAACATCTATAAAGTGGGTGTGAGTCAGGTGATGCACAAACCTTGCAGGCACGCACGGAGGCGTCCTGGGTTGTGATCGCGAATGTATGGCTATTTTTATATTTATTAGAAGTGGATTTATTATTTTCACTATTATAATTACGGACTTTAGAGGGGTTAGATTGATTACGAAGTGCTATTATTTTACTTTGTTCTTTTAAGAATTGCGAAAGATGATCGAAAGTAGGTATTTCAATATGATTATGTGATCGTTCGAAAAGGTTAACGACCTCTTTATCAAGCTTGCTGAGTGCAATATCCGTTATTATAAAATCTGACAAATCCTTTATGTTTAAGCGCCGTAGGGCGGCTTGCGATGCATGGAACTGCTCAATAAATGTGTCTATAGATTGATAAGGCTTAAACTGAATCATTTGATGTAAGTACATGGAAGCTTGTACGCGGGTATCTTGATATTTTTCTATTAAAGCATTCCAAATGAGTAGGTAATTATTAGCGGTAGGCGCGACGCCCGAACAAACAGTTAATGCCTTATCAGAGAGACACCCTATTAAGTATTGTACTTTCTCGGCGTCAGTTAGATGCGAATTATCATGAATAAGACTTTTAAAGTTTTCATGAAAAATTGTCCATTTGCTGGGCGTGCCGTCAAATGAAGCAAGTTTTAAAGGTGGCAATTTACGATTTAAAAACTCGAATTTACTACTGCTGTTTTCGTTATTTTGAGACCTGAGAAGGTTAGCTTCGATTGCTTTTATTTCACAATAAATTTCATCAAATGCTGACAACGGCTGGTAATTAATAGCTGATCCAGCTTCCAAGAGTGCTAAATTGTAAGCATCAAGCGTTTCAATAAAATTCGTCCTAATTTGATCAAGGGAATTAATCCTAGCTAGAAATTGAGATTTTAATGAACTATTTACTGAAACTTGTCGACCGAGGTCATAAATTGATTGCAGCATTTTGAATAAAATTTCCTTCTTAGATTCAAACAGAAGCACTTTTGAATCTTCTTCTGCGGAGCCATAAGATTCCTTATCGGACTCCTTGGATTTACCATGCTTTGAAGCCATTTTTATGCGTTGGGATAATGCCTATTCGAGTTAATAATCGTTAATAATAATACTTAAATGAGTGAATGTATGCGAAATATCGAGAATAAATTGGACTTGCCCGTGTGCGTTATGTGTTGAGATAACCTGTGAAATATGTGTGCGATGACTAAAATATATTTATAATATTTTAGCAATAGAGTGTTTAGCGTGAAATAAGATGCGTATTTGAATAAATAACTTAGCGTTGATGAGATGTTAGCGGGAAATGCCTCGTGAGCGAGTCACGTAGGTTAGTGTAATGGCGGATGCGTGTTTTGAGCGTATTTTTATGCGAATAAATAGCTAAATGCGGTAAAATATGATGCGTTTTTAAAGAAATAACTTAGCGTTGATGAGATGTTAGCGGAATGTGCCCTCGTGGGCTTGTCACATAGACGAGAGTAATAGCGGATGCGTATTTGAGCGTTTTTATGCGATTAAATAGATAAATGCGATAAATATGTTGTGATTGATGAGTGTAGTGTATATGCGAAGTAATTTTTTGTTTTTTATTTGGAAAGAAGGACCAGAACACTTGGATGGAAATATGGTACTCACGGTTTTAGGGTAAGGGAAAAGCGTAATGTCTTCGATAGCACAGCTTTCTGGAGCACGTTGATTCAGCGAAAAACCACCAAGTGTCACAAGATGATATGAGGAGGATCACACACACATTTCTATTCACAGTTTCTAGCTTGAATTTTGAGTCTTTTTAATGGCGGTCGCGGAAGCGCGGGCGCATGGCAAATCCACGTGCGCTTGTTATTGACGCTGAGGTAGGACTGGGTAGGAGTGGAAGATGAGAGCGGGAGGAAGGGATTTGAATGAACGTCTGATCCTTCATTTTGACCAATGAGAGAAGAGTATAGCGTGTATAGTGTTACAAGTATGCGTTTTGTGATTTCCCTAGATAATTAGATAAAATAGATATAAATAAAAATGCGGATAAATAATGTGAATGGCGCGGATAATAATACTAAAATTATAGGTATGCAGTGGAATCCAGTAGAAGACTTTTTTCAATTTAAAATAAATGGTAATTCTCTTAAATGTACGAAACGTACCGTCTTATCAGCAACCGCACGGCTGTTTGACCCCTTAGGTCTTATAGGTCCAGTTACTGCATTCATGAAAACGTTAGTTCAGGAATGCTGGAAACTTGATCTTGATTGGGATGATCCTGTACCCGCTCACATTGAAAATAAATTTAGTCGGTTTCACAAAGAACTTCCCTATCTCGAAAAAATAAAGTTCCCGCGACATGTAGGTATCACCTCTGGTTCTCATGTCACTCTCCTCGGGTTCGCAGACGCCAGTGAGCGCTGTTATGGTGCCGCTGTTTACATAAGGGTTAGTTCTAACGATGAAGATAGCGGATCAGTCCTCCTATTAACTTCTAAATCTCGCGTCGCTCCGCTTAAAAATACGCCCTTAGCTCGCCTCGAGCTATGTGCGGCTCTTCTCTTAGCAACCTTGATCAATTCAGTTGTAGAAGTTTTAAGTAAACGCTGTAAAATTAATAAAATCTTTGCTTTTTCTGATTCAACAGTCACGCTCACCTGGATCCACTCGCCCTCGCACAAATTTCATACTTTTGTCGCAAATCGCATTGTTGAAATTAATTCAAATTTACCCGCAAAACATTGGTTTCACATAGATGGAACTGAAAATCCCGCTGACGTAGTTTCTCGTCCTATAACGCCTAAACAATTATTGGATTTAACGCTCTGGTTTAACGCTCCGCATTGGTTTTCATTCCCCATAACTCAGTGGCCAATCAAGCCATTTAAAATCAATTTAAATAATAACAATTCAGAAATAATGGAAACTAAAAATATCGTTCTCTCTGTTAAAATAACGCAAGAAGGTTCACAACCTATTCAATCTTTAATTGATCGCATTTCTAAATATTCTATTTTACTTCGTAGCGTAGTTTTAATATTACGTTTCTGCAAGTTAATCAATTCGCGTGGTTGTATCACCGTTTCGGATTTGGATGCTGCGGAAATACACCTTATACGTTACGTACAAGGTAGATATTTCTCTGAAGAAATTAGCGCGTTAAAATCTAATAAACGTTTTAAAAATAAAAGTCTCGCTAAACTCAACCCCTTTCTGGATTCAAATAATATTCTCAGAGTAGGTGGAAGGTTAACTCATTCTAAACTGGATTATGGTCAAAAACATCCCATTTTAATTCCAACTAAATCACGCTTTACTCAACTCTTAATTGACTTTTATCATGTAAGTAATTTGCATACGGGTCCCGCTCTTTTATTAGCTATAATTAGACAAAAATTCTGGATTTTAGCTGCTCGTAACATTATAAGACAACGCGTACATAGTTGTAATCAATGCTTTAAAATTAAACCTCGAAATACTTACCCTCCTATGGGCGATTTACCTGATTTCCGTGTGTCACAAGTGAAAGCGTTCGTAAATACCGCTGTAGACTACTGTGGTCCGTTCTACGTTACGCATATCCGAAAACGCGGAATTAAGAGCCACAAAGCTTACGTTTGTGTGTTTGTCTGTCTAACAACTAAGGCAGTACACTTAGAGTTAGTCTCTGACCTAAGTTCAGATTTATTTCTCGCCGCTTTCAAACGGTTTATTTCTCGGAGAGGTCCCGTTGCTATGATTTATAGTGATGGAGGCACAAACTTTATTGGCGCAAAGCGCAAATTGAACGAAATTTACGAATTAATTCAATCAAAATCTCATATAAACTACATAGGTGAACAGTTATCAGAACATCGTGTACAATTTAAACATAGTCCGCCTTACGGTCCGCATTTTAATGGACTCAGCGAAGTTAATGTTCGTTGTGTCAAAACTCATCTTTTTAAAGTAATTGGTTCTCAAGTATTAACATACGAGGAGTTTAGTACCGTACTCGTTCAAATTGAATGTCTTTTAAATAATCGACCTCTAAGTATTTTAAGCTCTGACCCGTCTGATATTAGTGCTTTAACGCCTAATCATTTTCTCAACGTAACACCGCTTAAATTTCTACCTGCTGAAGATGTCACAGACATTTCAGACAATCGCTTATCGCGCTATCAGCTTCTTAATAAGATAACTCATTCCTTCTGGCACCGTTGGAGTCAGGAGTACCTCACTTCCTTGCAACAGCGGGAGAAGTGGAACACACCGTCAAAGCCTGTTGAAGTAGGTACGATCGTTGTTATCAAAGACAACAACGCTCATCCGCTTTGTTGGCCTTTAGGTGTCATAGATGCGACTTATCCTGGCAAGGACAATATAATTAGAACTGTGAAGGTTAGAACTGCTTCCGGTACTTATATACGCCCAGTAGTGCGGCTCTGTCCCCTACCTACGCAATAAAATAGTTTAAATTCCCTTTAACTCTATTTAAGTTTAAATTCATATGTTTAAGTTAAGTTTTTTTCTCATAAATTTTCTAATAGAGGAAAACCTCTAGTCCGGGGGAGTTGTCTGCGCCATTCACATTATTTATCCGCATTTTTATTTATATCTATTTTATCTAATTATCTAGGGAAATCACAAAACGCATACTTGTAACACTATACACGCTATACTCTTCTCTCATTGGTCAAAATGAAGGATCAGACGTTCATTCAAATCCCTTCCTCCCGCTCTCATCTTCCACTCCTACCCAGTCCTACCTCAGCGTCAATAACAAGCGCACGTGGATTTGCCATGCGCCCGCGCTTCCGCGACCGCCATTAAAAAGACTCAAAATTCAAGCTAGAAACTGTGAATAGAAATGTGTGTGTGATCCTCCTCATATCATCTTGTGACACTTGGTGGTTTTTCGCTGAATCAACGTGCTCCAGAAAGCTGTGCTATCGAAGACATTACGCTTTTCCCTTACCCTAAAACCGTGAGTACCATATTTCCATCCAATTATATTATATAAAGATATACTTTCATATGCAACCAGTTAAAAGCTGTTATTTTGAAATGACAAGCAAGCCTATCAATTTTATTGATTTCTATACATTGGTAAGTAATAAGTCATATTTTATAGCTTTTCCCTTTTCGTACAAGATTTAAAGCGTACTTTAGCGGATACATTTGAAGTGATTAAATACAATAAAAAACTTAATTATTTGGTAAAGCAAAGTGTTGGTCATCATCAAAGTGCAGTAACTAATTATGTTTTCCGAAATATCAAGAGAAATTACAAAGTAAGAAAGAAAAAGTAATTTGAAGGCATTCTGGTGTTAAGTGAACATTGTGTACATATACGACAGTAATTTCTTTTCAGACATTATACATTTACCTAGTTTGTGCATCGGTATTTTTATGTTTTTGAGCTTTTTACGTGGTAGAATTATATCTTCACCTTTTTCATTTTATTGCAATTTTAGCATTATTGTATTTGCTGGCTAATGAAGGAATGGAATACCTTGAATATCTACTAAGTAAATGGTTTTTAGAAAAAGAAAGTATCCCGTACTGGTTCAAGGATGAATAAATGATAATATCAAATGGATGTCAGCATGAAGTTTGATTCGTTAAAAAAAACATAATATCACGGTTGTCAAGTGATTCCCGAAGGAAAGGCAGAGTTTAACAATAAACCCACATTTTGCTAGTTATGTTTAAGTACCTACCTACTATGTAATAGGAGGCAAGCCTATTGCCGTCGACTGGGCACTATTATTGTCTACTCCGTGTTTTCTACTAAAAAAAATATGAGGGAAAACTCAAATAAAACTTTACCCGATTGGGGATTTGAACCCAGGACCTTATACTCGACGACAGTGATAATCAAATAATAGTTCTTCCGCCAGGCTTTTTATTTATTTATTTCACTTTTAGGAAAACTTACAGCTAAACAGACAGTGAGTAATAATTTAAACAAAATATGGCCAATTACAAGTTTCCACATGTAGTTTATAAACAATATGACGAGAAAGAAAAGTACCTATAATAAAATCAAAAAAGAAACATAACACCAAACAGAAAAATGACTAAATACGCTCGAAGAAGCTATTTGCTAGAGTTTTCTTCAATTTAGCTAGCTTTTTTGATCAAGGTTGAGGTCTTTATCTTACCCTTAAATCATTATCATCTTTTATTGAGGACTTAATCAACAGTAAACAAGCAATTAGTACTAGTACCACTAGTAGTCTTAATAATTATGATGATGTTATTTCGAAAAATCACGTACTACAATTACACAAGTCTTGTTTGCGTATCAAGAAATAGAATTCACGGTCGGTCATTCGCTTCTTGGCATTGAAATAAAGTTGAACATTTGGTTTTCAAAACATTGCATTCTGCGAAAGCTAGAACGGATTTGCTAGGAGATGATATGGCATTTACCTCTTGCTTTTTTACATTAACCAATCAAGTGGATTTTAACTTAGTTCTCTAGCTCCTGGGCAGGAAAGTAGGAAAGAAAGAAATTGTATTTATTGGTCTCACACAGGACAACACTTATTACAAAAGGTAGATAAACCTGGTTTAACTTAGACTTGGTTTATCTCGCATGACGTCTCACTTCAATGATATTCAAAAGAAAGTGACAGCATGCGAGATATTTTTTTTTGCGGTCTCCTTTTTGTAAACTTCAGACGCTTTTAAACTGACACTCCTGAAGGGACTGGAAACCTACTAAAACAAAAAAGATGATGGTTTGTTTTTGTTTTGGCTTTGCACTATACGTGCTTATTGCCACTGACAATATTTTAATTGGTACAATACGTAACAATCAAGTACTCGCGCTATAATAAAATACTACAACGGGAAATTTGGAAATGGTAAGGAGGTCAGTTGTGTTGATACTAAATAAAAATAATAAATGATAACAAGTTAATAGTAGAGATATTTAATACAACAAAAGACTGTAACCATTTAACGTCACCGGTATATGATGAATGTTAGATAAGTGGATATTAACGAAGGTTCTATTATTAGCTAAGTATAGCTTTTCAAGCCAGTTATTTAGTGCCCGTAACCATCAATCGATTGACAGAAACGTAGTGACATTTTAAATTCGTTTAAAGTTAAAGAATTCAGTGGTTTACAGAGCAAGTGTGCCAAAGGACTACAAAAAACCCAGTTTTACGTTTAGAAGTTCCCATAAAATCCGACACACACTTAGCCGACTAAAAAATCATCAAATTACCCTCGGCGTGAGTGTTGCCCGCTTACAAATTGCACAGAATGTAAGTTCTTGGTAAATATTTCTGTGAGCAACCCGACGTTTTTGCTGCCTCTAAAGACACCGCGAGAAATCTCCGCGAACACTTTAATTTGACAAATTTGTGAATCTTTACATGGCTTCACATTTTTGTAGTGGTCACAAAAAGTTTTTAAAGGACATATTCGTACATCAGCTGTCAAAATGGGCGGCCATTTTGGGGAGTTTGAACGAAGAATGCGAAGAACGTTACGGTTCCTTTTTTGAATTTCATTTCATTCAGAAGCAGTACAACTTTTTACTCGGTAATTTTTCGGCCAGTATTTAAGTGCAGAATTAAAATGAACTCATTAATAAAGGTTCTTTATATAACCGAGCAGACGTTCTCCATTCAAATATGGATCATATTATTTATAAGACACTTATAGCCATACGGATACCTTACGACAAAAATAACCCGAAGTGACAAAAACCTGACACCTTCCTCGGTGCCAACAGGAACAGAGAATCGTGTGACCATTACACCTTCGAACAAGTTTTTGCCCATAAATAATTAATTGTTGGCCTAAAGACCAATGGTCATGAAGGTACCGTCAAGTTTAATTGTCATAATTATAATATACATGTAGGAGACATTTTTTTCAAAGTTCACATTCTTGTCTTCACGCTTCTTTTTTTTCGGAGGTGGGCAGAATTCCAATCGGCAGCCTTGTTTAGCGAGCGAGTATCGGAAAAGTGTTTAATAAAATTTTATTAAAATGCAGTGACAAGAAATTGATATCCCACTTTAGTTATCCGTTTAAGTACCGTGGGCGATAAATATAGAAATATTGGAAGGAAACATTATTCGTTACTAACAGTTAAAGTTTATTTGTTTCTATAAAATACTTCCTCACTAGAAGGACTCATTAGGTTTCAATCGGTACACATGTATTGATTCCGTAGCTCTCTGCTTCCGATTTCCACTCAAATTATTCGGAACCAAAAATTATCATCCATGATTTGGATAGAACTTTAAGCCGGTCGTTATGGGTCATCTCATGTACCAAAAATCTGACAAAAACTGGGTTGCTGAGGATAGAAAGGCAGTCGTTGGCACAAACTGTAAAAAAATACTTCACGAAGCCTTCCACCAAGTATTCTGTTTGTCAAACTAAGTAGGTAGGGGGTCGTGATTATATTTAAAGTATAGATAGATACATTTACAACTTTATATTTTTTTAAAATGCTTACACATTGTTTATGGAACATCAGCTTCTAGAATTGATAATGAATCTTTACTTGCGTTGAAAATGTCTAAAGTTACAAGTAGTGTTTTTCCGGAATTTTTCAATGTAACTTTAGAAAGATTCAAGAACATTGGCCACTATAAATTTCATGTATTTTTAAAATAAAACGGAAAAAATAAAAAAAAAATCGAAATAATCTTTCATGTTATGAATAAAGTTTAATGAGCTAAGGATATTCTATGCTTTAACTCTTTCCATTATCTTCTACCTAGCCTTTTTCCAACTATTTTGGGGTCGTCTTTCAGTCAACGAATGCAGTTGTATACCAGTATTTTACATAAAGCGACATCTGACTTCCACAACCGGCTTTTTTCACACCTCATATTCCGTTACACCAATGTAAGACCATCCTTAATGCCTTTTCACACCTTTAAAGACCAAAATATCTGTTCACACCTAAGTGACCAAGAATGCTCATTCTGAGGTCCCTTTTGCCCTCATGTTAAGGTGGTACCCTGAGCAAATAACCTTGAGCATTTGCTCCCTCTTTGCCGCACCCCACCTCTACAATACTTCGTTAACTATTACTTGCGCCACCTGGCGAACTTCTTACGAATACAAGTAAAATTCACAGATCTAAGAAGTAATAGATATGGCATTCAAAGAAATATTTTTTTATGAAATGTTATTATGAATTCAGTTACTATACTCACGTCGATAAATAGGTAGGTACTTTCAACTTTTACAGTGATACAAATATTACGATTACGAAAATGAGCTCAAAATGAAAATCCAAGATGGCGCTGACGAAGATCTTTGGTTTTTCCGTCATGGGTGTCGTTTTCATGGTTTTAGGGGTCGCTGATTACGAAAATGAGGTCAAAATGAAAATCCAAGATGGCGGCCATGAAATTTTTTGGTTTTTCCGTCATGGGTGTCGTTTTCATGGTTTTAGGGGCCGCTGAATACGAAAATGAGGTCAAAATGAAAATCCAAGATGGTGGCCAGGAAAATTTTAGGTTTTTCCGTCATGGGTGTCGTTTTCATGGTTTTTGGGGTCGCTGATTACGAAAATGAGATCAAAATGAAAATCCAAGATGGCGCCGACGAAAATTTTAGGTTTTCCGTCATGGGTGTCGTTTTCATGGTTTTTGGGGTCGCTGATTACTAAAATTTTGGTTTTTCGACTATATATATATATATATACACACATCAACACGGTCTAGGGATATTTCATACTCAATTAAATAACTCGAAAAGTACTGGCCGCATTGGAATCTTTAGTACACCGATTTGTTTGTAATTTATCTCAGACTAATTCCAAATTCAAATTTTTGAAAATTCTTTTGTTTCGGTGGCATAAAAATGTCTTGATGTATAGGAGAGGGAATTTTCATTTGTGCGAAATTTAAAAAACAATACGAATTACGTTTAGTTGCAGTTTTTTTTCATTTTTAAACGTAAGATAAAGTTAAAATTGAGGTATTGTAGCCATGCAACGCCGACATTTGACGAGGGCGGAGATGTTACGAGCTGTGGGAATGCTGGAAGCTGGATCTGTTCAGCGTAATGTTGCTGAGGCCATAGGGACCCATCAAAATGTAATTTCAAGATTGTGGACACGCTATCGTGCCACAGGTGAAGTAGCGGAGAGGCACCGGGGGTCAAGTCGCATCACTACCCCCAGACAAGACCGATTTTTGCAAATTACTGCGCGAGCTCAACCAAATGCAACGGCGACTCAATTGGTCCAAAGGCTGCGAGTGGAACACCAAGTGCTTGTGAGTGACCAAACTGTAAGAAGGCGACTGCATGAAAGCAATCTACGCTCTCGTAGACCACTCCGGGTCCCACCTTTACGGAGAGGCAATCGTGGACGACGATTAGAATGGATTCGGAACCACGTGGACTAGGGCCGTGAGCAATGGTCCAATGTGCTGTTCACGGATGAATCCAGGTTCGGCTTCCATCCAGATTCACGAAGGACGCGTGTTTGGCGAGTTCCTGGACGATGGAGCCGTCTCCAGAACCCTCAGGAAGTTCACCCATACCAAGGAGGAACAATTATGGTTTGGGCAGGAATTCGTCTTGGAGGACGGACGGATCACGTTTGGGTGCGGGGCAATATGACGGCAGAACGATACGTCCAACAGGTGCTGGGGCCCGTAATCTTGCCTCACAGAACACAAATGGGGCAAGATTTCCTGCTCATGCACGACAATGCCCGGGCACACACGGCGAGAACGGTAGCAGCTTGGTTACATACACATAATGTTAGGGCCTTAGACTGGCCTGCTCAATCGCCGGATCTAAATCCCATTGAGCATGCGTGGGATATGCTGCAAAGAAGAGCTCTGAAGGAAGTTCCTGAAAATTTGGCTACAGAAGATCAACTTTTTGCGCACCTCAGATTGACATGGGACAATATTCCGCAGCAAGACATTGACAACCTTGTTCTGAGCATGCCGAATCGTTGCCGATGTGTTATGAACATCATGGGCGCTTTCTCAGACTACTAACTTCAAGTTTATAAACACAAATTAAATGATTTTTCTATTTTTTTCATTTTTTACTCACAAATCAAAAGTTAATTCATATACGGTTTCCGTCTATGCTTCATTTTTTTTCCATAAAATCCTGAAATTTTAATCAGTACCTTAACCATTATTAAAAAATGGTAGAATATGAAATAACCTATATTTTAAATATATACATGTCATATAAATAATTAACACATTGATAGTAATTCGCTTTTTTTAAAATATCCCTAGACCGTGTTGATGTGTGTATATTATATATAAAACGACAGCCATAACGGAAAAATCAAAAATTTACCTGGCCGCCATCTTGGATTTTCATTTTGACCTCATTTTCGTAATCAGCGTCCCCAAAAACCATGAAAACGACACCAATGACGGAAAAACCAAAAATCTTCGTCGGCGCCATCTTGGATTTTCATTTTGACCTCATTTTCGTAATCAGCGACCCCAAAATCCATGAAAACGACACCCATGACGGAAAAATCAAAAATTTTCGTCGGCGCCATCTTGTATTTTCATTTTGACCTCATTTTCGTAATCAGCGACCCAAAAACCATGAAAACGACACCCATGACGGAAAATCCGAAAATTTTCGTCGGCGCCATCTTGGATTTTCATTTTGACCTCATTTTCGTAATCAGCGACCCCAAAAACCATGAAAACGACACCCATGACGGACAATCCAAAAATTTTCGTCGGCGCCATCTTGGATTTTCATTTTGATCTCATTTTCGTAATCAGCGACCCCAAAAACCATGAAAACGACACCCATGACCGAAAAACCTAAAATTTTCCTAGCCGCCATCTAGGATTTTCATTTTGACCTCATTTTCGTAATCAGCGTCCCCAAAAACCATGAAAACGACACCCATGACGGAAAAACCAAAAATCTTCGTCGGCGCCATCTTGGATTTTAATTTTGAGCTCATTTTCGTAATCGTGCCAATATTATTTTGTATCACAGTAAAAGTTGAAAGTACCTACCTATTTATCGACGTGAGTATAATAACTGAATTCATAATGACCAAAAGTATTTGGACGCACCAATAAATATTTCATAAAAAAATATTTCATTGAATGCCATATCTATTACTTGAAATTACTTCTTAGATCTGTTGATAATGTGACGTAAGCGAGCGAGCGCATGAGCCGACGCGGCGCGGTGACGAGCGACACGGGTTCCCCCTTCGAGGCCTGGCGGCATACTGAATGTCAATAGATACAGATGCGAATACGCTCAGAATTTTGCATAAAAATCTTTATAAAATCAAATTTTGGGTTTTTGAAAAAAAAAATCGTACCATAATGTTCATTATAAAATTGCTTATCCATTAGTGTGTGACGATAATGGGTTGCGTGGCGCAGGTTATATAATAAAACCACGAACCCTGGTCAACATAAAAATATATATTTAAAAGATAGGGGTGGTGTACGTTCACTAATCACACACTCAGTAGGCTTTCCTGTGGGGTGCACGTTACTGCCCTGTTAGCTGGCGTGGCGATGACCGCAGCGAGGTGCCACGCTGGATATCAGGGGTGAAGGCCGACAGGTGGTCGCGTCGACCCGGTGATCTACTCGGCGAGGCCCACGTGGCAAGAATGGCCGACGTGGGAAGTCCGCTATGGCGCGCACGACAGGTACCAATACGGGCCCTTGATGTGCAGGCGCTCAGAGAGTTGGTGGTAGTTCCTCCAACCGGAACTTTGGACCCTGGAACATGACGTCCAGCGTGTCACGAGATGACCAAAGGTCAACCCCGCTGATTGCGACACCAAGCCAAGCAAAGCGAGCAGCAATAACAGTGCGCTAATGAAAGTGCTGGTGGATTGTCACAATCAGACGGAGTTTACATGATGAAAATGAGAATTTAGACATGATAGCACATTTTGACGTGTCATCGAAACACTGTCAAAATGCATATTAGCTGAAGGCGATTACAATTGAAAATACATGAAATTAGCGTAGAACAAAGTCAGATAAAACAAGCATACATGCCAAGTTAACCTAGAATGACAAAGAACACAAAATATACACATGATCGTGCTATCAGACGCTTACCCTATATGCGGGGATCCAGGACACCGAATTTAAATGCTCGATGGCAAAGAATTTGGTTGATTTGGTAATTAGCTGTTGTAGGACCGGATAATGGCGAGTTAAGACGCGTGTGAAATCACTGATGTAAATTAAAATCAGGTGAGACGTGTGACCGCTCTGATCCGGACCAATTTTCCTAATGTCAAAAAAGCTAGGTGACGTTAGCCGCGTTGGAAGTATAGAGCAGGCAAGCGCGAGCCCATAGACAAATCCTCACTCGCGCGCCCGTTTGTTTATGGAACGTATACATTTAGTGATACTAATTTCTACCGCACTGCTTCTTGTAAATATCTGTGGTTATTACATTTGACGTTTCTACGTTCTGTCATTGTCAGTGAATGTAAACAAACAATGAATCGTGATGTTTTTAATGTTAATTTAGGAAATATGTGTGAATTAATCAAAAATGTAACGTACAACGTTACAGTACCCCGCCGCTTGGTGAGGGTTTTTACCTCAGTAAAAATCCTTTACTCCTATTACACCTCCATCTGTTTTACGACCCCTTTTATTCATCATCGTTCATCCATCATATCTCATATTCATAAACTTTGCATACTGGCAGACTACCTTAACAAGAGGTGAGTCCGCGCCCTAGCAGTTATGTGAGAGTACCATGTCCGTAGTTGACATGATACTCGCGCAAAACAGACGTGCAAACGGCTTCATGAGAGCAAAAGAATCCTACTGGGTTATACTATTGAAATGGATATGGCATAGGCTTATTTAACGAGTTGCAACCGCTCTGAAAGTTAATTTTGTGATAATAAAATCTGGATGTAGGCTTATTTTAGGAGTATCCACCCGCTCCTGCATAGGCTTATTTAACGAGTTGCAACCGCTCAGAAATATTGACTATCGGTAAAAACGTACCGAGTTTGGCGACAACTAATCCAGAGGTTCCGAACAAATGAGGAGAGACCACGGGTAAGGCACATGATAGAATCAAGTGAGCGTGGTTCTCCATCGGGGCTGAATTAGAAGGCCGAAAAAAAATGACGGATTAGGACACGTTTAAGGCACTGATGATTCCATCTAGTGAGCGTGTCTCCGTCGGAGGTTGAATTTATGCACTGTCTTATGCAGTGGCTTTAATAAATAAAAAAAATTAAATAAATGAGAAAAAGAAAAAAATTTTTGAAGAGATTTTATTTATTGACTCCTACTAATTTTAAGTCCTTTATATGCCAGGAACCTAAGTCCTTGCCTTTCATATCTTGAAGAACGTAGACCAATGGTGATTTCTTGGCAATGACTTTTGCCTTAATAAATTTTGGAGCTAACTTTTTCGAGAACCTGTTCCCCTTGTCACTCAAGAAATAAGCGCGTTTCATGACCACGTCACCAACGTTAAATTCGGCAAATTTTCGACGCAAGTTGTAGTGCGAGGTGTTCTTCACATGAGCCTGCCATAGTCTGGATTGCACCGTATCGAAAACGCTAGAAAGGCATCCTAAGTTTTCGGCGTAGGCATCACGTGGCAAAAACACTATTTCGTTGCCGAGGTCGTTGTTCGTGTAATGAGTACCGCAAGTTACAAGTTCGCGACCGAAGACCAGGAAAGCTGGAGTAAATCCAGTGGCCTCGTTAACGGAGCTGTTCATGGCAAATTGCACCTTAGGAATATATAAGTCCCAGGATCTGTGATCATCATCCACATAAGTTGAAATACACGTTATTATCGTTCTATTATATCGTTCCACCAAATTAACCTGAGGGGTATATTTTGGGGTGTAGAAAACGTTTGGAATTGCGTATTTCTTGAACAAGGCATCCGCGACCTTCCCTGTGAATTGGGTACCATTGTCCATTAATATCGCTTGCGGTATGCCGTGAACGAGAAACACCGATTCCTCTAAGATTTTGGTAATGATCTCAGCGGTAGCTCTTTTGATTGGATATATTAGGCAATATTTTGAAAAACAACATGTTATTAGCGTAGAACAAAGTCAGATAAAACAAGCATACATGCCAAGTTAACCTAGAATGACAAAGAACACAAAATATACACATGATCGTGCTATCAGACGCTTACCCTATATGCGGGGATCCAGGACACCGAATTTAAATGCTCGATGGCAGAGAATTTGGTTGATTAGGTAATTAGCTGTTGTAGGACCGGATAATGGCGAGTTAAGACGCGTGTGAAATCACTGATGTAAATTAAAATCAGGTGAGACGTGTGACCGCTCTGATCCGGACCAATTTTCCTAATGTCAAAAAAGCTAGGTGACGTTAGCCGCGTTGGAAGTATAGAGCAGGCAAGCGCGAGCCCATAGACAAATCCTCACTCGCGCGCCCGTTTGTTTATGGAACGTATACATTTAGTGATACTAATTTCTACCGCACTGCTTCTTGTAAATATCTGTGGTTATTACATTTGACGTTTCTACGTTCTGTCATTGTCAGTGAATGTAAACAAACAATGAATCGTGATGTTTTTAATGTTAATTTAGGAAATATGTGTGAATTAATCAAAAATGTAACGTACAACGTTACAAGTGTAAAAACAAAATAAAAACAATTGTTAGTTTTGGAGAAGTAGCATGTTTTCAATAATTATTTCTCATTTCTGTGGTTTTGTTGTGAGGGGATTAATTAAATATTTTACTTAAAAAAGAAAAAAACAAAACGTACCATTTTGAAGGTAAGAGTATGTAGAAATTTAATGTATTTTTTGTTGGTTGATATATCTTTTTTTTAAAGAGTTATAAGCTCCAGAAAATTGCACAAAAAACGGCTAGAGCTACGTTTTGCTGGGGGACGCGCCTTAAGTATTAAGTTTCAAGACCGCAGTACTGTAGGGGGCAGTGGAGCATGAGGGAAGGTTGTCCTTGTAACCATTGAATGAATCTGCCCTTTTTATGTGGGCTAAAAATAATTTTGCATACAAATTTATTGGACAGGTTTTTTTGTTTCGATAACTATGTTTAATAATTATGTTTAATTCACAGGATTTCTTTATAAAAACCAGTTTGCAGTTTGTTTCGTATTATAGAGAATTCTGGTGAGACAATGTCCTGGGTTATAATGCCAAATTTTTCCATCAGATTTCTGTAACAGTTTAGGGTCTGAATTAATTGATTAGAGTGGGTGTACTAGGTATTAGGCCATTCAGGATAGCCTATATGAGGTGATCCCGATACCCTGCAAGGACTGTGATATACGGACGGACAAACAGACTGTCACGGAAATTCACCGACAGTCAGATTATGTTTTTTCCAAACCAGTTCAGCAGTCGTGATTGCGACTACTAGATCCATGAGGCCCTATATTAAAACACCCCATATTTAACACTTTTACTACCAAACCATACCCAAGACTTTACGTTCACGATGCGCCAGCTAACACACATATACACGTATGATAAGTTATCTATCACAACATCTAGGTATGCCACTAAAGTGTGTATTCCAAGATAGTGTTAGGGTTATCTGAAACAAGCACCTCGACTTGAACTTTAATAACTTGTGTTTATAGAAAATATGATGTTGTTCCAGCAGTGAATTCTGGTAAGTAGGTAATATTTAGACGTTAGCTTCGTTATGTGGGTATTTTCATATTTTGTTTATGGTCGTGTTATGGGTTCGGTCAATTGCTAGGGTAGGGCAAAGGTGTCTTCACACGGTGTGGTGTATTTCTAACAAAACTTTCACAACGGATTCAGTAGAAGCATTCCGGACCCTCCTTTCCTAGTTTTGACGCGTTCGGTTTAAAATGTATGGAACGGCTAATACAATGCCGCTTCATCATCATCATTTTAGCCGAAAGACGTCCAGTCTCCCCCAAGTGTCACCACAGTACCTTTCCCATGCGTCTTGAATCCCAGCAACCTTCACCAGGTCATCGTTTCACCTAATAGGAAGTCTTCCAACGCAACATCTTCCGATTCGCAGTCGCCACTCTTCGGTCGCAATGTAGCATCGTTTGATTTTGAAGCAGAACTTCCTTTACAGACATTTTCCGATGATTCCCGGTGTCCACCCTCGGGTTACCCACCATTATTTTTAGAACATGTTTCACTGTTCACTACTGATGGACAAGCCGAGGGTGGACACCGGGAATTATCGTTTTTATTCATATTTATAACCCAGATCCTTCAAGAGTTAATTGAAGTAGCTACCTAATTATTTAATCACGCCTACCCACTTCACTTAATGACGAAACTTACATACCTACCACACCTAATAATGATGAAAGTTCCTACTTCACTCTAAAACCAAGTTCCTCATTTCTCAACCTTCCACTCCTCTATTCATCCCAGAATCTAACCAGCGTATTAAAGACCCCAGGACCTATAGATTCTAAGTGAGCTAAAATAATTAAGTGTGATGGACTTACAGTTAATAGGCTGTAGGGCTTAGTAGAGGCGGCTAATTGAAATAGACGTATAAAATCGATTAGTGCAGCGAGCGCGGGCAGCGTGCAGGCAGCAGCGTGCCCTAAGGATTATCTCGGATTATGTAGTATATGGGTGGAAGGCAGATGGTTTCTTGGTTGAAAAAAAGGTGTATAATCAAAAAAACCAAGTGACTACAGTATAGTTGGCAGACTTTCTCTTACTCTGTTCTTCAACCTTTGGGCACCCAATGCTGAGTGTCCGTGTCTTCCAAATTTGTCAATATTCTGTCTTGGTTAATTAACCAATTTATTCCAGCCATTTTAATGAGATCGTCTGTTGATTGATAAGCATTGATAAAGTACACTTCTTAACAGGGGTGGATCTACCTATGGGCTATTAGGACTGCCGCCCAGGACCCCTTGGATATAAAGGCTTGTACTTAGGTTTACCCGGCCACCGTAAAAGTGCTCGTGTAGACGGTGAGTAATAGGCTAGCTCGCCATCCGGGTTATGACGACAGACCGAGGCTGCGGAACACAAAGAAAGCAGGACATGGATGGGTTTAAGTCAGTATTCTTATACTCCCTTCTGCTCCGCCCTGAGTAGGAAAGGTCATTGGATAATGAGCCGTCCGCAAAAAAAAGGCCCCCAAGTAGTATTAGCCCAGGACCCCAAAAACTCACGATCCGACCCTGCTTCTTAAGGTGACTGCAGCCTGAAACCGCAATGGCAAAGCCACCCAAACGAAAATGCTTCTTTAGATGACGCCACTGCCACAAGTTGCTGCTTATTGTATTTTATTATTTATCATCATCTGCCAAGCCTTGTCCCAACTATGTTGCGTTAGCCTCCAGCCTTTCTTGAGGTTTTCTTGTCCTTGAAAATGGTCGATAGAATTATTTATTCCGTTCGAAATGGGTACTGCAAGACTGTACTGTACCCTGCTGTTCCCTAGTTCTGTACTATCTGGAAAGAAGTTTTGCAGCGTCCTTAAATCAAAGGGTCTTACTCTTTTCCTATTATTATTATTATATTATTATTAAAAAATTCCAGAAGGAAAATACTCATTATCACTTTGCCCGGCCTGGAAATCGAACCTTGAGGTTTGTCGAAAGGTTAACGCGGCTCCGACACAAGGGCGAAGAAGTAACATGGGTTTGGTTTTTAGTCAGTAGAAGTCTGACACTCCCCTTCGCTCTGCCCAAAGTCAAAAACAAAAACATTAAAACAATAGATAGTTACTCTGAAGTCCAATCATATACTGTAGTCTAATGTAACTCTATCCCCCTGTGCGTTGCGTCTCACCTTTCGCTTTTCAATCATACCCGCTGGCGAAGGTAATTCGGGTGCGGTCCTGCCCCTGTCAGCCGTGGCCCATGCCTCGCCGGTGTAAATACTAACGACCACAGATATAGATAGACCTAGATAACGCAAGAGCAACTCGTGTCTAGCTTTTTTTTTTGGTGGGTGGAAAATCATCAAATGACCCCCCCCCCCCCGCTTTTGGGCAGAGCGAAGGGGAGTGTCAGACTTCTACTGACTAAAAACCGAACCCATGTTCCTTCTTTGCCCTTGCGCCGGGGCCACGTCATCTAGTACAAAAATCCGCACGGGACTCGTAGCTTACGTACAAAAATCGTAAGTGGCCACTTTCGCGCTCAGTTTGCATCTGTGTATGGCGCTAGTCGGACGTCGGCGCTGGTGCAAAAGGCAGGGGTTGGGGCGAAGGAGGCGCCGTACGCGGCGGCGTCTTTCGATAGATTTGATTTTCCGATTTAGAGTGCTGGTGACGTCACAATAGGTAGTCAAAAAATGGCATACTTGGTTTTCATACAGATCGTGATTCTTGCATAATCTAGGTCTATCTATATCTGTGCTAACGACCTTTAACGTGTCTGGCTGGGACTAATCGAGAATGGTATTTTTACGTAGGTACCGTTTTTTGGGATGGGTATAATTTTGACAGTTGAATGGGGTATGGTCTGGGTTTTAAATTAGGAATTGGAGTGGGAGTTTTGTTTGGGTTTTCGTATTTTTAGATCTAATTTCATTAACTGATGTGGTAAATGTATTTACAAACGCTAGGACATCAAGCTACCCGCTACTGTACCTAAAATTTTGCCTAAAATCTTAATCCTAATGCTTTGGCGATAAAGATGAAAATATCTAAAAGAAAATTGGCAGATTGTAGTGGTTTGATGTGCGCGTCTGTAGGTACCAAAACGTTTTACCACTTTTGATAAATATATGATTGAAACAATCTAACTGGACCCCCACGTACCAAAGTCAATTATCTTTGGTGTGGTTAATTACGAGGTCGGTTAAGCTAGTCAATGTACAGACTTTCAAAAGAGAAAAAAACTTATAACCAAAATTACTTTCCTGACAAAACGATGAAAACCACAAATTTTATAACCCCATCTGTCACTTACCCAGACCCAAATATCTCTCCTATCAAATTCCGTTCACAGAAAATCGCCTAAAATAACCTTAAAACAAAAAAAAAAACTCCAAAACTTCGTAACCTAAAGCCTACAGAGGTTGGCCTCCGGGCTGTGGTCCCGTGTAGAAACTAGAGAACCGTCCCATAGTCTCGAGTTACACTATCCATTTATTTGCCACACAGCCAACGAGTTTTTATTTGTTTTTAACCCCTCATTTCACTCGATAATTCATTCAGGACAGCTCTCTTTTTAAACTAGGAATTGGATTTGAAATAGTCGATTCTCGAGCGCATTCAATGGCTGTAAACAGATATAGCTTATAAAAAATAAAAATAAATAGTGTTTTTTTTTTTGCTTTAGTCAACTTTCATTTTGAATATTGAATGCGTTATCTGTTTTTTGTTTCAAAAGTGGAAAAATAGTTGTATTTCTTTTGCTCTTTGCAGCTTTCAATTTGATTTTTGAATTCGGTTTTTATTTTAAAACTAGCTGACCCGCGCAACTTCGTCTGCGTCACATAAATATAGCTATAACCTTTCTCGGTATATCGACTATCCGACATTAATTAAGCTAAATCGTAACAAACAAAAAATCTTATCTTTCCTCTTTATTACAATAGTTTAGATGGTTTAGATTAGCTTAGATTATATTAAAGTGCGAGTTTAAAAATCTATCTCTTACTGTTAAATATACTATAACACTCTGTACTGTACATTATGATGCAGTAAATATTTTGAATTTGAATTTCCCGGAGGCCAGCCAGAATCCCCCGTACCTACATTGCGACGCAACCCGCGTAATTATTTTTCCGCGCGGGTATTTTTACATTGCGATATCTTCTAAGATATTTGTTTAAACTGTATAGAGTAAAGAGCACAAATATTCTATATTAAATTTCCGTTCTAACGAACACATTTATTTAGATGTAGATTAATACCATATGGGTTAAATAAGCTTCGCAAAAAATAATTATTTTTAACCTAACATTTTAATAGTAAAAAATGGTTACAGTGAGTCAATCTTAAAAGATAGACAGATGCTGTCGCGGACTTTTTTTTTAGAACTTTTAAAGACGAATAATTACTTCATACTTGATATTCTCGTAACTTAAACCGTTTTCGCAGCGCACGCAACGGAAGCTCTCAGAAGGGAATTTCCTTTTCCCGTTTTTGCAACATTTCTCATTTATGCTCCGCTCCTATTGGTAGTAGCGTGATGTTATATATCCTATAACCTTCCTCGATAAATGAACTATCCAACACAAAAAGAATTTTTCAAATCCAACCAGTAGTTCCAGAGTTTATCGCGTTCAAACAAACAAACAAACTCTTCAGCTTTATAATATTAGTATAGATTTGGCCGCATTTATAGTGTAACAGTAGAGAGAGTATCATAGCGTGCATTTTGGAAAATTTGTGGTTTCGCGTTTGTTTATTATACTGTAGGTTAACTACCTACAAACAGTATAATATACAAAAGCGAAACCATAAATTCGTTCATTCAGTGAGTTTTATATATTATTTTGATGGTAAAATTAAAACGTTAAAATCCTTTGGAGTAAGGTAGTAAAACAACAATAAATTGTTAATTTAATTAAGTACAGAACAACAGACCTTTTGTAAAGGAACGTGGGACCTAAACAATAGTTAACAAAGTAAAGGTTATGTTGTTAATTTAAATTCTAACTTATTCAAATTACTAATTTACCAACGCAACATCGTAAAAAGCCTATTCACTTTTTAATTACAAAAAGTTCTTACTTACTTAAAAATAAATTTTAATACAATTGCTGGCTAAAACTCCAGCCAATAAGCCATTTGCAAGTACTAATTAATTGTACAATAGTAACATAAAAGCCAGGAAATATAAACACATCATTACAGTTTTATTAATAACCCATTGGAAAGCATAAAGCAAATGCAACAAATTATAAATGGCTCGGTTTAAGTGTGTACTTACTCCTTGTGAGACTGTGCAATTGTTTCAGTAAGCCCATTTTGTACAACCCTATATTAAAACTGCCCCGTTTATCCGCCTCGTAGTCACAAGTGCGACTGCCGAGTGAGGAGTTTTGGGTTCAAATATTATTGGAAATGGAACTGGGCAGGCCACATCTGCCTCGTGTCGAACCAAAATAGGCTTAAAGTGGCTACAGATTGGGTTCCGAATAACAGAACAAGGCAACGCGGTAGGCCCAGAAGATGGTGGCGTGACGGGCTGGATCTCTCATCAAAAGGGTTGGGCTCAAACAGCAGAATTCAATAAATTTTCAGTGATTAGACATTTTTTCAAAGGTACAATTAGTTCATATCAATATTTGCACCATGTAACACTAATCAACTGCCTATAGGCCATTTTTTTTTTGTGAGTGTGGGAGTGTCAGACTTCTACTGACTAAAAACCGAACCCATGTTCCTTCTTTGCCCTTGTGCCGAGGCCACGTCATCTAGTACTAAAATCCGCGGCCAACTGCCTAGGCCTTTTCCCAACTACGTTGAGTTGAATGCAGTTGAAAACGTTTATTTAACACAGAATGACTGCTTTCTCAATCCAGTCAGTTTTGGGTAATACGAGATCCCTTGGTAAGACTGGTTATCCACTCAACTCACTGGTTAGCCACTGACTACATGTATCGACTGTCATAGATCTACAAATATTGCATACACACAAATGATGCACGGAGGAAACCACGTCAATATAATTCACATCCGGTCTTCATCCACTGCAATTATAGGTTATGCCAAGTTCCACGGGCTTGTGCCAATCTCATACAAGCAGATCAAAGAAATCTGAAACAAATAAATCTTAAAAGCTACAAACGGAAACACTTGTAAGACTAGTTTATTTTATGAAGCTCGCCATCAATTCATGCGTAGGTTTCTCAATGGTCCTTCTGGCATTATTTATTTTTATTTAAGCCCCAACGGTGTTTGAGTAACGACATCCGTTTGTAATTAAGCCTGCCCGCCCTACTTCGGTTCAGCGTGAAGATATGATGGTAGATTTTAGGCTATCATTAGTCAAACAGCTACTGTGATAACGATATCAGATCTTTAATGTGAAAATGCATTTGAGTTGCATTTATTTTGCATAGGAGTGAGCGAGGTCCGAGTGGTAGCGATTTTGTTCTATATTTTTGTATTATTTCACCTGTCATTTTCTTTTGGGTGGGTATTATTCGTAATTTTTTTATGATGTAGTCGTTGTACAAAAAAAAAGTTAGGTTAGTTGACCTTCAATTTAACCAACACAGTGCAGCACTGAAATCAAGAAAAGACGTATTGCAAATCAAATGTTCCTTTCAAGGGTTTATTTAAGGATCACAAGCGTTGTAAAATACTGATTCTTATCATTTGTCTTTACAGTGAAAACAGACAACCACACATTGTCCTGATTTTCATTCTCGCTGTCCGACTTAAGTATGAGAAAATTACTTACTACTTTGCTAGCCTGACACTAGGAGCGTCTCCCTCACCTTAATCTATTAATCATTTTTTGTAAAATTTCACAAAACATTGTTTTTATTATCTTTCTTTCGATTTTTACCATGATTAAATCGCTTACTCTCCTCACCCCGCTCACACTAGCACCGCGTCCTTACACCCAGTCCATTCATCATTACTATACAGTTCCACCGAGCATTGTCCCGATTTTTGTTCTCGATTTCATCAGCTCAGTGAATTCGGGTTAATGGGCATTTCTACGTTTTATGTGTATTGTGTACTTGTATTTATTTGCTGACTGTACTTCATTACGTATTTTATGTTTTTTTGTAGAGGTTAAAGTTTGTAGGTGAAATTAAGTTATGGCGGCTTTGGTATGTATTTTATGGGTTTTTTGTTTTGGTGTATCCCTGTTTTTTCTGTTCTGTGGGTGTATCAAATAGTTAGGTGTTGTAAAAAACTAAGGCTTAGTTAAGTTTAAAAATACCTTGTAATTATTATGGCTACTTCCCGTCTCGACACTGTCTCGACTCGCCACCTGTTCGAAACACCTACACAAAAATGCCATTTCATAACTATTGATTGATTTCATACATTCATTCAGTCTCGTTTGACCAACTAATTAATTAAATTTAGTTTTGTACAGTGTAGTAAGCTCCAAAACTTGCAAGAAAAAAACCAGCTGACATTGCTATTTTTGGTGTCTCTGTAACATTAACGTTTGTATCGATAGAACTAAGTTTTACAGCAAACACTAAAACTAAAATATTTTGACTAAACTATTTGACTAAAATATTTCACGTACAAATTGAAAAGATGAATAACCACGTATCTTACCTACATGAACTTCATGTATAATAAATCAGTATTCTGAGTACCTCATCACAAATCACAACTCAAGTACAGGTACCAACAAGCTCCTATCCCATCACTAGTCACACACAACTCATTCCCCTCACTAGACCCACAAATAAACCCGATACACATACATTTCCCTCTAACCAGCCACAACCAATACCGTACATCACTACTTCCGTGCTAAACTATTACATAAATACTATAAACACCGTTAATATATCGAATATCGATTCTTATTTATATTCGGAACGCAATCCCTAGCGCGGACGTATGCAGTAGTCGATTTTTCAGTGTTCGCCCCTGCGGCAAGTATCGATAAATTGTTGACTACATAATGTTTTGACATCACTAATAAATTCTGAATGTGAGACGGGTTGCGTTAAATCCGCTACCTTGGTTGAGTACAGGTGCTTGGAGAAGTGCAAGGATCGCTAGTTAGGTTTATTTATTGAGTTCTGGAGTATAAATCAGTGGTGCAAGTGGGTGGTAAGCATTTTTATATGGTTTGTTGTAGTTACACCAGTTTGATGTTCGAAGTATGTTATAAGAAAGAAAGAAAATTGTGTTTATTTGGCAAAAATAGGTACCATAAAAAAAACAAAAACAATTTAAAACAGTTAAAGCTACTAATGCCAAAAGGGCCTCAGCTCAGCATAATGCCAGGTGGCAGCACAAAGCCACCTGACGCTGATTTTCAGCTGCTGCCCACGAGTGCCATACGCTCGAAAAAATAAACAAACACATTTAAAAATTTCTAAAATATTTTGCTAAAAATAAAAAGCCTACTAAAATAAAATGTTGTGACTCTTAAATAAACAACAAGAGCATGAAAACAACAATAAAAACATTAATAAAAAAGAACAAAATGCCAATAATAATTGATAACAGTAACAAAGGATAAACAACAATAACAAAATAAAATAAATGATAAAAAACATTTAAAACGGACACATTAGAAACAATAATTATATAAAGTTAAAATGACACATTGTACAAAATTAGTGACATTGGTGAAATTGTTTACAGTCTACGAGTCTATCATCGATTTGAGACAATTATGAATATTAGGAATTTGATACCGTCTCCGAATCTACGATACGAGACCGGGAGGTTCTCTTCAATCGGACCTAGCCAGGACTACTGGCTAGACGCGGAGATGCCCAATTAAGCAAGGCTTTGACTGAGTGGTGACCAAAACTTCGCCAAAGCAACCAGGGCCGTCCAAATGCTCGGAACCAGACATTATGGCATATACAAACTATGACTTCGAACAGGTATTAATCATCAACATCATTATCATCGTTTTAGCCGAAAGACGTCCACTGCTGGACATAGGCCTCCCCCAAGTGTCGACACATTGGCCGGTCCCGTGCGTCTCTCATCCAGCGGGTTCCCGCAACCTTGACCAGGTCATCGGTCCACCTAGTGGGAGGCCTTCCAACGCAACGTCTTCCGGTTCGCGGTCGCCACTCCAGAACTTTTCGGCCCCATCGGCCATCCGTTCTGCGAGCCATTGATATTAATAACTATGCATATCTGTCCAAGTGTCCAGTGCCTTTCTACTTAACTGTACACGCAGGCATGTAGCAAAAGTGATAGCATCTAACTATTCCGTTGATTATTTCATATCACTTCATTACTAAACACGTTTATAAATAGCGGGCGGAGCCGGGTGGCGAATTTACAAAACCTATACCATTAGAGTCAAAGTGCGAACTGAACTGGCTTAGCTTTTTTTTTTTTTTTTTTATTTAATATGGGCTTACTCTTGACCTCAATCTTGCCCTAAGGGCAGAGATGAGGTCGACGATGGAACGAGCTTACCCAGAAGAAGCCTATTTACTCGCGACTTAAATAGATTGGGGTTATATGAACTCGGGAAAACCGACGCAGGCAGGGCGTTCCACTCCTTGGCTGTACGAATAATGAAAGACTTAGCAAAGCGCTTCGTACGAATGTGTGGAACATCGACAAGATATGGGTGATAACCTGCAGTACGCCTAGTCTCTCGATGGAAGAAGGGAGATGGTGGAATAAGCTCGTGGAGCTCTTGCGCACACTCTCCGAAGTACAGTCTGTAGAAGACCGACAGACATGCGACTTTGCGGCGGTGGGCCAGGCTATGTAGCTTGGCAACCAGCTTGGCGTCACCAATCAACCTCCTGGCTCTGCGTTCTACTGAGTCTAGTGTGGCAAGTTGGTATTTGGCTGAGCCATCCCAAAGGTGACAGCAGTACTCCATGCCGGACCGGACTTGAGCTTTATACAATATTGAAAGCTGTCCAGGCTTGAAGTACCGCTTGACCTTGTTTAGGATACCCAGCTTTTTTGCCGCAGTTTGAGCTTTTGACTCGATGTAGGCGCCGAAGTTCAGATTTGCATTCAACTTCGTGCCAAGAAGCTCGAGACTGTCGGTAACTTGTACAGACGCACTCCGGAAAGTGGGGGCCAGATTGAACGGACTCTTTTTAGCAGTGAACAGACACACTTGCGTTTTGGTGGCGTTGAAATCAACCAGATTGTCGTCACCCCACTTGGAGACAAGACTTAAGGCTGAATTCGTTCGCTCTACCATGGCCTCTCTCAATGAACGTATTTCAACACCACCGGCTTTTGCGCTGGATGTGTAACTCTTCATGACAGTGCTGTCATCTGCGTACCCAACAATACCGGGACCAAGGAGGTCGTTGATGTGCAGCAGGAAAAGTGTCGCGGAGAGAACTGACCCCTGAGGAACTCCGGCATCAATAGCCACAAGGTCAGAGGAGCAGCCATCAATGACCACTCGGATCGACCGTTCACTCAGGAAGTCAGATATCCAGCAGCAAAAGTCAGCGGGAATGCCGTATGCCGGAAGTTTGCTCAACAGACTTGCGTGCCAAACCCTGTCGAATGCCTTCGAGATGTCCAGCGACACGGCAAGGGCCTCGCCATGTTTCTCGATGGCTTCGCCCCAGCAGTGCGTAGCAAACACCAGAAGATCCCCAGTTGACCGTCCCCGGCGAAAGCCATACTGACGGTCGCTGAGCAGGTCGTTCGCTTCAAGGTGCGCCAGCAACTTACCGTTAAGTACCTTTTCCATTACTTTACAAAGTATGGAGGTGATGGCGATTGGTCGATAGTTACAAGGGTCGGCACGACTACCCTTCTTGGGTACTGGTTGAACATTAGCGACCTTCCAGGAGTCCGGCACCGTTCTAGTTTTGAGAGAGAGGCGGTACAAGCGTGTCAACACAGGAGACAACTCAGGCGCACAGTTCTTTAAGACCCTTGCTGGTATACCGTCCGGACCGCTAGCTTTATTCACGTCTAGGCACTGAAGTACTTTACGAACCTCTTTCATGTGTATTGTGATCTCCGGCATCGAAGAATCACAGCGAGGAATCGTTGGTGGCTGTTTTGACCCAGTATCTAGACGCGAATTGCCCGCAAACAGAGATGCAAATAGATTTGCTTTCTCGGTAGCGGAGTGAGCCAGCGACCCATCTGGTTTTTGCAGAGGGGGTAGTGAGGACCGGCAGAAGTTGGATTCGACCGATTTGGATAGGGACCAAAACTGTTTACCGCCAGAAGGGCAGGACGCCAGTTTAGCCCCTATGCGACTGACATGGTCGAAGCGCGCCTTTCGAATCACCCGCTTGCAGGACTTTGCGGCAGAATTAAATGCTCTTTTCTTCGCGCGAACCCGACGCGCCCGAACTTTACGGTCACGAGCTTGCACCCAGGCTTGGTATGCAGACTGCTTTCGGGCCTCAGCGCGAGCGCAGTCCGCATTAAACCATGGACGGGCCTTGTGACCGAGCGGTATGTCGGAGAATGGAATATAGTATTCCATTCCCTGCCGGATCACGGCCGCAACCGCTTCAGCTGAGCAAGCGAGGTCGCGCGCTGAAAAGCACACTGAATGCCACGGGAAGGACGCAAAGAAGTGCCGCATCTCATCCCAGTCTGCTGATTCGTATCGCCAAACTCTCCTCTCGCCCTTAGGGCTATCATCAGGAGGGGAACCGATAGATACGGACTTCACCAGACAGTGGTCAGATGTTCCCAGTGGGGCTGATACCGACACTGAGTGCCTGTCCGGGTCAGTTGTCAGCAGCAAGTCCAAGCAATTGGGTGTGTGTCCGTCAACATCCGGCACCCGCGTAGCTTCATTCACCAGCTGGGTGAGATCTAGCGACACTGCAAATCTGCGCGCCTCTCTCCCAGCATGGTCAGTTTTCTGGAACGGGAACAACCACTCATCGTGGTGGGCATTAAAGTCCCCCAGAAAAAGAAGCTCCGCCGTTGGGTACCGTTGCTGGGCACAGTCCGCCTTTTCCAGTAGGTGTTCAAAGAGCTTGGTTGTCTCCTGGTCACCGCTGTGCGACCGGTAGACACCGACGTAGAGAGATTTCTCGACCCCGGTGTCCACCAGTATCCAGATTGCTTTTGTGTGACAAAAACTTGAACAAACCCTAATCTATTCTAGTACAGAAATTGACTGAAATCGACTAGACTTTGTTAGATAAATTCGTTCTAACATTGCAGCAACAAATGCTATACCATTAGAGTGAAAGTGGAAACTGAACTGGCTTAGCTTTTGTGTGACATTGCGAGTACAAATAATAAAGTTTTTTAAATGTAAGTAAATAAAATACAAAACGCAGATAATTATTTTTATAAACATGATTTGCTTAGTATTTTTACAATTTAAACTTAGTTACAGTCAGTCTTATTTAAGTATGGCACATACAGAGTCACAATATCTATAGAATGACTCTTTTGCTTCCACACTACACCTTAATTAATAGATTAAACGCTTGATCAACTTTAATTCGATGAGAATGATCATAGTTAATGGTGATCACCACGCTCTTTCCTTCTCTTAGTAAAGTCGATCTTTTTTGAGTTACTGGCGTAACTTTTAGAAACTTTAAATTTATATACTCGCCGAACACTTAAAGTTTCTATAACTGCTATTGCATCCATTTTTTTTATCATCCTTTTTATTTTTCTTCGATAGTTGACATATTATGTTACATAACTTACGAAATTCGTGGCGAGAACAGTTTGGAAAAGTTTTGTTAACAATCCAATTAGTAATTTTGTACTACGAGAAAAAGCTGTGATAAAGTTGTCACTTTTTTCGGTGCAAGTGTCACCATTTGTAAGTTTACACTGAACTTGTGCCTGAACATTATCGTGACTCTTCTCCTCCAACTTTAAATAGCAGATATTACCGCCCAAGATATCACTTAAAACGGCTTCTAAGGTTTTCGTACTATAATTGCACTGGGATCAATACAAGGTTCCTCCAGATCTTTCACAAATAGGTAAATAAATAATTTTTATAACAATAATTATATTATTGTTGGTGTAAACAAGCGAGACGCCTCACTCGCACATAATCTTTCAAACTAAGATTAAGCGAAGTGTGTTAAACTAAAAAAATGTAATTTCTTTAAAATAAAAAGTTTTAAATTAAAAAAAAAAATTACTGCATAACCTCAAAACAATGCAACAGCGGCAACTAAATATTATGATCATAATCATAACAGAAGTGAATGCATGAACAATTCGACGCCGCCGCTGACCAATCGCGTTCGCGATAAACAAATATGTCGGTGAGACTCTACTCGACTAGGTTTTGTTCGTACGTAATGTTTGAAAATATCTCAACAAAAGCTCATCTATTTCAGTAAATATGTATCATACAGTACTAGGTTTTGTACGTGCATTTTCTTTGAAAAAATCAAGGCAAAAAGCTAATCCATTTGAGTCACTTATTTGACTGAGTTAGATTAGGTTTTGTTGAGTAATATGCATAAACAAAAGCTCATCTATTAGAGTCTGGCTCGTGACTCAAATAGTATAGGTTTTGTAAATTCGCAGCCGGGTGTAGCCGTTATATTGATGCGACGGCTTCATTAGAATTACATTAACTTGCATATTTTAATATATAAAATGTTTTACGCTTTTTCTTCGTAACTGTACTTTTTATAGGAGGTAGTTTGAGTTGCATTAGTACTTGGGTTTCCTAAACTGTGTGTTAGTTACCGATGCATTCCGATTTGAAATAAAAGAAAGCTATTAAAATATACAGCTAGCTAACTTGCATTTAATTTTAAGATTTTACAGATACATAATTGGAGACTGATGTCAAATGATACAGCGTGCACCGTTTGACATCAGTCGCTTAATGAGAAACGCTTTACAAAACAAAACTAAAATAAATATTTTAAGTGTACTAGAATTATAAAGATATGTACCTGTATACTTATTAGCTTGTTCGACTGTACATTGGATATTTTTTCAGAAACAGTATCGTCTGCCTATCCTTTTCCAGCTATGTTGGGTTCGCCATCCAATCTAATTGGATGCCGCTGAATACCAATATTTTACCTGCTGGAACGACTGCATATCTGACCTCCACGCCCTAGCTAGTACTGGGTAAGTCGATGATTGTCAGAATTTCGGGTCACTGTAAAGACACGACCTGTAAAGACAAATGACAGCAGATGGGACCCCTTTTTAACCGACTTCAAAAAAAGGAGGAGGTTATCAATTCGACTGTATTTTTTTTTTTTTTTTTTTTTTTTTTTTATGTTTGTTACCTCATAACTCCGTCGCTTGCTAACCGATTTGAACAATTCTTTTTTTGTTGGAAAGGATATACTTCCCAAGTGGTCCCATGATCACCAAGTCAGGATCTGATGATGGGATCCTGGAGAAATAGAGGGAACTCTTCAAATTTTATAGGCACACTTGAAGTGATTTGAGTAGTTTTTGGAAGAGTACTTTCTCGGAGTGGTTCCATTTCAATTTAGTGAAGATCTGATGAAGAACTTCGGAGATAGGCAACGGAACTCCTCAACGAATGATAGCAAATGGACTGGGATTGCTGAAATGTCATGTCTGTCTATTGTTTAGACCAGATCATAACATAACTTCACGCCAGTACGCTGTGAAGGGGTAAGCACATGTGAACCACTAAAAAGTGAAAAATAAAAACTTTTTTACAAAAAATTAAACCGACTTCAACAAAAAATCAAACACAAAAAAGTGAAAAATAAACTTAAGAAGAAAATCAGCTTCGGAAGTCGGTGGCAAAATCATGAAATAAATCAAACAAAAGTCACCGACTTCAGAAGCTGATTTTCTTCTTAAGTTTATTTTTCACTTTTTTGTGTTTGATTTTTTGTTGAAGTCGGTTTAATTTTTTGTAAAAAAGTTTTTATCCAACACGCTTAGGTACTTGAATTGTATTTTAAGTGTAACTAT
Source organism: Diarsia mendica (assembly GCA_949316265.1). Classification (NCBI taxonomy): domain Eukaryota; kingdom Metazoa; phylum Arthropoda; class Insecta; order Lepidoptera; family Noctuidae; genus Diarsia; species Diarsia mendica. The sequence goes on from OX438904.1 coordinate 4,919,901, forward strand.
AGAGTTTCTTGACTGCGCTTCTACGTTGTAAATAACAAATCTTTAGACGAAATTATTAATGGTATTTAAACATTGCCAATTTCCACAGAAATATCCCAGAGACCATCACAAGTCAATGGTAAAAAAATCGATACCTAAAAAAGTTAAACTAAGGTCAACAAAATATTTTCACCCCAATTTCAAGCCCATCACTAAACATCTAAAGACTCAGCACTACCCTAATACACCATAAGATCTGCCCTAAGCCCTTAGTACACACTGTTTATCAATCAAAGTACCCACCGATACTTTGATGATTATCGGCGGGCCGCGCACTCAATAACAAAGGATTAGGCCGTCACAACAGGACGAATGGGCAGCGCAAGAAGTGTTTAATAACACTTTATAGGTTTTAAACTATCAATTGATTGAACTGTTGTGTACTGGGGCCTATGGGCTGATTGATTGGAAGATTTGGGCCCTGTTTTGGTGAAACTGTTTTTTAATATTTTTAATAGGCGTCATAAGTTATTTTTAGAGTGATTGTAAAAGATTTTCACAAGTATTCGGGCAAAAATAATACTCACTGTAAAACTTTGATTTTTCAAAAGTTAAATGTAATTAAATTCACACTCCCTAATAAATAACAACTATGCTAGTAGATTTTGGTATACAAGATAATCTATTTTATTAACATCCAGACTCCGTGGCGCAATATGATTTAGGTACCTACTCGTATTAATCAATCTCATTACATCCCAATCAAATCAAAACAACACAAATACTTATTAATAAAAAAACATAATCAATAAACTATTAAACAATCCATATTTTCCGCTTCACGCACTGACACACATACACAATATATTACAAAATATAAGTCAATAGGTGATTCATAATGTTCTCTGATCGTCATAATTATTACAACATAATAATTATGGAATCTTGTCGATTTTTTGGTCTGTGTTATTTTTGTGGTCACTTGTTAAAATAAATTACAGTTCTACACGGATTTTTCGGCTAACTAAACCACTGCAAGTCCCGAAAGTCAGAAACATCCGTGACGACCACCAGAAAAGTGTCGAGGCAACTAAGCTCGACAAAGTCCAAGAGGAACAATATCGCGCAACAAAATTAACCAGAAAAGAATAACGGAGGAGTAGGACATATCGTAATTTCCACGTCCACACAACATATAAAAAACCGTATCATAAATTTAAGACGTTCTTAATGACGACCATGTAAATGTCTTTCTTTACCAATATTTTTACAAAAACATCAAAATCCTGAAGCACAAACAAATACATTATTAAACCATTGTACCGACTAAAGAATCGCTTTTTCTGTCAATTAAGTAAACACAAGTAAAAGATTAAAATACTTTAAGTCCATTACCTCTAAAATGGACTTAAAACATCAGTATCCCACATTCCAGTTTGCAAATTAATTCATAAATCGTCCATCTCCACAGGACCTCAAACGTAGTATAATGCGGGCCTATTATAGAGAAGAACCTTTTCCACATTAAATATACTTACTTACTTGACTATTATAACTGGGTGGTCTGACTAAATGCGAAAGTCCATTTGTGGGGGAAAAAAGTTGGTAAATCCGTGTGGGATAAGGATGGTGGAGGTTCCGTAGTGCTAATAGATAATGACAATGGAGTTGATTCTTGAATTGTGTAATTTGTGCACTATCTGGCGTCTGATAAAAATAAAATTTAACAAATAAATATTTTTTCAAATCAAAATGGGACTGCTCTAGACCTCAATCACGCCTAATAGAAAGCGATGGGTGAGGCCTGTGATAGAATGAGCGTGCCTAGAATATGCCAGTACATAATTACTGATAATTTGGTATTTATTTTACAGATTTTAGTTACCGATGTATAAACTGCTAGTTACAGAGCGTATTTACACACACACAGCCTTTGCATCTGCAGTCTCTTATTTCTCTGAAAAATTGTTGGTAAGTATTGTCGTTAGTTTGACCAAAAACAGAAAACATCAAGAACGGCAACTTCTCCCTTACAGCAAAAAAAAAGTAATAAACGTTGCATTTTTTGATTTGCATGCATTATTTAAAGTTCCAGAACATACTTGCACATTCAGCAAATAAACACAGTGCACACGCCAAGGTAACTAACATAAACCATAACGGTTCCTATTCAACTCACCACGGAACCCTAGAACAAGTCCATCTTTTTCAAACCAGCCATAAGTTTACAGCTAGTTTACAAATAAGTATCCTCTTAACGCTCACGTTTATGAACAAAGCACTTAACAACTTTTTAGTAATGAGGAGTGACAGTTTCCTTAGAAGACTCTCATCAAGCCAACCATGAAATGCCAAAGCAGAACACTGCGAACCATTAATTACATATATCCATACATGGGCCCTAGAACTTCTCTACTGCTTTCGGGAAACCGCTAGTGAGGTAACGACTCAGGTTTTTGTTGCACACAGCCGATACTCAACTGAATCAACTGCATCATAAGATAGAAAATTGATTAGAGAGTTTTCGATGACAACAGCCACACATGGATGACCGTCGTGGGAAATGACTATAGTGTTCTGCTGACGATGTACAGTTTTAACACACATGCGATTTCCTATTCTAAGTTTTGACGTCTAAAGGTTAATTTTCTAAGTCAAATAACTGGCGGTTAAGACAATTAATAGGGAAAGTGTCTTGCAAACACAAGTGGCAATTTAGGTTCGACAACGGTGCCAAGCCCAGAATTTCTTTGTCATTTCTTTTATGTTTATGAAGATTTTATTTTAAGGGCAATATTGCTATTTAAATGGAAATTGTTTTCGGAAATTGGGAAGTCATTTGACATAGGTTTGTACTGGTAGTGTTATTGGATGCAGTTATGATGGAAATTTCTGTAGATAGTTATGAAAGTTAAGGTATGGATGATGGGTTATATTATTATAGTTGTGCTTTGATGAATATAGGAAACTCAAGAAGTTGGTCATTATTCTTTCTGATTGATAGTAGTAGCGGTAAGATTATTGGTTGATTAATTGCAACATAAAAGCTAGCATCTTCTTCTATTTCAAAGATTAACAGCTTTTTCTGCGGAGAAATTTGGGCCTGCAGACATTTAACTTTATACTTAAGCTGGTTTTCATTAAAACTATGCGACACTTAATGCATCAGCTAAAATGTGTTAACTCTCAATCAAGAGTTTTAAAACTACAACAGATAATTCAGGTGTCGCAAAATGTTATTAAAACCATCCCAGCATGAAGGCTTCGTTCATCTGTTTCCATGGTCGTAACTGCCTCAGTGGCGAGTGGTTTAGGCGTTTGCCTTGTGACCCAGTGGCCGTGGGTTCGATTCCCACGGGAAGCATTACTTTGTGAAGTTGTTTCCAGTTTGGCTAGGACATTGCAGGCTTGAATCACTTGAATGTCTCATAAAAAGATGATTCCGTGCTTCAGAAGGGACGTATAAGCCTCCTCTCTTGGCCGCCAAACTTTGACACTAGAGTGTGTGGGGTCGTTAGACCTTACTGCCCACACGATAATAAGAAGAAAAACATTTGTTTGTCAAGTGTGTTTTTTCATTTATCTTGGACCGTGTGCTACATCTTTCTACCTTTCCTCATGCGATGGTAATATCACCTCGTCATCATTGCAATGAGGTACTAGTTTCCTAGAAATAACGGTTGATAATAAAGCTACTAGACATATATAGCTCTGACATATTATTTCACTTACGATCTCAGTACACAATTATAGTTTCACCATCGTTCATTTTATTTTTCTGCCTCACTGGTTTCTGTGAACAACGTTAATGCCTCGTATCTCGATCTCTTATTGTTAAGGCTAGTGTACACAATATGGCTGCTATAAGCGCTGGAGCTTTTGTAGCAGAAGTTGGTTATGATATATATTATTATTGACAGACTCTAGATGTTATCTTTGTTTTTTTATATCTACCTATCTATCTATCTAATAATATATAAAATTCTCGTGTCACAGTTTTCGTTGCCATACTCCTCCAAAACGGCTTGACCGATTTTGATGAAATTTTTTGAGCTTATCCGGTATCTATGAGAATCGGCCAACATCTATTTTTCATCCCCCTATTTTTTTTTTATATGGCAAAACAACGTTTGCCGGGTCAGCTAGTATTATATAAAAGGTAAAGCTGACTGACTGAAGATCGCACAGGCCAGAAGCTGCGGACAAAAGCTAGTTCCCAATAAGAGCTCATACGCCTTATTATACACACAATTAAAAAGCCATTGTTATAAATCTCCTGGAGATTTATTAGCGGACGGGAGGATAAGTGTTGTAACCATAATTTAAGGTTTGTTCATTGAGTATTTTTTTTTCTATTTATAAATACTAACAAAAATCTCTTCATCGTCATATTTGTCCAATTACTGGGGGTTGGTCATGTACCTACTAAAAATATTCCTCTACGTCCTTTGTGAGGTGGAATAGCTCAGCAGTACTATTATTATGGTCCATACCGTAGGTACAGTATAACATAAAAGTTTTACATCTCATAATAACAATAAAGTAATCAATCTATCTTCTATATACTGGGTGGCGCAAAAGTAATGACTCTATTTGGTTCAGCTATAGTTTTTTTTCTAAATTAGAAAACTAGTTTTAGGTTTGTTTTTATGTATATTTGTGCCATTAAATTTCGTACCATTAGGATTTAAAGATGATGTCTTTTAAATGGTGACCTCCAGAGTTGAAGCACATTTGAGCCCTATTTATGACATTTTGCATAACTTGCCGTAACACTTCCTGCGATATGTTCCTTATTTCTTGATGAATGTTTTCTTTCAGAGCTGCAAGAGTCTGTGGCTTGTTCACATACACCCGAGATTTCAAAAAACCCCAAAGAAAGAAGTCTGGACTGGTCAGATCGGGTGATCTTGCAGGCCAAGGCAAATCGCCAAAACGAGAGATAACACGGCCTGGAAAAGCGTCCCTCACTAAGCCCATAGTGTCGCGCGCTGTGTGTGCCGTGGCGCCGTCTTGTTGAAACCAGGTGTGCTCCAGCCTCAATTCGTCCAAACTGGGTATCAAAAACTCACGTAGCATGGTTCTGTAGCGTTCTCCAGTGACAGTTACCGCGTTGCCACGATTCGACTGAATGACACGATATTTTCGGCTGAACGGCCTGTTCTTGGTCTCCCAGACTTAGGTCTATCCAATGTTGAGCCAGTTGCTTCGAGGCGTGTGGCAAAGCGTCGAATTGTGCGACTAATCGGTGCCGGACGGTGGGGAAATCGTCGACGAAATTCACGTTGTGTTTTTATCACTGATGAATTATTCCGTAAGAACATTGACACGATTATTCCACGTTCTTGGGGAGTAAAACGGTCCATGTTTATTTTCAGTGTATTTTACATTTGTTAACTACACAATTTTCAACAACAGAATGACAGGAAATGTCATATAAAAAAAATATAAGTATTTTCTATGGGGTCATTACTTTTGCGCCACCCAGTATATCCTGAAAACCTGAGACCTGAGAAGTCCTGACTGACTGACTCATCAACGCCCAGAACAAACCATTGGACCTAAAAAGCTGAAATTTTGCACAGAGGTTTCCTTTATAATGTAGACAAGGAATAAGGAAGTATTTTTCTAAATTCAACCCATAAGGGAGTTAAATAGGGGATGCAAGTTTGTATGAAAAATCGTCATTTTTGATATTTTCCGACAACCACGCGGGCGAAGCCGCTGGCAAAAGCTAGTCCAATAATATTTCCAACTGTAGGTACATCTCATTATCATCATTTCAGCCCGAAATCATCCACTGCGGGGTATAGGCCAACTGTACATTTAACGAAATCAATCTGGCAATACCTGGAACTGGCTAGATTCCTGGAAAATCCTATTTTCCTCGTACAAGGCTAATCAGATTACTCCCACACTCGCTCATGCACAGGTACGATCCAACAAGCTATTAAGTATACAGCCAGCTAACTTGCATTTACTTTTAAGGTTATACAGATACATTTAGAGACTGATGTCAAACGATACAGCGGTTGACATCAGTGGCTTAATGTCTAACGCTTTATAAAACAAAATTGCAATCAAAATTTTCAGTGGACTTGAATTTATATTATAAAGATTTCTGAGTGTATACTTATTGGCTTGTTTGACTGTACAAGTAATCAAAATTTGATAACCGCACAGCAACGTAGCCGTATTAGTTCGCTCTTCCAACCTAAGCCATACAACATGGCTTTCGCGAAAGCCTCTCCAATATTCGTAAGTAACAGTAATTAATGAAATAGGATTATCAACCACGACATCAACATCCCAATAATATATTATTACCTTGGAACCTAAATGGTTGTAGAAAATAGTATACCTACATTACTGTAGCGGCCAGCAACAGAGGCATTGATGGACGAACGTGTAAATGTGGGCCGAGGCGAAGCCGAGGCACACATACGTAAGTCAATCAATGCCTAGTTGTGGCCAAGGCTTGTATAGTACTTTTCTCAAATAATGCGAGGAAATTAAATACAATTTACTTTTCAAAATCACATAGACAACAATAATTTTTCACGCGTTGAAGTATTCAGCCAATTCGAAATTTAAATAAAACCTTTAATATTTAAGTCACCTCCTTGGTTGCTATGGTTCAGAGTAAAAGATCGTTCCATTTTTAAATAACACGACAGATATGAGTTTAGTATGTAATTTATTTGGTCGCTAAACACGACAGATATGGATTTTCATACAACTTTTGCCGGCCGCTGGTCGCATGTATCTGGCCAGTACAGCAATTTCGATTTATCTCGAAGAAGGTTGTCAAAATAATGCTCAAATTTCCAAGCATGTTTGAGAAAACTTAATTTTCTTCGTACAACACAAGATTAATCAAATTACTCCCTCCAGTACCCCCCACAAGTCGTAATAAACGCCACAGAGTACTTTGTTATATTATTAGCGTAAGCGCAAAAATGGCTTCGTCTTTCTATTTAAATACTAGCTTTTGCCAGCGGCTTCGCCCGCGTGGATGTCGGAAAATATCGATTTTTCAGACAAACTTTCATCCCCTCTTTAACTCCCTTAGGGGTTGAATTTCGAAAAATCCTTCCTAATTCCTTGTCTACATTATAAAGGGAACATCTGTGCAAAATTTCAGCTTTCTAGGTCCAAGGGTTTGGGCTGGGCGTCGATGAGTCAGTCAGTCAGTCAGGACTTCTATTTTTATTTATATAAGGTCCCATTTAAATAGGTGGACAAATTTTAACACAGCGTTCAGTACGTTTAACCAAACATATCCCAATAGAAAAAACACTGATTAAAGTGAGTTTTTTGTACGTAAAATATTGGGTAACTAACACTTTTAGTGTATTTTCGCTACCTGTTTTATTTTCTTCTAGGTATCTGATGCGTTTCTCTAATTTTCTTTTTTTACCATTGTCCTTATTTTGGTGGTCTGAATGATTCCTAAAATTTTGTCCACCTATTTTAATGGGACCTTATATAGATAGATAGAAGATGGAAGATATCCCAAACTCAAGGCATCATCATTCTCTTGTCCTTATCCCAATGCATTTGGGGTCGAAGCAGCATGTCTTCATCCATACTTCTTTATTACTTGTCATTTCATCAGACACTTTCTATCTTTCCATATCATCTTTTACACAGTCAATTCAAACTCAAACTCAAAGCATATAATTATTTCAATTAGACCACTACTGACACTTTCAAATGTCAAAAACAAAAATTTGCAGTTACAATACAGTCCCAGTTGCAGAGGCATATTTGGTTGACTTTCTTCTCCATAGAAAATAATGGGCAAGAAACTTCATGACTCACTTTTAAATCAAAGCTCCCTCTTCCTTCCTGCTGCGTCTTTCAACGCCATCACTTCTTCAGTTACTTCTATGGCAGCTAGTGCTAGGGTAGATCATTAATCTATACCAGAAAAAGGAAAGGGCCCAATATTAAGCCTTGTGGAACCCCCATTTTTGTTTTTGCAGCTAGTGCTGCTATAATATTGAAAAGCCCGCTCGTCTGAGCCAAGCCTTACAACATAGCTTCTGCGAACAGTGTCGGCACTATTCGTAGAAATAATCAGAGCTACGGGAGTGACGTTATTATCCACACAATTATGTCTCCGGACGAAATTCTGAGGCTTTAACGTGAAACTTGAATAGGCTCACTGGTACTTTGTGTAACTGCTGACAAGAAAAGTGGTTTTATAAGAATCTAGGTACCACGCTGATGAGGATAGAAGGTGTAAACTTTTTTGAGCTATGAAGTAAAATAAAATACAACTTGTGTCTTAATGGTGTGGTCATATTTTAGTCTAAGTAGTTACAGACCGTTCTGTACTACATCCTTATAATAGGTGTATAAATATACCTTTAACGAAGCCGTAATTAAAGGAGGTAAGGTGTAAGCTTGTTAATCCTGTCATGGCAATCATTTTATTGTTTTGAAAAGTACATATAAATATTCTTGTTACGGAGATAATTTGGGGTCGAGGTTTCAACTTTTCTTCAAGTACCTCTTTGACCTCTTTATTATTACTAGTGTAGATGGAAAATAGCTCATTGTATTTACGTTTTACATTTACTTTTTTTTGAAAAAAAACATTGCCCCACACAAGGATTTTCCGTTTCTTTATTTCTCCTGTACCGTGGATGCGTTTACAAACATTTAAAACTCACATACACAAATACCCAGACCCGGAACAACTATCTGTAGGCCATAGGTACCTACTGCAAATATTTGTTGCGTGCGGGGATCGAACCCGCGATACGCAGCGCAGCAGTCTAATCGCTCAGCCTCTGCGCGTATGATCGTCTAGTCCTCAATATTCTGTGTCGAAAAAGTCATGTTTTTCGAAAACATTCGTGTCACGTACTGATGGACCAATTTTAATAATTTACAATGTCCACACAACCTTTGAGGTAACGTATAAAAGTTAAGTAGTAGTAAAATGTTATGGCGAACATAAATCTTTAAACAGTTTATGACATAAAAGCTTGCATAAATTATAAATAATCTTAATAGTTACAGGGTCGCTCACTTTGCTGTTTTATGAAGAAAAAGCTTGAGTGCGTTGACAATTTGTAGTTTAAATTGCTGTCTATCTTTTAGAGTATCAGATAAGTTGCAATTGCGCTTTATTTTTTTGTTTGTCTTTGACAATTCTAGGAAAGTGATGACTGAGATAAACAAAAAACCCCAACATCTGTTTCTAGACGCGGAGATGGCCGATGGAGCAAGGCATTGCCTGAGTGGTGACCAAGGTTGGGCCATAGAAACCAGGGCCGTCCTAAAGCTCATTGGGTTGACAACATCATCAAAGTCGCGGGAAACATCTGGATAAGAGACGCACAGGATCGGAACATATGGCGGAAGAAAGAGGAAGCCTATACCCAGCTATGCTGTTTTAATTAAATCTTTTACAGACCTTAGATCCTTTAGGAACTTTTTTCAGAAGAACCAGTAGGAAGATACGATTTAGATAAGGAAAGCTAGCCATCATTTATTCCTGCCCTTATCTCATACCAAAAGTCATCAAGTCAGCTAACATAGGTTTAAAATTGTATATATACTAATACAAGCTGTATTAAATCATATGTATGTTAGTCTGTAAGGTATTTTGCTATGGGCCAAAGTAGCCGGATAATTAAATAAATAAATGTTATGTTATGTTATACAACCCATGGCTTCTGACTTGGCTTTACACGCCGCCGTGGAAACCCTCAATAACAATTTGCCCGACCTGGGAATCGAAACCAGGACCTCATGCATGCTCTGCAGTCGCGTTTTCGACCACTAGACTAACGAGGCACTCATTTAATGTTGACCAGTAATATAATTATGTTAGTGTTATGTTACACTCCACGTATTATTATGTTAACCTTCGGCATGCCTGGTAGGGTCCGTCAGACCCACCTGTGTACATAAACCATTGTATTTCCTTTAAATTCGAATTTCTCGCCTAACCGCACATAATAGCTGGCCGTTATGAATTGCTAGGCACCCGCAGCCCACTACCTGAGTGAGACCAGAACGCACTCTCGTGGTAGTAGGACGTGAGTATAGTTTTCCAATGTGCAATTTGATTTCGGACCAGAGCTCTGAAAAATGTTAATAGACTGAATATTCTTTAGTTTTTTATAAGTATATAGAAGTGCCTTATATGTTTATATAGTCTGATTGAGATCTCTTAAGGTTTTAATAAGTAAAGTGTGTTGTGTATCTAAGTTTAAAACGATTTAAAAACAATACTTAGGTTTAACAGTTTGGAGGAGGCTTTCACCGCAAAAGGCGGCCCTTACAACTAACAATACTAATCTTATTTTAAGTACAGACACTAACATTACTAACAAATACATAAATAAGTACACAACTCATTTTATAAAACTAAATGTAAACTAAATGTAAGGGATAAAATAAAGCTAATAAATAAATAAACTTAGGTTTAATTGGCATTATAATTATTAAAAGTGTTGGTTTGCAATATTATTTTACTTTATTTTCTAACATACACCTATAATAAACATATTAGTACATTTAAATAACTTATTTATCAATAAATATTTTAGAATTTACAAGTTAAAAATCCGGGTCTGATAAACCCACCAGGCATATTGAACTTTTCGCCACCAGGCATACCGAAGGTTTAATTATTAGAAGGTTTAGTCGCCTAAGCTAAGTGGCGATGCGACCGACCCGACTTACTCACGGGTAACTCTTTACCTGGTGCATGCTTAGAACTTGTGAGTACCAGATTCAGATATTGTATTCATATATTCCAGATTCAGTATTCAGATATTGGTTCCTAGTTAAAATACTGCATATTATTAAAACTAATATTTCTACTGCGTCAAGGCGTATACACGTCGACACATCAAACTATACAAGTCCAGTATATTATGGCCTCTCTTTGTGTACATTTCCCGTTCAATGAGAGATCAGCATAAACACAACAGACGGTTTAGTACGAGTAGGATATGTACGTTGTTTGATTGGTCGTGCTGTGTACATTGCTAAGGATCGCTAGACAAATCTACCGACAGATCCGGCTTGTCAAAAGGAACTGGATCCTTTTGGCAAAGCGGACTGAATAACGTTGCAGTTGGGCAACGGATAGGTGGTAGACAAATAAACTAATGGATGATGAAAGATTGTGGATTAACAGCAGAACCGGATGGAATAAAGGGGGCCGAACGATTGATAAAAGTATAGGTATAAGAAAATGTTGAAAAACTGAATTTTTATTCATAAATTCAGTGATGTCATCTTAACTTTTCGCGTGCCAATTCGAGGTCGACTATACATCCAAGTGAATATCTGCGATGTCTATAAGGTTTCAGATAGTTCTTGTTTACTTATAGGTACCTAGACCAAAATCTACCTTGGGTTTTTTTTAACACGCTTTTATTAGCTTCAACTGTAACTATTTTAAAAAAAAATGAAGTTCAGGAATATTTATAATTGACCCAGTTACCGGTTTCCGATTAAGCTAAAATTTTGCTCATAATAAAATATCAGTTTTGATAACAGTGCAAACTAATTGACATCATTCGAAATACAAATAGCGGACTTCCAAAGATGTCTACTCACCTTTTATGCATTCTCATGATATCAATTACATGGGTTTACTGGCAAAAATCCGAGAAATGAAATGAGTTTTTTTTTACTGCAAAATTTTATGGTTACCTACGTTCCCGTTGCATAATTTCACGGCCAAATATGAGGGAAAGAGCTAGTACATAATCTATGTAGGTGAAGTAGTGTTATGGTGTTAATGAGTACCTAAGTAGCTGGAAGTCGTAAATAATTTAAAAGGTATTTTAAGTGTTTCCAGTAAAAGTTTTCTTGAAGAGGTTATGTTTAATATGCAGTGGTAATGCAATCTACTTTTCTGGTTGTAATTACTTAAATATTTTAATATGATGACTACATATAAATTTTAATGTCTACAAGGAGCGGATGGAAGCTTGAAATTATGGGTTCAACTCTTGGGTCGGGCAAAGTGTTATTTGGTTTTTCAACAAGAACTTCTCAGCAGCAGCTACGAAGATAGACCATAACCACGTGACGACCAGGTGATGCACAGGCATTGATAAAAGCTATAAAAAATCACGAAATCAAACTTCTATTTTGAAAGCGATGAATTTCATTTCAAATTATCATTATCTGTGTACTCAGACACAATTATATCTAAAGCTATATTTATAAAGTCGAGTGTGGGAAAAGGTTACTGGTCTGCTTACCACTTTCAATCTTCGTTTCAATTATAACGCCCTCCAACTAAAAACCTTCAATTCTTTAACATTATTGTACATCAACAACAGCCAGAAAAACGGATCGAGAGTGTCATTATCCAATAAGTGTTTTACCATAGAGTAAGAAAAAATGGAGCACTAATGTGTAACTACTGCTATAAAAGAAACTGTCAATAATGCAATATCAATTATCTAACGTTTGAAGCACATCTAGTGCGTGCTCCAAACGTTGTCACAATTTATTCATATCTAAGTCAAAAGCTTAGGGATAAACTATTACTCGAATTAGTGTCAAATACATAACGTTTAATTGTATCTGAATTAAACGTTTTGCTACTGTTTTAATCATTCCAATCAACATTACCAGCGCCCAATGCTGGGTCTCTTCATTCGCAACCCCGCTCGATTTTCGGCAACGCTAATCCAGCTACTACCAACCACTGAAACGTTCGTTGCACTGTATAGCCTAAAGACACATTAACTTACTTTTACCAACACTCTTACCTTTACTGATTATGATTACCTATACACAAAAATACGTCAACCACAACTGGTCGTAAGTTGCATGGCCGGTCTATAAACCTAAGCACTTTAAGGCCGGGTTGCAGTAATTTTAAGATTTTTGAACCTATAAAAATCGAACTAAATACGAGTTTTTTAATAAATAAAAATCATTACATAAAAATTGAACATACTCTCTAGTAAATCGTAAAGATAGAAACGCGATTTAGAATGATCGGCTCGATACTTTTTTTTATCAAACATGACTCTAAATCACAATTTCAAACGTGTACTGCTAAGACATTTCATCATGAATTTATATGAAAGTTATATCAGTAGATAGAACTTTTTATTCTGAAGTAAATGGTGAAAACAGATTGTATAATTTCTTTATAGTTTTTCTCCAAGAAGCAAAAAACAGTCAAAATTTAGGCATTATATCGCTCGCGCGGCAGGGCGGGGGGCGAGGTCGTGCGTACATAAAAACAAAGTACTGCAACCTGGCCTTAAACCAACAACTGTTGCATCTTAAATTCTCAACACTCCATTATAACTATAACGTCTTAGTCTGAACAAACGCACTCTTTCAAAAACATTGACCATCTTTTATTCTCAGTGTAATTGTGCACGATCGACTGTTTATATGTGAACCTGCGACTGGTTCTTTTTGCAACCAATTGCAACCTATGTTTAAGAGCGCTATTACAAACTCGAGTAACTTCGAAACGAGCGGCGACTGACGGTTCTTGCGCCTGTGTGCGTGATGTACGCTTCTTCATACACACACGTGCAGAGGCAGAGGTACGTAACACGTTTCACTGCGGTTTACTTAGAATTGAATTGGGAAAAAATACAAGTTATGGAATGTTTTATTTTATGTGTGTGATAATGAAATACAAATATAAGTAACATAGAAATTTTTTAGTTTTCCATCATGGGTGTCGTTTATATGGTTTTCGGGGTCGCTGATTACGAAAATGAGGTCAAAATAAAAATCAAAGATGGCGCCGACGAAATTTTTTGGTTTTTCCGTCATGGGTGTCGTTTTCATGGTTTTTGGGGTCGCTGATTACAAAAATGAGGTCAAAATAAAAATCAAAGATGGCGCCGATGAATATTTTTGGCTTTTCCGTCATGGGTATCGTTTTCATGGTTTTTGGGGTCGCTGATTACGAAAATGAGGTCAAAATAAAAATCCAAGATGGCGCCGACAAAAATTTGTTTTTTCCGTCATGGGTATCGTTTTCATGGTTTTTGGGGTCGCTGATTACGAAAATAAGGTCAAAATAAAAATCAAAGATGGCGCCGACAAAAATTTTCGTTTTTTCCGTCATGGGTATCGTTTTCATGGTTTTTGGGGTAGCTGATTACGAAAATGAAGTCAAAATGAAAATCCAAGATGGCGCCGACAAAAATTTTTGTTTTTTCCGTCATGGGTGTCGTTTATATGGTTTTCGGGGTCGCTGATTACGAAAATGAGGTCAAAATAAAAATCAAAGATGGCGCCGACGAAATTTTTTGGTTTTTCCGTCATGGGTGTCGTTTTCATGGTTTTTGGGGTCGCTGATTACAAAAATGAGGTCAAAATAAACATCCAAGATGGCGCCGACGAAAATTTTTGGTTTTTCCGTCATGGGTGTCGTTTTCATGGTTTTTGGGGTCACTGATTACGAAAATGAGCTCAAAATTAAAATCCAAAATGGCGCCGACGAAAATTTTTGGTTCTTCAGTCATGGGTGTCATTTTCATGTTTTTGGGGTCGCTGATTACGAAACTGAGGTCAAAATAAAAATCAAAGATGGCGCCGACAAAAATTTTTGTTTTTTCCGTCATGGGTATCGTTTTCATGGTTTTTGGGGTAGCTGATTACAAAAATGAAGTCAAAATGAAAATCCAAGATGGCGCCGAAAAATTTGTTTTTTCCGTCATGGGTATCGTTTTCATGGTTTTTGGGGTCGCTGATTACGGAAATGAGGCCAAAATAAAAATCCAAGATGGCGCCGACAAAAATTTTTGTTTTTTCCGTCATGGGTATCGTTTTCATGGTTTTTGGGGTCGCTGATTACGAAAATGAGGTCAAAATAAACATCCAAGATGGCGCCGACGAAAATTTTTGGTTTTTCCGTCATGGGTGTCGTTTTCATGGTTTTTGGGGTCACTGATTACGAAAATGATGTCAAAATTAAAATCCAAGATGTTGGCTAGGAAATTTTTGTTTTTCCGTCATGGGTATCGTTTTCATGGTTTTTGGGGTAGCTGATTACGAAAATGAAGTCAAAATGAAAATCCAAGATGGCGCCGACGAAAATTTTTGGTTTTTCAGTCATGGGTGTCGTTTTCATGGTTTTTTGAGTCGCTGATTACGAAAATGAGGTCAAAATTAAAATCCAAGATGGTGGCTAGGAAAATTTTTGGTGTTTCAGTCATGGGTGTCGTTTTCATGGTTTTTGGGGTCGCTGATTACGAAAATGAGGTCAAAATTAAAATCCAAGATGGCGGCTAGGATTTTTTTTAGTTTTTCAGTCATGGGTGTAGTTTTCATGGTTTTTGGGGTCGCTGATTACGAAAATGAGGTCAAAATTAAAATCCAAGATGGCGGCTAGGAAATTTTTTAGTTTTTCAGTCATGGGTGTCGTTTTCATGGTTTTTGGGGTCGCTGATTACGAAAATGAGGTCAAAATTAAAATCCAAGATGGCGGCTAGGAAATTTTTTAGTTTTTCAGTCATGGGTGTCGTTTTCATGGTTTTTGGGGTCGCTGATTACGAAAATGAGGTCAAAATGAGGTCAGTGGGTCGTCATAGGGGCGGATTTTTAGGAGTTGGAGTATACGCTTAGGGGCACTATGAGCAGCAAAGAAAACACAAAAAAAAAATTTTGTTAAAAAAAATTTTCGGGACTTGGTAAATTTTCCTGTTTTTCTTTTTTTTTCAAAAATGCCTCATTTTTTTTTTGTTTTGTGTTGACCTTGACCATAGAAATTATTTAGGTTTTGAGAACCATGGTCCTACGACGCACCGTTTCAGAGTTTCGGTCCTACGAATTTTACTTCGTTTCATCTAGAATGCTCTATATTTCCAAAATGGTAGCTCGGATGAAAACCTTTTATGGAAAATAATTGTTGCTCTAGTTAAAAACTATGAGATGGTGTAAAAAAACCGCGACAAAGAGAGAGAAAAGAAATATTTGCAAAATTTTTCGGGGCACAACAGTACAATTTTCAGAATTTTTTTTTTCAAGATTTTGGCTATTTTTATTGCAGCGTCTTGTTAACCTGGTCCATTGAAACCATTTTAGTTCTGAGACACATGGTCCTACGACGCACCGTTTCCGAGTTATGGTCTTACGAATTTTACTTCGTTTCATCTAGAATGCTCTATATTTCCAAAATGGTAGCTCGGATGAAAACCTTTTCTGGAAAAGAATTGTTGCTCTAATTAAAAACTATGAGATGATGTAAAAAAACCGCGACAAAGAGGGAGAAAAGAAATTTTTGCAAAAATTTTCGGGGCAGTAAAATTTTCAGAAGTTTTTTTTTTTAAGATTTTGGCTATTTTTATTGCAGCATCTTGTTAACCTGGTCCATTGAAACCATTTAAATTCCGAGACACATGGTCCTACGACGCACCGTTTCCGAGTTATGGTCCTACGAATTTTACTTCGTTTTATCTAGAACGCTCTATATTTCCAAAATGGTAGCTCGGATGAAAACCTTTTTTGGAAAAGAATTGTTGTTCTAGTCAAAAACTATGAGATGGTGTAAAAAAACCGCGACAAAGAGAGAGAAAATAAATATTTGCAAAAATTTTCGGGGCAAAACAGTAAAATTTTCAGAAGTTTTTTTTTTCAAGATTTCAGCTATTTTTATTGCAGCATCTTGTTAACCTGGTCCATTGAAACCATTTAAGTTCCGAGACACATGGTCCTACGACGCACCGTTTCCGAGTTATGGTTCTACGAATTTTCCGTCGGTACGACACCCATGACGGAAAAACTAAAAATTTTCTTCGGCGCCATCTTGGATTTTAATTTTGACCTCATTTTCGTAATCAGCGACTCAAAAAACCATGAAAACAACACCCATGACTGAAAAACTAAAAAATTTCCTAGCCGCCATCTTGGATTTTAATTTTGACCTCATTTTCGTAATCAGCGACCCCAAAAACCATGAAAACGACACCCATGACTGAAACACCAAAAAATTTCCTAGCCACCATCTTGGATTTTAATTTTGACATCATTTTCGTAATCAGCGACTCAAAAAACCATGAAAACGACACCCATGACTGAAAAACCAAAAATTTTCGTCGGCGCCATCTTGGATTTTCATTTTGACTTCATTTTCGTAATCAGCTACCCCAAAAACCATGAAAACGATACCCATGACGGAAAAAACAAAAATTTTTGTCGGCGCCATCTTGGATTTTCATTTTGACTTCATTTTCGTAATCAGCTACCCCAAAAACCATGAAAACGATACCCATGACGGAAAAAACGAAAATTTTTGTCGGCGCCATCTTTGATTTTTATTTTGACCTTATTTTCGTAATCAGCGACCCCAAAAACCATGAAAACGACACCCATGACTGAAAAACAAAAATTTCCTAGCCGCCATCTTGGATTTTAATTTTGACCTCATTTTCGTAATCAGCGACCCCAAAAACCATGAAAACGATACCCATGACGGAAAAAACAAATTTTTGTCGGCGCCATCTTGGATTTTTATTTTGACCTCATTTTCGTAATCAGCGACCCCAAAAACCATGAAAACGATACCCATGACGGAAAAGCCAAAAATATTCATCGGCGCCATCTTGGATTTTCATTTCGACCTCATTTTCGTAATCAGCGACCCCAAAAACCATGAAAACGACACCCATGACGAAAAATCCAAAAATTTTCGTCAGCGCCATCTTGGATTTTTATTTTGACCTCATTTTCGTAATCAGCGACCCCAAAAACCATGAAAACGACACCCATCACGGAATAACCAAAAATTTTCCTAGCCGCCATCTTGGATTTTCATTTTGACCTCATTTTCGTAATCAGCGACCCCAAAAACCATCAAAACGACACCCATGACGGAAACACCTAAAATTTTCCCAGCCGCCTTCTTGGATTTGTTTTTTCTCGAAAGATTCATAAAAGTGAATATTTCAATGCAACATTCGAAAGATTCCCCATTATTTCTAAAATAAAGATTTCTATGATTTTTTATCGACCAGTAAAGTATCATTTACGAATAAACTTTATAGTAAGGTTGCGCAAAGCGTTCCTTTCCAACATAGAACATGACTACAATTTTATTTTATCTTATTATATTACAAGAATACTTACGTTTAAACTGTTGACAACCTCTGGTCTACCTGTATTCGTATACGTAACCCACACTAAGGCGCGCGGGAGCGCGAGCGACATAGGTCCGTCCTCCACGAGCCCTCAGGCGTTACTGAGCATATGGCGGCCGTACATCTAGTAATAAGGCATTATTTTGGAAAATCGTAATAAAAAAATGAGACGGCGTAAAATTCCAAAAAAATATAATTAGGGAAGGTAAAGTGTTGTACTATAAGTATGTCTATTTTTTTTTTGTTAATATTATCTTTATCCTATGTTTAAACCATATTTAAAACGCATAAATTTTAGCTCAGTATTGCTTTTGAATATCCTTTTTTTTTGCTACGTATCCATTTATATCTCAATTCTAATCAGGACAAAAACTTCAGGACTATATAACCAGTATTTTGACATTTTTTTCAGATTTTTCTGTGTTGCCAATTTGTCACAAGTAGCAGGGAAAAACCAGATGTTTTACGTTTGCTCGAAATTGGGTGTCGGAAAATTGCTATTTCTCGAAATATTAACATTCAAAACGAAATTCTAATCAGGACACAAACTAAAACAAAGTCAGATTTATAATTTTTCATTGAAATATTATGCCTTTATCTATAAATAAGACGTGTCCAGGACTTGTAAAAGTACGTATTTTCGGCAAATCGCCCAAAGTTTGTGACAGCGCTCTTAACGCTACGTCTCAATATTGCTTGTTCATGGGGCCAGTAGATCGACGATTCCATTTGTTACTCGTCTTTGGTTATTGGTAGAAAAAGACAAAGTGCATATTCTTAAGTATGAATTAACCATATCAAAATGTAACTAAAATCCGCCTGTAATAATATGTCGACTACTGGGACACAGCCTCTTCTGCATATTTAAACCTAAGGAGCACCTAAACCGGAAAGTTTGTTTATTTAGGATCTCCTAAACACAACCTTTACATTATATTTAAGTTCAGAGTCATGTTAGATTAGCATGACTGAAGATTAAATTCTTGTTGCTTTATTGTGGTGGTAGTGTAATAACTAAATCTGAATTAACTTAATTTTCTATTCAGCATTTTTTGCATGGAACATAATTTTATTTTATATTTGGAGAAGAATGTTGTTGGCTGCACTACTTTTGCAGCTTTTATCGTTTTTGTGACCTGGTGTTATTGTTCCGAAATAAACTTTTTATTATTTATTTAGTTGTTAATGATCCTTTATGCTTCATGATTACCGCTTTTGTAAATTCACCGCCTGTTTAGTGGCTGCACAGTAACCAATAATTTCCTCACAATTAATGCCGAAGTGTAGTTATCCAATTATTTGTCATTGATCACGCGAAATATCTGTATTTCTTCGTTTTTAATAATTTCACTCAATCAATTTTAGCTTGCCTCGGGGTGTCAACAAACCGTTTATTTAGTGTAAAATAAAAGTACACATTTTATGAACGAAAACTGCATTTAATTTTATCAATTAATTGGTTTATTAATCACTTGACCAGATGTTGTTTTACAGCTTTTGATATAATTTCTTTATTCATTTGGTATAATTCAAACAATTTAATTGACTTTGCCAGGGTATAAATTACATGTATAAAGTAAAATTCTTCTTTAGATACGGACCAAATCGGCATTTATACGAGTTTTGGAAAACCTGTGTTTTTTATGTGGGTCTTTGTGAGAATTTTAAGCACTGAAGTAAGGCTTAAGTAGTGGGGAAAATGCGGTTCAGAACTTTGGCTTCGAACGAATCTTCTTTCCTTTGCATTCATGTTCTTTTCAGGACATTATCTGTAACAAAGAAAATCACTTGTTAGACTAAAAAATAATACTTAAACACAAACTTTGTGATACATTTTTCTATTGTCTTTAATATCTGGATTCAAAACCAGGCAGGCGTAACATTGTATAATTTATCACATCACCAATGCTCTCAAAACGGCGAAGAAAATCATCGCGAGGAAATCGGTATGTCTTAGAACTAAACATTCGAAGACATGGACATCCACCGACCCGCACACTGGGCCTGCGTGGTGGATTATAGCCCATCCCTTCTCAAAGAGAGTATAGGCCTGTGTTCCAGCAGTGAGAACATTTATGAACATATTATGCTATGCAGTATGATCAAAGGAAACAACGGGGTCGATAGACCTTACTGCCCACACGATAAGAAGAAGAAAGGAGACAACGCCCTATGTCCACTGAACATAGAGATTTATAAAACAATATCGGAGAAATTTCACTCGGTAACCATTTTAGATTAGGGATTATTCTGAACAAACAGTCCACTACAGGTCAAAGGCCTCCCTTGAAAATTATGAACCAACTGCCCGAAATCACGGCCCCAGGCTATTGGGATCATGGCCGCAAAGCCTACCCCTGTGAAACCGCAATATTGTACCTACATCGAATGAAAATCAACAAAGAGAAATACGTAATAGTTTCATGCAAACAAAAACAAAGTTTGTCGTCATAATCATTATCATAGCATATGCGCAGCCCTTTCCTATGTTGGGGTCTGCTTCTATCTGAATACATGAAGTTGAATAGTGACTACCAGTAGTTAATTATAGTGACTGCCTATCTGACCCCCTTTTTTTTGTATGTTGGGACATCATCAAATGACTCCTCCCGCTCAGGAGTGTCAGTAGCAGTACTGACTAAAAACCACCCAAGTTCCTTCTTAGCCCTTGTGCCGAGACCGCGGTATTTCTTTCGAACAACCCGCAGCACCTATCTGACCCCCTTTTTTTTTTTGGTGGGTGGAAAATCATCAAATGACCCCCCCCGCTCTTGGGTAGAGCGAAGGGGAGTGTCAGACTTCTACTGACTAAAAACCGAACCCATGTTCCTTCTTTGCCCTTGCACCGAGGCCACGTCATCTAGTACAAAAATCCGCGGCCCCGACGGGGCCTATCTGACCCCTAAGTTACTTATTAATACATTAACCCTTGTTTTCTAGCAGTACCTCAAAAATCTGACAAGAATGCGTAGGTTATAAGACAGTAACCTACCCTGGTCTGATTTACGAACATAAATAACAAAAATAAACCTTTAAAAAAGTGTAGCTACCTATTTTGTAAAGGTTTATTTTTGTCACTAAAACAATCAAATAATAAATTATTTTAATGGTAGAATAATTTAAGCGTAAGTATTTGCAAACTATCGCAAATATTCAAAATTGTGAAAACAAAAGCAGAATCATTTATTTTATTCGATTATAACGTTAATAAACACAAAGGCATGGACGCAAAACGATGCTAATTGAATACGTATTCGTTTATTATGTTTGCTAATTAAATTGTTTTGTATCGATTTTGGTTTAACGTAAACCACAAAATGAAATCTGAAATCAGTTACCTACAATAAATTGGTCATCGAATGTAAATTTATAAAGTCTACATTATAAAGGGAACCTCTGTGCAAAATTTCAGCTTTCTAGGTTCAAGGGTTTGGGCTGGGCGTTGATGAGTCAGTCAGTCAGTCAGGACTTCTCTTTTTATTTATATAGATAGATAATTATTTAGTCCGTTTGTTAGATTATAATTATCGAAAAATAATAGATACGCTTTTTTTGTTTTACCAAATTAATAAAAAATTACGAAGGTAAAACGTATCAAAGATCATGAGTGGGGTGTGTACTAATTGTGACGTCACTTTCTGGTGAAAAAATGTACCAAACTGTGACGTCACACGAGTTTTCAAAGCACTGCATTGTCTTAATTTTTTGTTTACGTGAAAAATTAAAAAATATGTGTCTAAGAAGGGAAAATGGATTATATATAAAAAAAAAAACCTAATAGTCATTGACTTGCGCACATTTCCTGTGATAAGCGCAATGGTTCTGTCTGCTATTTATCAGTGTTTTTATTTGTTCATATTTTTATTAGAATCATGTGAGCATTATTATTATTTATTGCAGGTTTCAATACGGCCCTCATTTAAACTAACATCACTATATACCGACGTATAGTATACTGCAGATATCGTGTATCAATTAGCTTGAGCTGCTCCGGGCCTTTGTAGCGTGATATTGAATCAATGTTATTGGCGCCTGCAATGCCTTTGTGATTTCCGACACCCATTCACTACTTTGTATAGCTTTGACAGCATATCAGCCAGCCGTTGCCTTGTACAGAGGCCTATGCTCAATAATATTCTCAACTATAACATTCTAGGTACATCTATATTGTAGGTAATGTTATATTTAAGCTATATTCAATTACTTTTTTAACCTTAGCCTTTATTGTCTCACTGCTGGGTCTTCCCGGTGAGTTTTTTACAAACGCTTCTAAGTCGCCAGTTTTCAAGGTCGTCCTGGGCGACGACGTACATCTTCTGGCACCCACTGCGTGACGATCCCGGTACATTTTGCAGGCATAGATCGCGCAAGTCCATTTCAACTGCTGAGTTGCAGTCTTGTTGCCAAGATCATCATTACTTGAGCGTTTTGTGGAATTGAGAAATCCTTCGCTGAGCTAATACCTTAAGCTTAATTGATGCTAAACTTGTTATATTTCATCTTCATTAGGTGTGGCTTAACTCTAATTAGTGTATTGGTAGAACTGGGGACTTGACATAAATTATTATTTATTGGCCTCTAATCTCGATAATTCATTTTAACAACTCTGTGCATATACCGTATCTTCAAGAGGCATTTCATTTCATTGACACCACTTCAAATTCTGCCTACCCCAACGTATTCACAGATGAACTTCATTAAGGGCAAACAAATCGATAGACCAACGGTACGTAGCACAATAGGTTCTCGCGACACCCGCGGCGTCATTGTACCGGCTTCGATACCCTGGTGGTGCTAATGAACACACTTGTGAATTTAACATGTGTGCAGTAATAGGGTTTTTTGAGTGTTTTGGTATTTTTTTACACTTTTTGTGGAAATAAATGCGATATATTCAGCACCTGTAAGGTGTTACCCCCATCATCATTCTCTGGCCCTTATTTCAATTCATTTGTAATCGCTGCAACATATCCTTTTCTTCCATCCTTCTCTATTACTCGTCATATGACCTGGTGAAGGTTGCAGGGATCCACTGGATGAAAGACGCACGGGACCGGTCAATGTGGCGGCACTTAGGGGAGGCCTATGTCCAGCAGTGGACGTCTTTCGGCTAAAATGATGAATGATGACCCGTCAGCTGATCAGATACCTCCTTTCTTGCCATCTTCGATCAATTTGCCATATCACATTTACACAGACCAGTTATTTTCAATAAAATGCTACCCAAATAAGACATAAGGTCCTGGCCAGGTATGTCTTAGTCATTCGGGTTAAATCTTTTTGAGTTTTGCAGTATTTTTTGGCTATTAGCTAGTACTTTTTCAGCAGATGGCAATAGCCATCAGCTGAAAAAATATACTGAAAAACTCGCACCCTATTGGGTGAATTTCCCAAATGACTTATTTTTTTGTCTTCGGTGAAATTAGTATTTGAAAAAAGGAATATTGTTCTGAATTATTTTTTTTAGTATTCAATAGATAGTTATTGCGTTGTGGCAAAAATATAATTTACCTAGGACTATTTACAAAGGTAGAAATATATACATAAACCTCTATTTTTTTCAAATCGGTGCTGTCCCTCTACTTTTTTTACAAACAAAAAGCTTAATACACTAATAAAAATAAGTAAGTTAAGGATATAACTTATTCTATTTCATAGAATATTAGTTATATTATTAATATATAACATATTTTATTACATAATTAACGATTATTATTACTGAGAGGCACAAACGTACTTGTCCTGCGAAATGTTCTCATATCGCTGGACAAAAGTAATTTAAACCTAACTTTACATAGACGAGTCCGACAGCGTCCCCACCCTAATTTTATTTCTCTCGTTAGTGTGTGCTAGTGCGCAGTCAAGACGGACGTGTGTCAAATCGCTGCATTTTCCCGCCAATAACGTAAGTACGCCATTTCAGTTGCTCCCGGACAATTATTTTATATTATCGGTGGTTGCATTTTTCTAGTGTAATGAGTAGTTTCATTATTGTTGTTTGGTTCTAACAGAGGTAGTAAGTGAATTAGCTTCATTGACTGTTATTGAATTTATCCTAGATATTATGCATTTTTTCTAATTTTCTAAAAATTGTGTTATTTCTCACGTCGCTGTTCTCATATCGCTGTAATCGGTGGTCTTTATTACCACCGATGTGATAATTTACACCGAAATGATGAGAAAAAATCAATCGGTGTCTTATATCTAATATCGGTGTTTTGATTCATGATCAACGCACAGTTTTGTCACATCGGTGGATTGCTTTATCATATCGGTAGATATTTTATGATCTCGGTGAGTCGTTTTATCATATCGGTAGATCCCGTGTTATTTCGTTAAGTAGGTATACAAAGAAACAATGGAACATACAAACATACATCCAAACACATACATTATATACATACATATACTCCGTTAAATTTCGGTCGTTTTAATCCCATGGCTGGTCGATCTGGTACATGGAACACTATCGATTTGTAGCGATAAAATCAAAAAATAAAGTACCTTCTTTAAACTCGTATTAAGATAGATTATCATATCGCTGGATATGTACATCATTTCGGTGGATAAACTTATCATATCGGTGTACAGAAAAATAATCGGTGCCGGTTTATCATATCGGTGAAAACCAGAATTCAAACTGAATTTTCTCTTTAGTCTTAAATGTTACGTTGATGATATTAAACTTGGGGATATTTGATATCCTAAAGATTACATAAAACCTGAAAAATATAAAAAAATAACATAAATGAAAAAGTTCACCGATGTGATAAAAAAAATGGCATTTGTTGAAATTCACCCTATTATTAAACATAACGACATTACTGGTGTTATGAGGTGTGATGGATCTAGATACTGTTACAGATATACTAAATAACATACTAAATTATAAAGCTAACAGCTGACTAACAACTTATATTAATAGTAATAAATTACAATAATATACAAAGTTAAATTAATAATTTATAATAATACTTGTATCACCGGTAAATCACTAATTTATCTCACTATTAACTTCATCTAGTCTTACACAAAATAACTATAAGTAAATTGTGCTATTTCATCCAAAATATATTATTATAGCCAATTATGTGCTCCATGCTTGGCCCGGTAGCCAATCGTATGCCGACACTATTTGCAGTAAAATTTTCAAAGTGACAGTGGCCATTTGCGACGACGCAATGTTCCTGTTCAGTCAACGGTTTTAGCAGTGACAACATATGGCTTTTACTGGCGAACGCTTAGCATACAAGCTGTGTGTTAAGGGGAGTTTCCACTTGGTTTAAATTCGGTAGATTCTTGGTAAGTCAAATGTAATATAAGCCGTTCAGTGTGCTTACTCTAGAATATAATTCCGATAGATCGACATTGGAATTGTCAGTCAAACGTCAGGCATTGGCTGGACTCACTCCGCCTTATTACAAAAGATAGTTAAACCTGGTTTAACTTAGACTTGGTTTATCTCGCATGCCGTCACTTTCTTTTGACAGTTTTTGAAGTGAGACGTCATGCGAGATAAACCAATACTAAGTTAAACCAGGTTTAACTACTTTTTGTAATAAGGCGGACTGAGTCTAGCCAATCCCTGACGTTTAACTCAACTAACTGACTTTTGACCAATGTCGATCTATCGGAATTATATTCCAGAGTAAACACCCAGTTTTTCAGTACTGCTTACTGACTGCCGATGACCTCGTGAAAGTGGCGTGGATCTGCTGGATGCGAGAACAGAACCGGTAAACGATGTGACATTTGGGGAGGCATATGTCCAGCAGAGGACGTCTTTCGGCTGAAAGATGATGTTGATGAAGCTTACTGATGATGATGGTTACTACAAACCCGAATCATTTCTAGGAAACACATAACAAAAGGGCGTCGGATTGATGGAAACGAACAAAACAAGGGACACACAGAATAGAGGCAGAAGAAAGGGAAGGACATGGGAAGGACTATCCTTTATAACGAACGCCCGCAACGTTCCAGTGACCTTTTGGCTGACACTAGCGACTTGAGTACGCCAGTTCAGGGTACTATCGATATGCAAGCCAAGGTCCTTTACCTCAGTACTAAAAGGGACGATTGTACCGTCGAACAGAACTGGTGGCAAGGATGCACCATCCACTTTAGCCATGCTTCGCGGACTCCCAATGATGATCGCCTGACACTTACTCGGATTAACTGCAACACCAAATCTGTCCGACCAAGTTTTTATGGCTATCAAGTCCCTATTTATTTTGGCGATAGCATCAGGTATCTCGTCAACCCTTCCTTGACAGTACAGCTGCAGGTCATCTGCATACAGATGATACGCACACTGAAGTATAGAAATAATGAGGTTAATAAAAATAGAAAACAAAAGAGGAGAAAGGATGCCGCCTTGAGGAACGCCAGCTACCAAATCACACCAACGAGACGAAAAATCCCCAGCGTGAACCGACTGCTGACGTTCCTGAAGGTAAGATTTAAACCATTCCAGGGCTTCGGGAGAGACCATAATATGGGATAGAATGGCTAATAGGATATCGTGACAGACGGTATTAAAGGCATTCGAGAAATCGATCAACACTAGCACGGTGACCTTGGTGTCTTCCAGTCCTGCCCTTATATCGCCAGTCACTTTCAAGAGGGCGGAAACAGTACTATGCCCAGGCCTGAACCCAGATTGAAGAGGGCTAATGAGTGCATTACTATGCACAAAATCTGAGAGTTGTTTGTGGACACAGGCCTCAAGGATTTTGGATAGGAAGGGAAGGATAGAAATTGGGCGGAAGTGATTCGGAAGAGTAGGATTAGAAACTTTAGGTAGTGGGCGAACATAGGCTTTACGCCACAGGGCGGGAAATATTCCAGAGTATAAAGAAAAATTTACAATGTGGGTGATGGCAGGTAGGAGGTGATCCAAAATAGTTGTGATCATACCACGAGAGATGTTATCACATCCCACCGCCTTGGAATTAATAGAGAGAATGATTTTGCGGATCTCTCCCGGTTCCACTGGAACGAAATGAAAAGTATTAGTTAGAGAATGCGATAAACTAGAAATTAAAGAAAGAGTTTGTTGTTTGGTTAGGTGATCCATGGTGGACACCGTGGAGAAATGACGGTTGAGATCGTTTAAGTCCACAGAACTCGGAAGGTCAAAATGTCGCGATTTGCCAATACCTAAAGTTCCAAGGAACTTCCAAATATCAGCAGACGAGGAAGAAGAGATATTATCCAAAATGTGGCGGCGTTTAGCATTACGTATCATCTGGTTACATCTATTCCTTGCAGTTTTAAAAAGCCCCCAGTTCTCATCACACCGATCCCTTTTATATTTACGGAACGCACGGTTCCTACGTCGCATGGCCATTTGTATTCCTCTTGTCATCCAAGGCGCAGGAGGACGTTTCAACTTCACTTTTTTGACAGGAGCATGAATGTCATAAAGGTTGCCCACAACATCATTAAAAATCTGTACCTTATCGTCAACTGAAGTGGCCTCCAACAAGGGCCCCCAATCCACCACAGATGCATCCTTATTGAGCTTTTCAACGTCCATCCTCGCAAAACAACGCCTGTACAGTACTTTGGGCTTGGGTTTAGGAGGTTTGAGAATGTAAGAAAGAAAGATCATGTCATGATGAGAAAAACCAGGAGCATCCTGTTGACCATGAGAGGAAACGAGGGCAGGATTTGAGGTGAGGATAAGATCAAGCCAGGTGTCATCACCGACAGTATTATGATGAGTAGGTTGAAGTGGTAACAGATGCAGACTGGCTGATTCAATTAGGTGGAGGAGCTTACGAGACCGAGTGGAGTTTTGGGCAAGGAGGTTTGTGTTGAAATCACCCATGATGATGTGGTGTGCATACTCTGAACCCAAAGATTCAAGAACTGATTCGAATTCAGTGAAGTAATCGACAGTGGGGGGGCAGTAAACTACACCGATAATGGTTTTGGCTCCTTTGACGCAAACTTCAAGGAAAATAAACTCAGCAGAGGCAGAGTAGTTAGGAGAGGAAGAAGCAAGAATTTTATATTGAAAATCGCTGCGAAGGTATATGGCCACACCACCCCCTCCCTTACCAATCCGATCATTCCTGATAAGAACGAAACCAGTGAGAGGGTAAGTGGTGGACAGTAGGTGAGGTTTGAGCCAAGTTTCGGAGATCAGGATGGCGTGAACATTGCTGTTATTGAAAGCATCATACAGCTCGCTGTGGTGACTGGCAATGCTTTGAGCGTTAATATGGCATACATTCATCAACTGACTAGACTTTTCATTAAATGTTTT
Source organism: Diarsia mendica (assembly GCA_949316265.1). Classification (NCBI taxonomy): domain Eukaryota; kingdom Metazoa; phylum Arthropoda; class Insecta; order Lepidoptera; family Noctuidae; genus Diarsia; species Diarsia mendica. The sequence continues at coordinate 4,948,260 of OX438904.1, forward strand.
TTGCACAAAGTCCCCAAGTGTATCACCGAGGGAACAGTAGCTCGAGTCGCTTGAAGAGGCAGTAGATTCATTAGCAGAGAAATAAGAATCATTATCTGACATAAAGAAGTAAAAATAGTAATAATATATAATAATATAAAATAAATATAAGCTTTAATATATAACTAATATAAAATAAATATAAGCTTTAACCAAACAGCAATACTGAGTGCAAATCTTACTACTTTGCACCACCCGCCAGCTAACAGCAACACTAAAAACAATAATTTTTAACACATGATATTCAGCACTTACACCAAAAGATTTTGACACAATTTTGACTACTAAAACAATAAGAAAAACATTATAATCAGAGAAAATGAAACATACATTTTAGTTGAGTAGACCCAACGAAACTAAACTAAACGCAACATTAAAATTATTTGTGATTCGACATAAAAGTTTCCGAACGTGCGTAACAACTGTCAAAGTGTAAATTATTTAAAATGTCAATTTGACAAGATTGACAATTTGATACAGTAAACAAAACAAACACAGTGTACTATTTGAGGGTGCCATTCAATTAAAATAAAATAACAAGTACCTACACGATAAAAAGCCGAATAGGTAAACAGTTTGGGCAAAAAAACAAAAGGAGACGGGAAGACTACTCAACGGTTAGAAAAAGTTCATTAAAATAAAACATTGGAAATAAGAAACGACACTGAACATATAACTATTTACGTGCAATGGTTTTCAGACTCCCAGCAGCGTCCACACTTCATCCGCTCGTAGATGAAGGCACGGCCGGCACCCTGGCGTACTTGGTTGTCAACGGTAACAGCTCGTCAGTGGAAGTGACCTTGTGCCGACTTCCATCAGGGGCCTTAATAAAAATTACTCCGTCCTGAGTCCAGCACGCCCGCATTCCAAAGTGCTCGCGCGCCTTCCCGAAAACAGATTGCCTGGCCCTAGTCAAGAACTCTCTTACTGAAATCTTGGAGCCTTTTAGGCCTGTCTTAGCCTTCCATACTGAGCTCTTTGTCTCAGCCCTGGTGAACTTGACCAGGATAGGCCTGTGACGCTCCTTACTGAGAGCCCCAAGTCTATGACAGACTTTAATTGAGGATGCTGTGATATTCTTGAGGGCAAGTCTGGTATTGAGAACATCTAGAATGACTGCAGTGCAGTTCTCATTCTCCACTTCAGCAACTCCTTGAAATACCAACGCTTTCCGTCGGTGCCTTGTCTCCAGACCATCAATCTGCTTGGCACACTCACTGATCTGGCTTCGGAGCAAACCAAACATGGAGAAAATGAGCTCCCGGAACGTTCGGAACTCATCTGCTATCCTCGCCACTGTGTTAGCTTTAGCAGGCCCAGCGCACTGGATCTGGGCCTCAAGTTCACCCATCTTCTTCAAAAAGTTTTCTTCAAGGGTCTTCTGTGCAGCAAGAACTTCAGCAAATTGAGACATTGTTGGTGTGTGAAGTGTTGATAATCAGTGACAGTGCAGTTTATCAGCTGGCAGGTGGTGTTTTTATAAATATAGTGTTTATGTCACATTAAAGTGCCACAAACGTGAGTACTAGCAGTAAATATGTTGTAGACTAAGTACTTTAGTAAACTTAATCAGATTTTGAGCCAAATTATATTTTAAATAAAACTTTTAAAAATCCGTAAATTTCGAACGTTTTTACTTTTTAAGGTTGAACAAGCCAGTCATTCTTCCATACAAACTTACGAAAGTGATTACTCCTCTGTTTGACGGTGTAGGTTCAAAATTAAAAATTGTATCAACTGGTCTTATCATTATCTAGGTCTGTATGGAAGCAGAATTGGAAAAAAAAATTGATTTGGAAGTTATGAACGTCAAAACTTTCATATTTTAGCACTAATTTAACTCATCTTTGGGCGTAAATAAGTAACGTATATAGTATGAAAAAGAAAAAAGTGAAACCATACGGACATAGATTAGTTATTAAAAAAATTAAATAATTTGGTTTTGAACAGATACATTCAATAGATTTTTCATGAAACCAAATATACCAAAGGTCTGCATAGAAACAATCGCGCGCCCGTTTTAGTTGCGTCTCTTTCGCTCTATGCATTTCGCTCGTGATGTCGGGTGAAATAGCATGCATTTTAGCCCCGCCCACCAACTAGTTCGTGCCGTTGGCTTGTTTACCCTTAACACCTACCCGCGAAAAAACGCGAACGAAACGAAACGAAAACGAAAACGAAACCTATTTACTCGCGTTAAGTCGCGAGTAAATAGGTTTCTTCTGGGTAAGCTCGTTCCATCCTCGACCTCATCTCTGCCCTTGGGGCAAGATTGAGGTCAAGAGTAAGCCCATATTAAATTAAAAAAAAATCGTTGTGAAGATGAAAAAACTGACTGACAGACCGCCTCGTCGCAAACGCGTTCCCGTTTCCGTTGGGGCTGCGAGTTGTTCGAAAGAGATACAGCGGCTTCGGCACAAGGGCTAAGAAGGAACATGGGTGGTTTTTAGTCAGTAGAAGTCTGACCCTCCCTACTGCTCTGCCCATTTGCCACACCCCAAAAAAAAAGGCTCTGCAAGGTTTTATTGGGTTTTTTCCATCTATACAATTTTTCAGTAGCAGCTACGCAGTATTTGTGCCCCGTTGATGGCAATAGGATCGCCTTCTACTACCTGAACATAACTGCCAAAATGTGGGTGCGTAGATACAACTTGTATTATACTAGCTTAATATGCCCGCGGCTTCACCCGCGAGTACTTCGATAATTGTCCCACGGTTCATACTACCGGGATAAAAAGCTATGCTATGTATATATGTATATGTATCCAGGTTATAAACTATCTGTGTGCTAAATATCATCCAAAACGTTCAGCACTGCTGGAGTTAAAGAGATACAAACATCCATCCATCTATATCCATCCTCACAAACTTTCGCATTCATAATATTAGTAGGATTAAGAAGAAAACAAAAATGTCTTTACCAACAGCTATTGTCGCCTATGAAAACACTCCTTAACACGGTACGTTACAAACAGAAGCTATTTTCTAATAACTCTAGCTAGTGTTTTAAGTTACACTGTCTAAACCTGTCGGTTAAGAGAGATAGTTATGTACGCATGTTGGTTCATGCTATGCTTTCGGAAAATACCTATGTGCCGACCGTGTCCACTTTCCTTTACAAAGAATTATTTTCGTCTAAAGGGTTCGTGCACACTATAAGCTAAAGACGCGACGTGATCTATTAGTGGCGCCGACAATAAATGAAAACACTGGCATTCCTTTTCATTAGAATGTATTTAAATTATCAAATTTAATAAATCTTAATAATTAGGACTAACTAAGTAGTAATAAGTGGCGTGCAATTGAAGAGTCCTATGTACAGTAGTGAGCAGCTGTGGGCCGATTATGATTTGTTTATGTTAAATGTTCTGGAGTGGCGACCGCAAACCGGAAGACACTGCTTTGGAAGGCATTTTTTTTTTTTTTTTTTGGTGGGTGGAAAATCATCGAATAACCCCCCCCCGCTCTTGGGCAGAGCGAAGGGGAGTGTCAGACTTCTACTGACTAAAAACCAAACCCATGTTCCTTCTTCGCCCTTGTGTCGGAGCCGCGTTATCCTTTCGACAAGCCACAGCCCCGACGGGTGCTTTGGAAGGCCTCCCAGTACAGTAGGCGGATCGATAATCTGGTGAAAGCCGGTCTATGTGTTGACACCTGTGGAAGGCCTATGCCCAGCAGTGGACACCTTTCCGCTGAGATGACATATTTATAAAATTGGGAAGACTCTGTTCTGATCTGTAGGAGGTATCCTTATCACTCAAAGGCTACAAGAAAGTCAACAGTCATTTGAACTCGTCTTTACATACATACACATCCTACTTTACTGTATATACCTAGTATAATTCCTTAGTACCTCTCCCAATTACTGTATTAAACATACTATTTGATTTTGTGGAAAATAAAGTGACGTGATACTGTATATGCGCAATCCTTTATTTCCTACTAAACAAGCCTTGAGTAAAATATGCTCATATTGTGTGATATAATAATAATAATAATATAAGGACGTTATAAGTTAGATTTAAATGGAATTTAATGTGTTATTCCAATGTTATTTGGCGATAATAATTGAGGAAATGCCCAGTGTAGGAAACCTATTGCAGGAGCCCCTTTGTCCGGGATTGTTAATGTGATGGGCAGCGCAGGCTTTCCGTAAATTTAGGATTTAGGTTCGTTGGACGGTAGTTCCGATAAATTGGTGGAGATAGCTGCTGGGTGTTGTTTAGTTATTTGGCGTTGAATACGACCATTCCACGAATTTTGTAGTCTTAGTAACTTGCTGTACCGTTGTATATTTGTCTCGTTTCCTCGAGTACAGATTTGTGGTTATAAGATTCGCTAATAGTTGAAAAAAAGACTGTGGAGGATGTATAAACGGATGTTTGTTACGATTTCACGTAAAACTTACTGAATGAAAGATGAAACTTGGCACAAATATAGTTTATACGTACATTTTATCCCGGTAATACTATCCCGTGGGACAATAACCGAAAACTTCTCTAGCGAAGCCGCGGGAATGAGGTAGTTAAGTGTAGTTACTGGGCTTAAAACATAACCAAAGCGATGTGGATGTAACCAAAGATGTCTTTGATTCGCCTTTCCATGTAAAATTAATTATGTTTACGCTCCTGTTTAGTTGTATTAAACTTTTTCGTTCACTACTGCTGAAAATTGTATCGTTCCATGCGCAATTTACATGCTCACTCATCTCCATGTTTACACTTCTCAATCTGCTGTACGTACCAACCCTTTCCAAAAAATGTACGCATTATGTTATATTTATTTATCTATCCTGGATTTTAGTTACCTACCTACTTCATCACACCTACATCTCGCTGACGACTGCCAGGGGTGGGAACCCCTTCTCCTTTCAACAATATGAAAACCAGGGGTACCATACACGCTTTTCTATTGAAAAAAACCTAAGGTGCCAACAAATTTTTCGCCCCTCAGACGTCCAAAAAAAAGAAGCGTCACTCAAAATCCTCAGCATGCATGCTATACGAGGTTCCATTCCATTTAGAAGCATACAATAAGAAAATAAGTGTTACCCTCAAGACACCCTGAGTCGGTACCTGAGTGGATGCATGCTCAGACAACGGTTTTTGAGCCAAAAAGCTTGGGTGGGTACGAAAACTTGGGACGCTGTTCATTTTTGAGATATATTTTCAATATTCTGCGCAAATACTAGGCTGCAAGATGAATTCGTCAACATAACATCGGCTCAGAAAAAGACATCCACTCTTTGTCATCATCTTCTTCTTCTTATCGTGTGGGCAGTAAGGTCTAACGACCCTACACACCCTAGTGTCAGAGTTTTTAATCCGCCGCAAGGGCCTCTGACATGATGGTTTGACGTCCGCCATTTGGTGGCCGGGACCACCGGCTTATACGTGCCTTCCGAAGCACGGAACCGACTTTTTATCAGACAATTAGGTGATTCAAGCCTGCAATGTCCTAAACAAACTGGAAACAACTTAACAAAGTATGCTTCCAGTGGGAATCGAACCCCCGACCACCGGGTCACAAGGCAAACGCCTAAACCACTCGACCACGGAGGCAGTTTGTCATTACTACATATTATAAAACAAAGTCCCCTGGCGCATCTGTCTGTCAAAAACTACTGCACCGATTTTCATGTTGTTTTCACCAATTTATAGAGTGGTTCTAGAAAGGTCTAGAATATAATTTGACCGAAATCCACGTGTGCAAAACCGCGGGCATCAGCTAGTTAAACATATAGTATCATCGTTATCATTCTCCCGACCTTATCACAGTTTACTCGGGGTTTGCGCAGCATGCTTCTTGAGGAGCTAGTGTCTAAATAATAACAGACGCTCATGTCGATTTTTAGTTTAAGCCGGTTGGTCGCCAGGTTGGTCCGTGGATGGTTGACCACCTCGGAAGTTAAGTCGTTGGTCCCAGCTGCCATATACAGATCTTTGGTAGTCGTAACAGATAGTCTGACCCAAATCTAGTTGGTAGATGGTAGATGATGGCAATACTTCTTTCAGGCTACTGTTCTGTTCTGCTTTGGGATATGGGATGTCAGATCAAGAGAAAAGCGTTTAACTTGATTTATTGACATAAGAAATTATTCCAATCTAGGGAATAATATTCGTAAGCGACCGCCAACCGTCAAAGTCAGACCGCGATTGCAACTCGTTTGAAACACAATGAGTGCGTGTTTCTATCACCTAAACAAAGATGACAGTATACCCTGTAAATGAACTACAGACGGAAACCATTCAATCTTGAAAAAATATTGAAACAATACAAAAATACGGCCTTACGGGGTTCTATTTCTATTCTATTGTCATATAACGCGATACTTATCGTTACAATTATATCTCGGAATCGCCAAGAACCGAACAATAGGCGATCACGAACATACCTTATCCGATATATCGATAACGATCGATATCGAGCGATTATATCGATTCCATTGTTGTTATATCGATAATTGGATAAACATTCGATTCAATAAATTAGATGGCTTAGCACGGTTACATTTTGAGTCGTGATCTATTGGTAATAAAATGTGTTCTGTGGGCCAAGCGCGAGTGACCGATTTTTTATTGAAAATCATCATCATCTGACTCGACGTGCCGGAACTGCTGATTGCCATTACTTTACATGGAGTGACTGCCTATCTGACCTCCACGACCAAATTAGTACTGGAAATACGATACCCCCAAATGTCATTAGCAAATGTGGCATTGTGCGCTTAATTCCCTTTGGTAAGACTGGTTGTCACGTTTTCTGGTCACGGCTACGTGCCATGGCTGTCAAGGATCTACAAATGACAATGAAAAATGCTATTGGAAATCGTCTACACAGTGTCAACTTTTTTATAGGTAGTCATTGTTTCCATCGCAGGTTAAACCTGGAGGAGGTCAGTACTGAAGCGAGGAGATTGGCATTAAAAAAGAAAGGCATGTACCCAGCAGTGGGTCTTCTTAGCGTGTCGATGACAAATTTCAGTTAAATTGTTTTGGCCCAATATTCAGCTATGCGAACTCCACTCGCTGATGCAGTCATAAGGTCGTCAAGTCGTATAGTAGTGGGTAATGTCGGGTTACGGATGATGATGATGACGACTATATTTATATCTATGGATGATATTAAGAGCTCCTTCTTTTTTACCTTATTTTTAAGAAAATATAGCGGATAGTTGCATTATCGATAAAAAATGGTTACTTTTAACGCTGCGCGTTCATGCTAAGACCGCACTACTTGTCTTCAATGATTTTAAATGAAATACTAATTGTGTCTCACGATTTCAGTTGCTTAATTGATATAAATAAAATCACGATTGCTCTATACTTTGTTGGTTGAAAGTAAAAGTGGTTTCTAATTGATTTCCGTGAGTTACGGCTCTTTGCTGTCAGTAGGTAATTCATTAAAGTCTACTGGGATTTAATTCACATTTGTTATGTTATATAAATCTGTCATAATAACTCGAGGCACGATTTATTATTTGATGTCACGAATGATTTTGTTATGAAAATAGTGGTTTACAATGGTTATAACACGAAGACTATTGAAAGGATAATTGCATACCAGTTTTGGGGGGGTATGAGGAACAGGGTGTAAAGTTCCTCATCCCCCATAGAAAAGGGAGGATCCTCCGACCGGACGGGTGTTGTGTCCGGTGGGCTAACTGCCCGACAGTTGTAAGTCAGGAACTCCTATATAGGCTTATGTCGCGGATAATGTTGATAGCGCGATGTAGGATTTTCTGTCGATCGTTGTTAGTACGCAGGTGTTGCGATAGATGTCGCTAGTCGCCACAAATCTATTAATTTGGGGTCGGTACATCAATGCAGCCATGTTATTCTTCCATTTATATCTCTATTCGTTTTCGAAATACTACGTTTCGGTCCAAAACGAGCATAATAGACGTTGGCAAGAAGGCGCCTGGGCTAAACTGGGATTAGGCAGGTCACATCAGCCCCATGTATGATGACCGCTAGCCCAAGTCTCCTCTCGATGGTTGCCGGAAGACGGATGGCGTCGAAGAGGCTGACCCAGAAAGAGGTGGCAAGATGATCTGTACGCGTACCGCGAGAGCTGGTTTGAGAAGGCACGACAAAATAGCCTATGGAAAGAATTAGGGGAGACGATTGCCCCAGTATTGGATCAATATTGTCTTTAAAAAAAAATTGTGATCTCTGTAGTGATTTTTGATTTCTATCTATATCATCTTTCACATAGTCCACACATCGCTTCTTGTAGAATTAACAAAAAGTAAGTTAATTGCCAGAATCAGCCCAAGTCCACACATTCAGTAGCCACCTAGGACCAGCATCACAGCTCCCACCATTTTCTCATTCAACATTCCCATTTTCTTTTTCCCAGCATTAATTTTTCTTTTTAAGTTATTTCTATACCGCTCCCCATGCGCCCAATTATAAGTGGCCTGCCAGACGGAGCAAATTTCAGAAGTGTTCCGGAGTTTTCGGAAAAGAGAAGGGTCTAGTAAGGGTGGTTATTTTGGAGGGTAGTCAAAAACAAAAGGTTGGATGTATTGCTTGCTTTCTCGTCGAGCCGGTAACCGAACCCTCTCATTTGCGCCTCTTTAAAAATTCACGATTCCCTAAACAGTTTGCTAGTGATTTTTATGTTGGTTCTCTTGCATTAAAAATCGTTTAGTCTGCTCTGTGATAACGATTAACGTTGGAGCAAACAGACTGGTTTTGTGGTCAGGGTTTTATTATTGTGGTGATATGTACATAAGTGAACCTACCTACTCAAGAACGTGACGCACCAAAATTTTTTATTATTTATTGGAAAAGTTATGCTCAATGATTGCAGGAATCTCATCTTCTCTGTAAACAGATATAAACTATTGGTTTTTTCTAGCCTGCTCTGTTGCAACTCCTGTTCAAAGGCCTCTACTTCTTCCATGTCTCGCGTTCCAATTATTGACAAAAGAACACACAGTTTCATGTGTTGTTTTGGCAATGCGAAGGGCATAGCTATGTATGCACAAAAAATATTTAGATTCTCAACCACCAATTCCCAAGAAACCTTACAGACGTAATTTTTTAAAGAAAACCTCCAATATTTAGCATAACACCCACAAAAATCACCATTAAAAGTAATTCCCTTTCAAAATCCCTCGCGAATCCGGTCGTAACAGACGGATTATGTATAAGATTCTTCTAAAATTCACTGGATGAGCAGAAAAATCGTCAAGTATTCCCGTGTATCACAAAAGGGGGTGGGATAAAGGGGTTCACCCCCCAGGTAGGGGGTGTTTCGGCATCTGTCACGAACGACGAACGAATTGGATGTGATTTCGGGGTTGTAAGAATTTTGAAATGATTGATGTTGTTTGTCGGTGAGAAAATTATGGGTACAATGATCTGCAACGTTATGGAAATTGTTTTCTTTCACGTTTTACAAGCTTTTCTTTTTTTGTGGAACATTCTGGAGCGATAAATAATGGATTTGTTATTTTTGTTTTAAAAATGCAACTAGTTATTACGTACACGATTTTTGAACGCTTTGTTAAGAAAAGATTGTCTAACCTCTTAAATTGTAATCCTGCACCATTCAATCATCGCATGGGCAGAAATCAGCATGGGGCTTAAGAGCGTATGGTACCTCAAACGCGAGTTTTATAATGCGTAAAAGTAGGTATATGATTCACTGCAGTAATCAACATCAGAAAAATATATGATATTCTTCAGGATATATGCTAGTGCCATAGTGTTGTGAAAACATAATACAACTAACTTTGCTCGATAGAAAAAAATCGCGAAGATACCTCTAAAAATTTCTTTTAACGAGTAAAAACCATACTAAAATACATGTCGTCGTTCTGATTTTTTGCCAAATAATTCTACAAGCAACATACTAAAGTCATAGTGTTTTACTTTTTTAGTCCAATCAATAGTTTTTTTGTAAATCGCAAAATACCACTAATTTCGCACTATTCGGCCGCAGCGAAAGACGTAACAACCGCTTTGTAGTGCAAGCTGATTAGAACTTTATTCTAACAGTATTTCAAGCGAAGTTTGAACCACCACAAATAGGGTTGCTAATCTGAGGTAGCATACGCTCTTAAACATAACTAGCGAAATGTTAGTAAACTAATGGGTACACCTCTGCCTAACACTTCCGGGATCACAGGCGTGATGTTATATGCCTTGTGTGTAAATATGAAGCGCGTTTTTCAGTTTTAAATCAAGTGTTTATTCCGAAGTTACCATTCAAACTCCTACGGGGCTAACATTGTCTTACCTTTACAAACTAATGTGTCAATCAATTAATACTGAATTTAAAGCCAGTTTTGCCGCGCAATTTTCTTCATCCCTCACTACTCTCGCCAGGGGGTTGGTATAGAGGTAGGGGGTGTTTTCACGATGAGTGCGGAGTCAGGCACGGTCGTGACCTCGCATTGAGGAATGACCAATCTCGCTTGCAGCCTACTTGTTTGCTGAGCCTAAGAGATTTTAATATACATACAACATGTTTTTGTTAAGATTTTTGTCACGAAGAATTTTAGGACAGGGTGAGTGTTGGAAGGGTTAAATTGCTTAACTTTCAGGCTAATTTGTGAGATGTACATGACTTATTTTAAGAAAGGAGCCCCCTATTCTAAAATGTTGGTATTAAAAATTAAAATCTCAGGTTCTTACCACAAATGAATTAGAAATAACCGTACCTGATATCACTCTAAGAACATTGTATTATTTCAATAGGTATTGTATTATTTTGTTTTTTTGTCAGTGAAAACGCTAACTGTGTTTAGGCACCAATATTGTGTTTTGTACTTCCCTTAGCAATTCAAAAATTTTTCTTTTTATTAATCTGTACTGCCCAAAGGCCTATAGATCCCAAATCCTTCCAAGAGCTCTTTTCGTGTTCCTCACGTACGCTTAAAACACTTATGTTTTCAATACGGGAAACATCTAAACAAAGTCGTGTAAGTATTTCAAATTCATCATAGGTAGTTGTTTACGGTTAACGTTTCGTAACATTTTTACGGTTCAACTTTCACAACGACTAAGTTTTCTTGTAATAAAACTGAATATTATAGCATTATTTTATTATTTATTTGTAGTTTTTATAAGAATATGGATCGTAAACTAATAATAATTTGTGTCCAATTCATAAAATTCTATAGTTAGTAAGATAACGTGACTTTTACTACTGTTTGCTTTTTTATGGAAATAATAAATGAGATAATACGACATAATTATGCAAAAGCAATGATTAGGGTCTTCGCAGACTTTCTATCGGTGGATTACGTCTGACTTCTGATAACAGAGAAGGCCTGTGCCCCAGTAGTCGCTGCGTTATTGGCTTATTATGCTAAGTCATCCCGTAAAGCCAACTCGTGAATAGGTAACCATCCATTGCATACTGAGTTTTATCCTAGCCTCGGGAAGCACGTTAACCCATTGGTCCAGCTTCATTTGTAGATCTTTGACAGTCGTTACAGGTAGACAGCAAAAATCTGTGTTAGTACCAAATTTTATTTTTTTATTTTATTTATTAGGGACAAAAAAACAGTTACATGTTAAGAGCGTATGGTACCTCAAACGCGAGTTTTATAATGCGTAAAAGTATATGCTTCACTGCAGTAATCAACATCAGAAAAATATATGATATTCTTCAGGATATATGCTAGTGCCATAGTGTTGTGAAAACATAATACAACTAACTTTGCTCGATAGAAAAAAATCGCGAAAATACCTCTAAAAATTTCTTTTAACGAGTAAAAACCATACTAAAATACATGTCATCGTTCTGATTTTTTTGCCAAATAATTCTACAAGCAACAAACTAAAGTCATAGTGTTTTACTTTTTTAGTCCAATCAATAGTTTTTTTTGTAAATCGCAAAATACCACTAATTTCGCACTATTCGGCCGCAGCGAAAGACGTAACAATCGCTTTGTAGTGCAAGCTGATTAGAACTTTATTGTAACAGTATTACAAGCGAAGTTTGAACCACCACAAATAGGGTTGCTAATCTGAGGTAGCATACGCTCTTAAGTTTAACAATTATGATTCGTTACATAAATATGTAAACATATAACCCACACCATTGTCCACGGATTACCCAGTAATAAACGAGCGAGAGTAATTGTGGAAGTCAGATCTAATAATGTAAAATACTAGCACCTATTCAGCTGAATTCGGTCAGGCAGGAAACCAAACCCAATATAATTCATGGTTGGGAAAAGGCTTGGCAGATGACAATGATTCAGCAACATTATTCTCACTCGATAATGTTCACGTTCACATTCAAAACTTCATAATAATTCATGTCGCGCACAAATCTGACACAAAACATAATATTTTAATGGCGTCGAAGCACCTAGCGTATTCGGGACACGGTAACGAGTTGCCTACGCCCACACTTGCCTACGCCTAGCTCCTCCATTCTCGATAAATCACATACCTACCGTGAGAAGCATGTGAGAACCGATAGTACCTCAAGATTTACCGCACTCGAAAGTACTAGCATCTAAAATTGAACGTTATTTTAGAAGTTGTAGAGTTGCTAATCGTCTGTTGTTTGTTGATAAGATTTATTTGGTGAATTGATTTCGACACATATTCCAGTAACTGTTTTTTTAAATATATTGACGTTGTTATATTATTGAGCATGGATACATTTTCTTCCCATGAATGATGTCGGACGAAAAACCTTGTTTGGATGAGTTGACCAGTACCTATAGCCTATATTTTTTATTCGTAAAGCATGCACCAAAGTGCATAAAACCTTAAATGCTATGAAATATATTTAGTTTTAATACCGCGAGACAAAACTAAATATATTTCATAGCATTTAATGTCATGGATTTCCGCAAAGTAACGCCTGATTCCATAACTTGCATAAAACCTGGAACAAACTCTGCAGTCGTAAGTCTTATAACATTTTTTATTATTTTCCTAACAACTAAACTGTGTTATTTTGCACTGGGTTCATTTACACTAACTCTACTTATTAATCTTACATCAAGTAAAACCCGAAGACCAAAGCAAAAATCTATAAATACCCACATCTATTTTCTCTAAACTTAAAAGTCACTCAACAAAGTCTAGCAGTGTCTCAGTCATTCTCAAGTATTCTCCGATGTTCTTCACATTCTCCAGTACACTCGGCGGTACTCCATGGTACTAGGTGGTACTTGAGGTGACGGATCCGGTACTTCGGCTAGAGATCGGTAGATAGTGCATGCTTCCCAATTTTCTGGGCACACTCGAGTATGCGGTGGTGACGTGAAATTTTAAACATGTTTGGGAGTTTGAAATTGATTTTTATTAAGGTGGGAGTTGGAAGTTTATGTGATAGAGTAGGTTATAAATAGACTTTTTTCATGTAGTGGGAAATTTAAAAATATCTATAAGTACTAAAAGAGGTATTTGTTTGTATGTATCTTCGGCACTAAACATACAATTGAAAAAAAAGCTCTCTGATAAAGAGATGTATGTTTTGTAGTGACTGGCTATAAACCCTATTTATATTAGGCGGTTCTCTATTGTGTCACCTAACTTTTTTATCCATAATTTAAAATGCCATAACTTTTTTTGTCCTAATCATCATTTGTCCGAATGATAACTTACCCGAACTAAATATCACATAATATCACATGCTATAAAATTTAAATCCCTAAATATAATATGTCCTAAATCCATTTGTCATAAATATTACTGGACCTGCATCTGTGCTTCATTGAGAACTTATAGTGCAGTGTTGATTTTTGGAGTTTTCACCATTCCACCGGCGGATCCACGAAGATTTAGCTCGCCGGCCGGCAGCCCATACTTGCAAGTGCGCATGAACGAAGTATCTTCCCATCTCCCTGGGTCTGAGTGGGATCTCTGGATTGTCAAGGTACGTGGGCATGTTTGCTGCGAATAATTCTCTTGTATTGGTTTGTCGAGGATTCATCAGAAGGGAAATTAATTTATTTTGAGATCCACCATTACACATCCGCCGTAGATTCTAATTTCAAATTTTCTTACGTTCTTCACAAAGGTGCAGGCTATTTACACGCCTCACCATATTATTTGGTCCTTCTAACCGGGTTAAAAACCGTTACCTAGATTTTTGCGTAATTGTTTGGTAAAAATCATATAGGTTCAATAACGCACAATAGGTATTTAGTTTACGTAAACTTTTGGTAAATCATTGCCTATAAAACGCATCATAATTGACAATAGAATTTACGTAGTTGTTGGTAAATCTGTTCAATTATTTTAGTACATAATTTACATGGAACGACATTACGTATTTATTGGTAAAGTTCATTCTATGTAGGTATCCGTATTTAAAAATTCGCTTTGATATTATGAAAATAAGTAGGTAGTTACCAACGCATCTCGGCTTTGAGCGTTTTAATACAATAATTGTAATTAGATAGATACCCACTCATAGTTGGTAGGTGCGATAATATTGCAAACCGCCTGTAAGGTATTTTTCTGTTATTGTTGTCGTTTGTTATCTAACGAAATGACGGATAAACAACTGAAGCCGGAAGATTTACTAACTATTCTCCATGAAAAGAAAGGATTGTTATTTAAACGCATTAATCGGTTGTATGATTTAACAAAAAATATATCGTCGTTCGATTCGAGAAAAAATGAAAGTTTTATGACTGAGTCAGAGACAATTGATGACATTCGAGATAAATTTGAATCCTTTGTTGATCAAATTAATCAAATAAACATTAGTATAAAACCTGGTACAAGTGTCGATTATGCTTGTTTAGAGTCCTTTGAAGATTTGTACATTCATATTAAACGTGTTAGGAACAAAATAAACAGTAATCAATCACCATCAACATCCAGTAGTAACTATAAGACTCTTTTTGAACCGCTAAAAATAAAGTTGCCTCCTATCGCGCTGCCGTCTTTCGACGGGAAAACCGAGAATTGGCCTGTTTTCTACGAGTCGTTCAAGTCGAATATTCATGAGAATGATCAGCTGACTGACTCACAGCGTGTGCAGTACTTGGTAGGTAGACTTACGCACAACGCATTGAAGATTACTGCTGGAATTGTGCCTACGGGTGATACTTACAAGTTCTTATGGGACAGTTTAGTTAAAAAATATCAAGAGAAGCGCTCACTAGGTACGCATTATTTAAATAATATATTGGATTTAAAAAGTTGTTCATTTAACGCTAACAGTCTCGATTCTTTCATAGAAACATTTAGTGCATCTATTTCTGCCTTGAAACAACTTGGGATTACGGATCTTGCTGATTTTATTCTTTTGCACTGCGCAATGAGAAAAATCGATTCACAGACTATTCAATCGTTTGAACTTTCCATTCGAGATATTGAAATTCCCACAACGAAATTATTGATAAGCTTCGTTCAAGATCAGGCAAAGATATTGGCACGTTCGAATTTGTCTCAATCGAACGCGAGAAACTTTAGTAGAAACCCCGCTTCCGCGCCACGCGAGTCACGCACACAGACAAAAGCGTTTGTTGTGAGCGAGTCAGCTGACTCGTCCGCTTGTTTACCTGCGATGACGGTTCCATGCTGCGCGTATTGTAATGATAACGCTCATGTTCATTTGTACAACTGCGCTAAGTTTAAATCCGCGTTGACTCCTAGAGCAAGGTTCGAGTTTATTAAATCCAAACGTGGGTGTGCGAATTGTCTGAGCACATTGCACGGATTGAGTAACTGCAAGTCAACGTCAGTCTGTGATTTATGTAAAAAACGCCATCATACACTATTGCATTTTGATAAAGAAAATAAACCGCAAACAGCTGACGTTTTAGCTACGAATTGCAATGTAGTCGTCGCGTCGCCTCCTGCGCCGCTGTCCGTCGCGCCTCCCTCGCCCCTCTCGTCCCCCGGTGCGTCTTTGCCTGCCCCGGTTTCCGTCGCGGTGCCGCGCTCTTATGCTCATAGTAATAAGGTCGATATTCCCGAACAGGTGATTGCGTCTGATTCGTGTGATGTGACGCCAGCGTCTTCGGCTCACAACTCGGCCGTGTTATTGGCAGCTGATGCAGCGAGGGCTAAGGCGATAGTGCTGTTATCGACAGCTCAGGTTTATGCGCGAGCTAAAAGTGACAGTGCGGGTCACAAAACAATAGTGAGGTGCTTAATTGATAATGGCTCGCAGAATAATTTAATAACTACAGCTTGTTGTAGAAAACTTAATTTACTGATAATTCCTTTGAGTAATTCTTTTGTTAAAGGAGTTGGTTCTGTATCGCGACCGATAATAGGATACGTACATTTAGATATCGAGTCTCGTGTATATCCGGATCAAAAATATACTATTCACGCGTTAGTAGTTGAGTGCATTACGGACCAGCTACCATCGCACCATGTTAATTGGGATAGCCATGTAGACTTCCACGCGCTTCCGCTCGCTGATTTAAGCTGGAATATTCCAGGGGATATTGACTTAGTGTTGGGCGCTCAACTGTTTCCGTACATTTACTTGGGGAATAGGGTCGATTTTGGTTCACGCGCCCCACCTGCATTATTGACCACATTCGGGTATGTCTTTATGGGTGATTTTCCGCATAATAGTGATAATTTAAATTTACTTAACTCCTCTCCTTTCACGGCATTGGCTCTCAATGATTTATTACAAAAGTTCTGGGAATTGGAAGAAGTTGAGAATAAACGTTTTTTATCTCCTGAGGAAACCGAATGTGAGAATATTTTTTCCTCGACCGTGTCACGGGACGATGTGGGACGTTATACCGTCGCGTTACCTTTTAGTAAGGATCCCGCCGAGTTGGGTAACTCCCGCACCGCCGCGTACCGTCGACTTATTGCGCTTGAAAGGAAACTACGTCAATTGCCGATGTTGCGGGAAAATTATAATGCAGTGCTCAAAGATTATATTGACAGTGGGTACCTAAGTCAAGTCGACGAATCTGCCATTTCCGATGACGGGTATTATATCCCTCATCACGCTGTCGTTCGGCCAGACAAACCGATGCCGCGCATTGTATTGGATGCTAGCGCTAGGACTCATACAGGATTATCTTTAAATGATGTACTCCATATTGGTCCCAATTTACAAACAGATTTGTTTATTCTTTTAATAAATTTTAGATTATTTCCCATCGCTATAAATGCGGATATTAAACAAATGTATTTACGCGTTGGTGTACCCGTTGACCAGCGTAAATACCTACGCATTTTGTTTCGATTCAATGAGAACGAACCTGTGCTAACCTTTGCTTTTAATCGCTTACCTTTCGGACTTAAGTCGAGTCCATACATAGCTATGCGCACTGTGCGACAGCTGGCCTCTGACTGTCCGCATTATCCCAAAGCTGCTAAAGTAGCAGAGACCAGTCTCTATATGGACGATCTGGTGTATTCTGTGAATAATGAAGATACCGCCATGCAGCTATCGCATGATCTTATAAAGATGTTTAAATCGGGCGATTTTGACCTTATTAAATGGTGTAGCAATTCACCCGTTCTTTTAAACAGTCTTCCTGACTCGCATCGCAAGTCACTCGATTTTCACGCTGGGAGTGATGTTTCTAAGGTTCTAGGCCTTTCGTGGGAACCTTCTCAGGATAATTTCTTCTTCACTTCCGCTCGAGTGGCTGAGAAATGTACTAAGAGAAATATACTCTCGATAGTCGCACGCTTATTTGATGTTCTCGGTTTGGTTGCCCCAGTGATCTTCTATGCCAAGTTGCTCATCAAAGAGTTATGGCTGAGCAATATTGGCTGGGATGATCCCGCTCCTGACGACATTTTTAAACGTTTCTCGATTCTCATGCAAGAGTTTCCATTGCTAGATACATTACGCATACCACGCCATGTGGGTGTTACCGATGATTGTTCTGTTCGTATAGTCGCGTTTGCTGATGCTAGTATGGGTGGGTACGGGTGTGTGATTTATATACACTCTACTAGTCCATCTGGTGTCATAGTCCGCTTAATTTGTGCGAAATCAAAGGTTTCACCTACCAAAGTCACAACTCTTGCACGCCTGGAGCTGTGTGCCGCCGTGCTCATGTCAAAATTGGTAAAAACTGTTCGCGATACTTACGCTTTACGTGTTCCTATTGCAGGAATTTACGCCTTTTCGGATTTCATGATAGCCTTATCTTGGATACACTCTTCTCCGCACCGCTGGTCAGTCTTTGTCAGCAATAGAGTCGCTCAATGTCAGGAGAACTTGGGTTCTCAACATTTTTACCATGTGGCAGGTGTTGAGAATCCAAGCGACTGTCTATCTCGTGGCATCCTTCCTTCCCAGTTAATGTCACATGAACTTTGGTGGGACGGCCCCTCTTGGCTTCGTTGTGCTCCTGAGGATTGGCCCGTTAAACCGTTTTCTCCTATTAATTGTGGGGAACTTCCCGAGCACAAGGTAAATGTCTTAACAGTGACCACGCAAGTAGAACAACCCCTTCTATATCAACTTGCTCAACGTACCTCATCATGGGATAAATTGTTGCGCATTGTTTCCTATATATTGAAATTTGCTAGACCAAAGGTTCATTGTGAACCTCGTTCTATTCAGGGCTTGTCAGCTGCGGAACGAGCGATAGTATGTGCTGTGCAATCTGTGTACTTTGCAAATGACATTAAGCTCATTAAATCTGGGAAATTGCTTTCAAAGAGACTCCAAAGTTTAGCTGTTTTTTTGGATGAAGAGGGAATACTACGCATTGGAGGAAGGCTTTCGAAGTCGCACCTTCCATTTGACGCTAAGCATCCTTTTTTACTTCCCAAACATGATCATATCGTGGATCTAATAATCCGTCATTACCATGTGATGAATTGTCACACTGGACCGGGACTACTCATGTCTATTCTAAGACAGCGATTTTGGATACTAGATGCCAGGACTGTCATTAGGTCCAAGTTGCGACAATGCAACACATGTTTTCGGGTAAATCCGACGCATCCCATTCCAGTGATGGCAGACCTGCCTGAGTACCGAGTATCGGAAGCGAAGGCGTTTGTCCACACTGGAGTGGATTATGCTGGTCCCATACGCATAACCCTCACTCGGCGCAGAGGCCAGCACGCCCAGAAGGCGTATATCTGTTTATTCGTGTGCTTAGTAACCAAGGCCGTCCATGTAGAGTTAGTCTCTGATTTAACCTCTGATGCCTTTTTAGCCGCGTTTAAACGCTTTATCTCGCGTCGAGGGCCAGTATCTTGTCTTTATTCGGACAACGCCACTAATTTCGTTGGTGCTAAGGCCCAACTAGATGAGCTTTATAGATTCTTATTAAATTCAAGTTTCAATTCGTCTCTTTTACATGAGTTATCAACCCGCCGCATAATGTGGAAAATGATTCCACCTCGCTCCCCACATTTTGGTTCCATGTGGGAAGCGAATATTAAAACATTAAAAACGCATCTTTATCGCGTGATCGGAAGTCAGCTTCTCACTTATGAGGAGTTACAAACTGTACTCTTTCAAATAGAGTGCATTATGAACTCGCGCCCTCTGAGCGTTTTGTCTTCCGATCCCCATCCCGAAGTTATTACTCCCGCTCACTTTTTGATGTCGACTCCACTGCAGTACTTGCCGGCAGCCGATTTGTCTGGTCAGCGCATTAATTTATCACAGCGCAAACAGTTGTTAGATAGTATGGTCCAATCCTTCTGGAAGAAATGGCACCTAGAGTATCTGCATACGCTGCAAGTCAGGCAGAAATGGGCAACTCCGGACAAACCCGTAGAAGTTGGGACTGTCGTACTCGTGGGACAGGATAATTCAGCTCCTCTAAGTTGGCCATTAGGAGTTATAACTGAGGTTTATAAAGGCACGGATAATGTCATTCGTGTTGCAATGGTAAAAACGAAGTTCGGTAACTTTAAACGTGCCGTCGTTAAATTATATCCTATTCCAACGCAATAAAGTTTAACTCTTATACGAAATTCATAGTCTTAAGGTTTAGGAAATATTATATTTAAATAACTTATATCGTTTGTTTCTCGCATTCAGTCGTAAAGCTTAAAGTTTTTCTGATCATAATCTAGGTTAGTAAATACTTATAATTTTTTCACTTCCTTTCTGAAAGCACTTGCGTCCTTCCAAAGCCCCCGAGCATGGTGAAGCGTCAATGCCTTTTTTAATATAAAAAATAAAATAATAATAATTTAGGATTTCTCCATATCATAAAATATGTTAGTATTTCAAATTAAATATTTTAACTTCTCAATTGATGAATCCTCACGCCATCTGTAATGCAGCGCCCATATACCGAGACTTTCTTGAGTTTTTTCCGCAAGGGCACACATATAGATGGCACTAGCGAGCAGCTCCCCTTGACCGTTTGAACAAGACGGTGTGTGCTCCTACGCGCTCCGCTTCAAAAAATCCCTTTTTGTTGAAATCTGGACGATACTCGTAAAATAAATGGACCTGCATCTGTGCTTCATTGAGAACTTATAGTGCAGTGTTGATTTTTGGAGTTTTCACCATTCCACCGGCGGATCCACGAAGATTTAGCTCGCCGGCCGGCAGCCCATACTTGCAAGTGCGCATGAACGAAGTATCTTCACATCTCCCTGGGTCTGAGTGGGATCTCTGGATTGTCAAGGTACGTGGGCATGTTTGCTGCGAATAATTCTCTTGTATTGGTTTGTCGAGGATTCATCAGAAGGGAAATTAATTTATTTTGAGATCCACCATTACACATCCGCCGTAGATTCTAATTTCAAATTTTCTTACGTTCTTCACAAAGGTGCAGGCTATTTACACGCCTCACCAATTACAATCAATAATATACGAAAGACATAAAATCGTTTTCCATAAAAGTTTTAAGTCCTAAATTAAAATAACATAATGTTTATTTATCATAATAATATTATTAGAACAAAGTATAACAAAGCTTTTGGTCACGTCACTCATACATGCAACGCATGTTGTACTCCATGACGCGCGCTCGCTTCGCTCGCATATTACATAACACTATTGTCTTCTGTCCCCGAAGTGCCGGGCCTCCGCCGGCCTCCTTCGTCGGCCTACGGCCCGGTGCCCATGCCGCCCATAAAGGATACTGTCGCGAGACGGTGATTCATCCACTTAGCGGACGACTAGCAACAGTCTATAATTTTGGTTACTCATCCGGCTAATTGGACGACTAATTAATTTTATTCATCCGCTAATCGGACGACTAGACACTTCGAATTTTTTTTAGGACTATAAAATTTATTATAAACGAACATTCGGAATAATACACATTAGGTAAAGCAATAGTTAGGACATATTAATTTAGGTCATGTAAAATTAGGAGATTCAATTATTATAGTAATCGATAATAAGACATAATACTTTTAGAACTAAAGATAATTATGTTAAGCAAAATTTCGGCAATTTGAACATTATGGTTAATGAAGTTTATGGCAAACGTGTTATGGATAATGATTTTCGGACAAACAATTTTAGGAGAAGTAAGGGAGTACCATATTGGGCATATCAACTGAGCTATCTCATTTTTTTGCGGGCAGAGTCCCGGGCAATGTGCTAGTATACTTATAATAAAGCTGTAAAAGGGGGTATATTTTTTTTTATTTACGCATACATAATCAAAATTACCACATGAACGAAGTCGCGGGTAACAGCTACTCTTGGGCAACCCCGTAAACGCTGTTAGTTTTGTTTAAGCATATTTGTTCGTAACTATGACCTGCCCTATTGAGAATACACGCTTCGGTACCTTTACATAAGTACGCACTTTTAACACCATTTGTTGCCTAAGTACTGTTTGCAGATATATTACCATACAAAGGCCTGTTCTATTCACGCAAAACCTCTTTCAACGAGCTTCTAGTATATCTCAATTGATCTGACACCCACACTTTCCTTAAATACTATTTATTCAATCGAAAAATCCAATATTTAATCTTTATAATAAGCACTTCGGTCAATAAAAACCATGATTTATTCGTAAACATTGCCGCTGTTTGCCAATTTCAAAACATTAAAGTTTTATTAAATAGAGAATTTCCAATAGCACTCAATATGAGCCTTATAAAACATGAAATAATATTGGCTTTGGCTTACAAGTACACATTTACTATTGTTTGTTTAGTTCCTCTTCATAAATGATATTAGATGGTCGTTGTCAATCGCTGTCATCTCATAGTATGTCCATACTTAACTCGAGTTAAAACTAATACCTACTAATAATATGTAAAAACGTATGCACGGTCATGAGTTGAGACTTCAGCGCAAATGCGCGATGTACCATCGCCTACAATAATGCATGGGAAGTTCAGAAAAAATACCGTGTGAAGCAAGAAATGACGCCACCTGGCGTAAATAAGTACTCGATTAGCAACATTGATTATATTGTTGATGCTACACTAACTAGAGGGCGCTCACGCTGTATAAAATGTTCATGTAGTTTCTTTTTCTGTATTTTACATTCAAATAATTTATAATCAATTATTTCTATTATATAAATTTATTCCTAACTACCTACTATGTTTGTTTAAATTGAATATTATTATCATTTTATAACTAGGTATCTGATTTTAATTATCTATGTTTTAGTTTTCAAACTTGAGGGTAGGTCGAATATGAATTCCTAAATAAATTTGTAGGTAGTAGAAATAATTAGATTGAAGATTTAGATGAGTTAAGACTAAGCTCAATTGATTGTTCGTTATGTTTGTTTCGATTACCTCATTCGAGTGTGTTTAGCTCAGTTTTATTTTAATTTAGGTGAATTAACTTATTTCATCAAAATGAGTACGCGTTGTAATATTGTTTTCTTTACAAGAGCTCAAATAACTGATTTGCAAAATCAAGGCAAAAACTTATCGACACTCGAAACTTGTCGACTTATCTTATTGTTAACGTAAGTAGTTTAGATTTCAAAATTTTTATAAGAAAAGAAAATGTTTTAGTTACGTCTATAATACTTAATAAATAATCATTATTGCGTGTTATTATATTTCTGTTATAATTATTGTTGCAGAGAAAAACAGTTGTTCTATTGGTAACGATTTGAAGACGAGGGATCTTTGCAACACCATCAAAGAACTAGTAGACCACGGCTCATAAACACATTACAGCGTCAAATCGTGTTATGAGAGTATGAAGAAAATGGATTCCTGCCGATGACCGACTATGCTGCTTTATAATATGACTCAAGTGTTGACAATGCCCGTCGTGCTCTTATAAGTGAAGAGCTGCATTATAGGAGGCATGTTGTGAAACCCTGGCCCACAGAAAACCATTAAAGGACAAGATTACAGTTCGCTTTGGATCATGTTAACTTTGATTTGAGTAACTTTTAAGTCCAGTGAACACGGACGCTTATGTTTGTGGTGTAGAAATATTACGTGATAAACAAGTGGTTATGTGTGTCCAATATGCTGGTCATATTGCAGTGAACGTATGGGGATAGATAAGTGTTGCCGATCCAGGATTTATATTTCATAATACTTAAAAATAATATTACTTAACTTTAGTACTTATTTTTTATATTAACTGGAGACCGGGTTATTATAACCTATTACGACTGACTGTTATTATAACCTATGACTTACGTATTTTTAATAACTAAAAAAAGTCAAACAATTTTTTTTTTTTTACATTACATAACGTCGTTGATACTCCGAAACCGCGTAACTAAAATTGTTAAATACCGCGTAACTACATCTTTGCAACTTTACAGTAGGGCCAAAAAACTAATTTTCTAAACAACGAATCAGCCGAATTTCGAAAGAACTTGTGTTTTAGAACCATTTCGGTCTCCTTTAACTAATGCACTAATTTTAAAGTTAATATTGCTATTAGTTTGTTTACAAATTCACTTACGCTGTATTTTTCTAACGGTTCCGGTTCGGAATGGGTTCGGTATCTGGTGAAGCGATGCGGGTAAAAATGCGAGGATTATATGCGAGTTATAGTATGAGCGGGAGAAAATATGGTGCGCCGTAAAAACAATCCAACCAGACGAGAGCTAAAGAAAAGCAGTTCACTCACCTGGCGATGGCACCACGAGGACTTGAGGATTTCTTCGTGGAAGCTTGACTTTAGGCAGCGTGCACAATGCTTGGTAGCCAGCGTCCGGTTTTGCGAGTGGTAGAAATGGATGCGAAGGGTTGCTAGCAAGCAAGCGAGGGTGGTTTTGCAGTTTTAATAACGCGTGAGAACGAAAAACGGCGGGCGGCGCGGTGGCGCGGACGCAGCGACGACAGCGTCTTGTCGCAGCGGCAGTGTACGGAAGAATGTGACGTTCGTTCGCGGGTTAGGTTCACTCGCGAACGGAGGGAGTGAATGCATTCCCAGCCCTCGCTGATTGAATGAATTAAAGGCGCAACCATCCTCCCCCCTTTGGAAATCCTTAGGATTTTCGAAACAAACGGAAAGGATAAGGAGAGGATCTTAGATTAAAGCGGAGCGAGGTCAAATGGATTGACTTAAAGTTTAAGTTTTAAAAGGTGAAAGGGTGTGGATTAAATTACAGATTTACTAAATTACATACTTAAGATTAACGAATTATAACTGTGCTAATTGGTAAATTAAGTTTAAATTATTGCGAAGGAAGGGGACACAACTTAACGACGGGGCGTTTGAAAATCCCTGCTGTAGTGCGTACTAACGCGACTCGCACGATTCCATCTTTACCCGGATATACTTGTTCAATAATTCCGGTAGGCCAGCGAAGCGGCGGTGAATCATCCTGGTGGATGAGAACAAGTAAACCCGGCTGAATAGGTACATCAGGAGTATTCCATTTTTGCCTCAGTTGAAGTGTATGCAAATAATCTACATGCCATTTTTTCCAATAGCTTTGGACTAAACTGTCTAACAGTTTTTTCCTGTTATGAAGGCTTACAGATGCGTCAACCTCATAGGCAGGCAACGACTGCAAAGGGGTTGTGTTTAGAAAATGCGCAGGAGTAATAATTGTATGCGGCTGGTCCGACAGCGCACACAATGGGCGAGAGTTTAAGACACTCTCAATTTGAGTTAATACTGTCAACAATTCCTCATAGCACAGTAATTGTTGCCCAATGCAACGATATAGATGAGTTTTTATGCATTTTATGTTGCTTTCCCAAATGCCTCCCCAGTGGGGTGCACGAGCAGGGATATTACGCCATGTTATTTTACGATTATTCAATTCAGTTTGAAATGCGGTAGACGTATCTTTAGAAGAAAGGAAAGTATATAACTCGTCCAATTGACGCTTTGCACCAATGAAATTGGTTCCGTTATCGGAATAGAGAACTGATACTGGCCCTCGCCTAGACAAGAAACGCTTGAAAGCGTCAAGAAACGTTTCCGAACTCAAGTCTGAGGCAATTTCAATGTGTATGGCTTTAGTAGTCAAACACACGAAGAGACAAATATATGCCTTTTGGCTTTTAACGCCCCTCCTTCGCGTCATAGTAATGTTTATAGGCCCAGCGTAATCAACGCCAGTGTGAGTAAAGGCCTTAGCTTCTTGCACCCGCGAAGGGGGTAAACTTGACATCATGGGTGTAGGATGAGAGGGCGCAACCTTAAAACAGAAGTTACATTGGCGTATGCGTTGTCGAATAATATTCCGAGCGGATATGATCCAATATCGCTGCCTTAATAAAGACATAAGAAGATGTGAACCGGTATGACAATTGGATCGATGGCAATCATCTATTAGTAGATCGACTAAGTGATGTCGACGAGGAAGCAACAATGGATGCCGACTTTCATAAGGTATATGTGCGTTTATTAGTCGACCACCTACGCGGAGCAATCCGTTGTCATCAACAAACAGATCGAGCTTTCTTAAAGAAGGAGAAGGTAATCTACCCTTTTTAATATTTTTTATTTCATCAGCAAAATGTTTGCTTTGCAATTCGCGAAGAATCACGAGTTCAGCGGTTTCAAGGTCAGAGACTTGAATTACCGGAGCGAGAGGTAACTTACGCAGAAAGCGCAAGATATATACCAGAATGCGTAATAATTTTTTCCAAGACGAGACTCTGAGAGCTAGCTCCAGCAGTATCGAGGAATCCAAATCAGGAATGACTGTTAGAATAACAGAGCTCTTTGCTTCAGGTATAGAACCTTCAACAGAAGACGGTTTGAATGGTACAATTGGCCATTCAGCGGTTGGATGGCAAGCCCAAGGTGGACCATACCACCAAAGCGGATGATTAATGAGTTGCGAGGGTAATAAACCTCTTGATAAACAATCACTGGGATTTTCTATCCCATTGATGTGAAAAAAGCGGTCAGGAGATAGATTTTCCTGTATCTCAGTCACACGGTTGGCCACAAATACTTGCCACCGGTGTGGAGATGAATGAATCCATGACAGAGCGATCGTAGAATCACTGAAAGCGAAAATATCCTTTATAGGATAGCGATTATCAAAAACCGTATGTACTTGTTTGACAAGTTTAGCCAGAAGTAGCGAGGCACACAATTCAAGCCTTGCCAGTGAAACAGTCTTTAGAGGAGCCACCTTAGACTTAGCGCATACTAAATGAATGGATATATTACCGTTAGGGTTCGTTACGTGCAGGTATAAGACGCAGCCGTAAGCCTTCATACTAGCGTCTCCAAAGCCAAGCAAATTTATAACACAGTCGGCCGCGACACCTAAGTGGCGAGGTATTTGTAAGTTAACTAATAACGGTAATTCTGATTTGAGTTTAACGAAACATTTAGTAATGAGTTCCGGGGGCTCTTCATCCCACCCCACCTTAGAAAGCCAAAGATCTTGTATAAGAAGTTTTGCGTAGAGAATGACAGGTGCGACGAACCCGAGCACGTCAAATAGGCGAGCAATAGTTGACAATATAGCACGTTTGGTGTTACACGTAGTCGCGGCGGCGGTAGTGAACGAGAACACATCAGAAGTAGGTATCCATTTTAAACCTAGAACCTTCAGTGTGTCATCATCATCTGTGAACTCGATCACAGCACGATACGACTCCGGCAAGTGAGCGAGAAGTTCCGATGAGTTGCTCGCCCATTTGACGAGATCAAATCCACCGAACTTGAATAAAGCGAGCAGCTCGTCAGCTAAACGAGTACCATCTTCGGCAGAATGTACAGAAGTTGTTAGATCATCCATGTACAGTTCTCTCATGGCAACATCTGCCGCGAGAGGAAAGCGTTCGCGATAATCCTCCGCCAATTGACGGACGGTACGCATTGCCAAAAATGGACTCGAGCGGAGGCCGAAAGCCACAGAATTAAATTGGAAAATACGAATACTCTCGGTATCATTAAAGCGATATAATATTTTTTGATATTTACGATCTTTATCTGACAATGAAATTCTAAGATACATTTGACGTATATCAGCTGTAATTGCTACCTTAAAATATCTAAAGTTTAGCAAAAGCGAAAATAAGTCTGCCTGCAAATTAGGCCCTGTATGCAACAAGTCGTTGAGCGACTTGCCGCTATCAGTTTTAGCGCTTGCATCTAAAACAATGCGGGTTTTTGTTGTCGACTTCTCAGGCCTTACAACTGCGTGGTGCGGGATGAAGTAGCCTTCATTTATAGCGGACAAAGAATAAGGTATTTCCGACAGATAACCCTTATCTATATAATCATTTATTACGTCGTTATAAGCTTGACGTAAAGCGGGAAGCGAATGAAACTTTCGCTCTAGCGCGGACAATCTACGCTGAGCGTGAATGAAGGAGTTACCTAAAGACTTAGGTTCACCTTTAAAAGGTAACGACACAATATATCGCCCACATGAATGTCGCGAAACGGTCGATTTATAAAAATCTTCACATTCTTGATATTCCGGACCCTTTTTGTTAACAGTAGGTACTTCCTCGATTTCCCAGAATTTTAAAATTAAATTATTTAAATTATCTACTAACGGGCCGAAGGACCAGGCTACACTGTCATGGTTGACAGAAGGTACCTCACCCATGACAATATAGCCAAGCGTGGTTTCTAAAGCATGAGGTATGAAGCGAGCGGTGATCGCAGAATCAGCTGATTGAGAGGTAGATGCTGGTATAACCTTTTTCCCTAGCAAAACAAACGCGAACATTTGCGTACCAAGAATAGCGTCTATATTCCCAGGTACGTCCCAACATTCATCTGCGAGCGGTAAACCTATGAAATGATCCATCACGGACCTTTGTACCGCGCGAACTGGCAACGGATCAGCTATGTGATCAATCACTAACATGGTTAATTCGTATTGAGCGTCACTTACGCGCGACTGTATTGTAAGAGACACGTAACCCTTAATGGGAGTGGAAATCGTACCTACTGATTTTAAAGACGAGTTAACAAGCGGTTGAATATTTAGTTTTAATTTTCTACAACATGCGAGAGTGATAAGGTTGTTTTGTGAACCACTATCCACTAAACATCTTATAACAAAGCGTTTTCCATTTATCGGAACATAAACTTGTGCCGTTGGTAAAACAACTGACGTTTTCAACTGGTCACAAGATAAATCTATATTATTATTACGCGACGTCAACGCGATCGAATTCTTAGAATTAGTACATTCATTCAACCCGACACACGAAGATGTCACGACCGGCGACGCGCGAGCGACATGGCTGCTATGCATACACACCGACTGAGGGCTGCTGTCCAGTGCGCGAGCGCCCGGCAATGGCGACGGTTCCAATACACTAGGTTGCGATTGTTGCGAGCTTGTCTCGCGATTATTAAAATGCAACAATGAATGATGCTTTTTGTTACAGTGTTTACAAGTATTTGTAGAACCACAATTAAGGGTGGAATGTTTACTACTAAAACAATTGATGCACATTTTATTCTCTTTTATGAACTTAAAGCGATCTTTTACATCTAATTTTTTGAATTCTGAACACTCGTATAAATGAGTATGTTGAGATTTTTTACAAAACTTACAAGTGGGTACATTATTATTAACTTCATTTTCTGTTACTGCAAAACTATGCGAAGTTTTCGTTGCAGAAGAACGCGACCTATTTTGTAAGTTAGTCCCCTGATTATTTTGCGGTGACGTGGTTTGACGAACAGCTGTTGTTCGTTCAAGAACCTTTATGTGATGCCGTACGAAAGTAACTAAATCATCACTTGTGGGTATATCTTTCTCGCGGGCGGATAACTCGAAACTTTGTAATACTTGAGAATCTAACTTTTTTAAAACGAGATGAGTAAACAAGAAATCGGATAAATCGCCAATGTCTAACAGTCTTAACGCGGACCAAGATGAGTGAACTCTTTCAATAAAATCATTTAATTGACCGGGTGAACCCGAGGTAGGTTTTATGTCAAGTATATTATTTAAGTACATAGACCCAAGTAACCTCTTGTCCTGGTATTTTGTCACTAAAGAATTCCATATCGTAAGATAGTTAGACGCATTGGGAATTATTCCCGCGAATATATTTTTTGCGCTGCCATTTAATTTACCTACCAAATACTGTACACGCTGATCATCAGTTAGTTTTTTATTATCATGAACGTTAGTTTTGAAGCATTGGTAAAACAGTGGCCAACTTTCCGGTTGACCAGAGAAACTTAATAACTCCAATGGCGGTAAGCGGCAAACGTAAGATTCCACAGCGGGAATATCTACATTAGCGCGGGTAGACTCTAATATGGTATTACGTTTATATTGGATTTCTGTAAATAATGTTTCGAACGAGCTCCAATTACTAAAACTTATTTTATAATCAGGGTCTATCTCTAATAATAATGTATTATGTTGATCACAAAGATCGTTAAAATTATTATATAACTTTTCGATATTCGAAGAAGCGGCTAGAAATTCTTGTTTACTTCTAGTATCAATATTTGAAGGAATTATTTTCTTTGCAATCTTGAATAAGCTATTTATTTTCTCGAAAATAGTTTCTTTTTTTGCAACGATCATTTTCAACTTTGCTTCCGACGCCATTTTGTTGCGTCACCCAAGCTCCCGTTGTTCGAGTTATAATTTATAAAAAATGTGATATTGAAATGGTATAATGAACAACGTAATTTACTTGAACAAGCACAGTTATAAGCGTAATTATAATAGGGAATACTTAAATAGCGAGATGGGGAATATTTTAAAGGTATATACTGGCTCAGTCCGACTCGAAATGGACCAAAATTATGGTGAAGCGATGCGGGTAAAAATGCGAGGATTATATGCGAGTTATAGTATGAGCGGGAGAAAATATGGTGCGCCGTAAAAACAATCCAACCAGACGAGAGCTAAAGAAAAGCAGTTCACTCACCTGGCGATGGCACCACGAGGACTTGAGGATTTCTTCGTGGAAGCTTGACTTTAGGCAGCGTGCACAATGCTTGGTAGCCAGCGTCCGGTTTTGCGAGTGGTAGAAATGGATGCGAAGGGTTGCTAGCAAGCAAGCGAGGGTGGTTTTGCAGTTTTAATAACGCGTGAGAACGAAAAACGGCGGGCGGCGCGGTGGCGCGGACGCAGCGACGACAGCGTCTTGTCGCAGCGGCAGTGTACGGAAGAATGTGACGTTCGTTCGCGGGTTAGGTTCACTCGCGAACGGAGGGAGTGAATGCATTCCCAGCCCTCGCTGATTGAATGAATTAAAGGCGCAACCAGTATCTGTACTTACGCGGAATAGTTAATAAAATAAAATAATGCTCTACACTCAATCAACCGTTTATTTAGTATTATTAAGTATTCCAATCATTGCACATTAACCATTTTCATCATAATCATTCCACCACTACAAAAAAAAATAAACAAAACGACCAAAACTCAGTCAAAAAGTAATTTCTTCAGCTTGTACACATGGCTCAGGAGAGGAGATGGGTCTATAATTCTTCAATAGGGTGTTGTCACCTTTTTTGAAGAAGAGCACCACCACACTCCTGTGCCATGCTTCTGGCGTAATACCTTCGAGTATGACGGAGTCAAACAGCTTCTGGAGAATTAAAAGTACTGGTTTTCCACCCGCTCGCAGAAGTTCTGTCGTGATTCCGTCATCCCCCGGCGCCTTGTTGTTCTTAAGCTGTTGGAGGGCCATTCTAATCTCATACAGGCTGACATCTGGGATATCCTCAGTGTAGTGTCGGGTCAGTTTCGCTCTGGTGTCCTGAGCTGAACTGACAACGGGCTGTCGGGTCGAAGTGTACAACTGTCCATAAAACCTCTCAAGCTCTTCCGGTATCTCTGGCTTCGATGAGATGATACTGCCGTCCTCGATCTTCAGTTTTGTCATTTGGCTTTGCCCAATAGACGCATTCTTCGCGAACACTTTGGAGCCCTGGTTTCGCTCAATTGCGGTCTTAATACATTGAGTATTATAGGACCGCAAGTCGTGTCGCATGGACTTTGAGATGCGCCTATTGAGTTTGCCATATTCCGACATATCTACTGAAGATTGCAGTCTCATCTCAGACCGGTCTTCCATCAACTGGATTGTGTTTGCCGAGAGCTTTTGAGGCTTTTTTCGGCGTGGGATATTGAAGAACATAAACCCCACTGCATGGACAGTTTCCACCAACCCGTTGTTTAGCTCGCCCACTGTTTCGCATTCGGTTAGGCATTGGAAGCGATTGCAGTTCGAGTTGAAAGCTTTCGGGATTTAGGATCTGGGCAGGATTAGGACGGAGCGTGGACTTCACCAGACGTGACCTCTCAAGCTTAACATCGATATTCAATGTGCCTCTGACAATACGGTGATCGCTACCAGTTTTCACCCTGCAGATCACGGAGACATCATTGAATATTTGCTTCTTGGTCGTCATGATGAAGTCGATCTCATTTTTAATGGAACCATCAGGGCTTATCCAGGTCCACGTTTTAGTCGGGCGCTTCTGGAAAAAAGAGTTCATCGAATAGAGTCTCTCCTTTTCCATGAAGTCAACCAGCCTCTGGCCCCTCTGGTTCCGCTGTCCATGACCATATTTCCCCACTCTCAACTCATCACTATTCCGTGTGCCCACCTTTGCATTGAAGTCCCCCATCACAACTGTAAAGTATGATTTGGAGGTATGCATGGCTTTCCATATATCCTCATACATAGCCTCCACTTCATCGTCAGGGTATGTCGAGGTCGGCGCAAATACCTGTATAACCTTCAGCGAATACCGATCGGTGATTCTGAGTATAAGGTATGCTACCCTGCTCGACACACTATCGACCTTTACTACGTTATTAACGAGGGGCTTACGGACGAGAAACCCAACACCACCCTGGGATTTTCGGTCTCCTTCCCGGAAGAAGAACATGTTGCCGGAATCCAGGATTATCGTGTCCTGAGTTCCTGACCCTCTCGTCTTATTTCACACAATCCCAGTATGTCCCATCGCAACTTGCTCAATTCCTCCTCCAGCTCGACAATCTTTTCGTTGGTCCGCAATGTGCGGAGGTTGTGTGTTGCCAGGGCCAAAGTCCGTTGGGGGTGGTAGCGGGATTCTTAGTACCCCCTGCTCCCCCGTTACCTGACCCGCTACCGAGGCCAGGAATAGTGGAGCCGCCGGGGAATGGGGGCCGTGTGCTTTGTCTGTCTGACATTTTATGGCAATTCCCAATTCAATGTCTTGGGGATCGCAGTGAAGTTGTTAAGTACACAGAACCCGCTGCTGCCCGACTTCTGGATTTTTTCCTTAGTCGCCTTCTACGACACCCTCGGGATGAAATGGGTGGGTGCTATTCTTGCTTGTCGTCGTATTGTGAAAGCGCACTAAAAAGTACTTATTACAAAACCGCGGAAGTGCAAAACTAGACCAAGACAAAATTTTATCAAAACCGCGTAAGTACAACGTAAACATTATTTTTGTTGGAAATAAGTTAATGTGCCTAACACACATCATGGAGTTGGTATATGTGTCCCAGTATAAACTCTGCTGATAAAGAATAAGTTTTCTAGACAGATGTCACATACTGTAACTAGCTTGTTCTTCTGATCGTTTGCCTGTGCGGATGCACAATATATCTTGGAGTCTAATATGGTTTTTATTGAGTAGTCCACGAAATCCAACATGGTAGCAGAGCGTTTAAATTCGCTACTCTAAAAACCGTTTTCCAAGTGTGCGCGTGTGATTTCGTAAAATTATTTTTCAAAAATATATTCGCAACGAAACAAAAAAATGGCAACTGTCATGCAGAACGTTTCTATTGAAAAATTATCCGGGATCCAAGATTATCCATCCTGGAAATTTATGATGCGGATGGTGCTCATCCACGACGATCTTTGGGATTGTGTGGGCACAACTGAAAATAAAAACGAAGACGCGAAGAAACAGGAGAAGGCGCTCGCAAAAATCGCTTTAAATGTGAAGCCTTGTGTATTTCCACAAATTAGAAATGCCAAGACGGCTCGCGAAGCGTGGAACAACCTTCAGAAGGCATACGAGGACCGAGGTTTGTCACGACGGCTCGGATTGCTTCGCACATTGTTCGCCACCAAATTAAGCGAATGTTCGAGTATGGAGGCATACGTTAATAAGGTTATGGATACATCGCAACAACTGAGCGACATCGGAGCGGCTTTGGAAGATGACTTCGTGGCCGTGATTTTACTCAGCGGTTTGACAAGCGATTACGACCCGTTGATAATGGCTCTAGAAAATTCGAATACGTCACTGTCAAGCGAAAATGTCAAAGCGAAATTGCTTCTAGAAAATGCAAGACGCGATGTGAAAGGCGAAGATGCTATGGATTTAGCAGCTCGGAAAGCACCCAAACCAATTAAGTGCTTCAGATGCAAAAAGAGTGGGCATATCAAGAAGGATTGTCCTGACAACTCTGACGGCAAGAAGAGTGGCCGGAAAAGCCAGGCGCATCTCACAGCGTTGGCCGCAGGAGTCAAGCGAGACGTTTGGTACGTCGACAGCGGAGCGGCGCAACATTTTTGTAATGATCGCAGGTTTTTATCAGATTTTACAACTGAAAAGCCAAAGAAGGTCTTAATTGCCAATGGTGAAGCATTGCCGACAGCTGAAAAAGGAACTGCGCAAGCTGTGTTAAAGGACAATAGTGTGAGATCGATAAGTAATGTATACTTAGTCCCTAAGTTGTCTGCTAATTTATTATCTGTTAGTGCGATGGATAAGAAAGGTTTCGAAATTGTGTTTCGATCTGGCGTGTGTACAGTCTATGACAACGGGGAGGTTTTGGCTACAGCTACTCTGAGAGATGGTATTTATGAACTTGATGCCATTGAAACTGTTTCTGTTTCGTGTAGCGAGCTTTCCTCGCAGGCCATGTGTTCGTCTTTGTCTGTAGGTACAGGTGACAGCGAAGCGGTGCCGTCACGTCAACTGAAGGATGACAGTCGTCCTGTTGCCGTGAGCGTGAAGCAAGCGCCGCAGTACCCTGCTACTGGAAGTCAGTCAACGCAACAAATTTGGCACCGTCGTCTATCACATCTGAACACCCGAAGCATGGAGTTACTGCGAAAAGGTATGGTCAAAGGTATTTCTTATGACAACAAGGACTTTCAGTCGTGTGTTTCCTGCATCTTAGGTAAACAGACTAAGTTGCCATATCCAAAGAAATCGGAAACTAGGGCCAAGGAAATCCTTGGAATAGTTCACAGTGACGTCATGGGGCCACTACCGTGCCCGTCTCTAGGTGGGAAAAAATATTTTCTGTTTTTCATTGACGACTTGTCACGAAAAACATTTGTTTATTTTCTTAGGAGGAAAGATGAGGTTTTCGAGATGTTTAAAGAATTTAAAGCACTCGTAGAAAACCAAACCAATAAGAAAATAAAAGTTCTTCGTAGTGACAATGGTGGTGAATATGTCAATTCTAATTTTCAGAAGTTCCTGAAGAAGCATGGGATTCGACATCAGACCACGGTTCCAAGGTCATCAGCTCAGAACGGAGTCGCGGAACGCGCGATCAGAAGCGTTACGGAGAAAGCCAGGTGCATGCTTCAGGAAGCAGGCTTGAAAAAGCAATTCTGGGCAGAAGCGGTCAACACCGCAGTCTACCTGAAGAATCGCTCTCCAACTAAGGCTGTGATGGGCAGTACACCGGAGGAAAAATGGACAGGTAAAAAGGAGAATCTGAGTTACCTACGCATTTTTGGATGTCAAGCTTATGCCCTACAGCACAAACGGGACAAATTAGATCCCAAAAGTAAGAAATATATTTTTGTCGGATACTGTGACGAGTCAAAGGGTTACAGATTGATAGATCCGGCGAGCCCGAAGAATGTCATTAAAGCAAGGAATGTCACTTTTCTAGAACATGCTTTTTGGAATGACACTTCATCAGATAAGGATGACAGTTCACGTTACACTCAAATTGGTTTGTTTCCAAACAATGTAACTGTCGCTGATAATATTCCAGTGCAACCCGCCTTACCCGATTTACCCCAAGAGCCCGCAGAAATATCTAACGAAAACTGTCAAGATAACAGCGCTATTACGATAGATGATTCTGAGAGCAGTACTGAGAACCCAGATGATCCTGCGGATGAGACGTATCTCCCAGGAGATTCCACACTGGAAGACTACGAGAACTCTACGGATGAAACTAATGAGTTTGAGTCAGCGAGTGTAGTACGCACTGTATGCAGTGACACGGGGGACCCTCAGACAGTACGCGAGGCACTGAATGGCCCAGAAGCGAGTCAGTGGAAAGCCGCGATGGCGGAAGAGTATAAATCCTTCATCGATAATAAGTGTTGGACTCTGACTGACCGCGATACGAAGCAACGGCCTGTCAAATGCAAATGGATCTTTAAAAGAAAACTTGGCCTCGATGGGGAAATATTGAGGTACAAAGCGCGCCTAGTTGCAAAAGGTTATACCCAGAAATACGGTATTGATTACGAAGAAACGTTCTCCCCTGTAGTACGATATTCTACTATACGTACGTTACTAGCTTTAGCAACAGAACATAACATGAATATCGAGCATCTGGATGTAAAAACGGCGTTTTTAAATGGAGACTTAAAAGAAACCGTTTTTATGGAACAGCCAGAGGGCTACAAGATTAAAGGCCAAGAAGATAAAGTTTACAAGTTGAATAAGGCCATATACGGACTGAAGCAAGCTTCGAAGTCTTGGTATGAGAAAATCAATAGCGTTTTGACGAGCCAAATGAAATTCAAACGTTTATCTTCCGAACCTTGTGTTTATGTCAAGTCGAGCGGGAAATCTATGATTATAATTGCGCTCTATGTTGATGACATAATGCTATTTTCTTCAGCTGGTTGCCGAGATACGGCAGGAATCAAAGAAGAATTAAAGAAGGCCTTCGAAATCAAAGATTTAGGGCCAGCACATCACATTCTTGGAATGAGGCTTTGCAGACAGAACAAGGAAATAACTCTAGACCAGTCAAGCTATATTAAGAAGGTGCTAGAACGATTTCATATGTCAGATTGCAAACCTGCGCAAACACCTATGGAGACAGGTCTGAAGCTCGTGAAATCTACAAAGAAGGATTGTACGCACGACTACAGAGGCCTGATAGGATGTCTGATGTACATAGCAGTATGTACGCGGCCGGATATTGCGCACGCTGTAAGCTCACTCAGCCAGTTCAACGACGCGTACGACGAGACTCACTGGAAGGCGGCAAAACGTGTTCTTCGCTATCTGAAAGGTACGCCTAATCATTATTTAACTTTTCAGAAGTCAGGGTTGGACATTGTTGCATATGCTGACGCTGATTTTGCGTCAAATGAGGTCGATCGCCGATCTTATACCGGCTATGTGTTCAAAATTGGAAATTCTACCATCTCTTGGGAGAGTAGAAAACAAAAAACCGTGGCTCTTTCAAGCACAGAGGCCGAATATATGTGTCTGTCAGATGCTTGTAAAGAGGCTCTTTTTCTACGCAAGTTTCTGTTCGAAATTTACGGGGTACAGTATAGGATTATGTTGTTTAATGATAATCAGTCTGCACTGAAGTTGTGCACTAATTCTATGTACCACGCCAGAACGAAACACATTGACGTAAGACATCATTTCATCAGGGAAATCGTTGAGGAAGGTACAGTCGTTATAAAATACCTATCTACTGATGAAATGGTGGCCGACGTTTTAACGAAACCGTTGGCAAAGGAAAAACACAATAAGTTTGTATGTCGTTTATTTATATCTTTAAATAAGTGATATAATGGTTCTAAGCAATAGGTAAGGTATACTTGCAGAAGTATAATTTGTTTTAGATCCGTGTCACATAGTTTTGAATGTTTACTGTTTATATGTGACGGATACTTTGATAAATTTATACTTTTGCTATGTTTTTGCTGTTGTAATGTTTTATTTAGATAGCGGATGTATCTATGCTTAGATTATTTATAGTGACCTGTGTAATGTGATTTACATGAGTTTATATTGGTTCAAGGGCCAGTGTTGGAAATAAGTTAATGTGCCTAACACACATCATGGAGTTGGTATATGTGTCCCAGTATAAACTCTGCTGATAAAGAATAAGTTTTCTAGACAGATGTCACATACTGTAACTAGCTTGTTCTTCTGATCGTTTGCCTGTGCGGATGCACAATATATCTTGGAGTCTAATATGGTTTTTATTGAGTAGTCCACGAAATCCAACAATTTTAACTTTTAGATTTGAAATTCTACAATTTGAAAACAAAAAACATCACAATTCCATTTATTATGTAATATAAAATAAGTATATCGTACTTACAAAAACAATAATCCACTAAATCTATTAAAAAAACTATTTTCAGCCGGAGCGCCACACAAATCCTGTCACACTATTAGTAATCTGCGCAGATACGCGGAATTCAGGTTGAAACTTGTTCGACGATAGACTCGCGGTTTCGTTGCTTTTCAATTACTCGTCTTCCTATTGGTCGATTCAAAAATTTGTCA
Source organism: Diarsia mendica (assembly GCA_949316265.1). NCBI lineage: Eukaryota > Metazoa > Arthropoda > Insecta > Lepidoptera > Noctuidae > Diarsia > Diarsia mendica. Next base: position 4,985,997 of record OX438904.1, read on the forward strand.
TGCGCTTCGATGCCAATCACAATCAGCTACCTACAGCTGCGAAATCTCAATTTTGATTTTTTTGCACATACGCGGTATTTAACAGTGTTAGTTACGCGGTTTAGGAGTATCAACGACGTAAGAACCTTTTCGTATGTTTTTGTGCAATTGTATAGCTGTTATCCTACCTATTTAATTCATTTAATTTAACTTTTCACTTTTGTGATAAAATAATCCGGTCTCCTGTTTGTCTTTGTTGAGGTTACAAAAGCTTCAATCCTCTTTCCAATTTTGGAAACGAATACTTAAGCTATGGCCTCAATAAGAAGTTTTATATAATATAATAATGTTGAACGATAATAAATGTCTGTTTTTGAATAATAAACTGTAAGAAATAAACCTCTAAAATTTGTGTGTTTTTGTGTTTGTCTCCGTTCATCCCTGTTGCTAACTACTACTAACTCGAATATTATATTTTTGAATGCTATGCGCACTTATTAGCTTAATGAAAACATTCCTTATGGTTTCTTTCGTATTTTTTTTTATCATTTAACTTCTCACATCCAACCTAATACGTGTTTCCTAACTTCTTACTTACCTAACCTATTCCCAAGTCAAAGTTCATTTTTTTCTATATCTCAACAGAATAGTTTACATTTAGTTAAGACTAAGTTATAAAAATCTACCTCCATTTTATTTCACCTACAGGTGACACCGGGTAATCCGGATGTTAACGCTAAATCGTTCATTAAATTCAAATTGGGTTAGAAACTGCACATTTTGGTTGGTAACTTCCTATCCTTATCCCTCTCACCCATTTACTCTATTTTCCTTCCCTTTCGCACCTCAACGACAATGCATAGTTGTCAATTACGCATCAGTTCGTTTCGCATCACCGTTCAAAGTGTATCTAATTATTGGGAAATATACAAAAATCTGTTAATAGACCAAATAATCGTGTGTTCGTGTGTTCATATCAATCATCAGTTTTTGGAGACAATTTGTGATCATTTAGTGGAAGAAAGGGGCGCCCCGAAAAAACCAGGCATCAAGAAGATCGACGGTCGAGGTACCTACCATTTTTTCCTATTACTTTCCTACTTGCCAGAATACTTGTGTGTGCCTATATATTCATTTTACATTGTTTTAATTATAATCTACCATCGCGCATTCATTTTTTGGTCACTTCGAGCCGTATGTTGTAGATTTTAGGCACGCTAACGAGCGTTACGGTCATAAATAACGCCCGCCATTTTGCTTTGGTTATTAATTACCGGTCGGTCTTTTAACTTCTAATAAGTTTCAAGTTTAAGTCAATACTTATCTTACCGCGGTAAATCCTATTGTCTAATACAATGACCAAGGCAAAAGAGGGTTATGATCGTGAATTTGAAAGAATTCAAGGCAAACTAACAGTTTATTTCGAACATGTTCAATCGATTTATGACATGATGAAAAAACTAGATTTTAGTAATCCAGTTAACATTGAAACATTTCTGGCGGCTAGTTTCACTATCGATGCAATACATCAGAAATATGTAGACGCGTTAGAGGAACGTTGTCGTTATGAAACGTCATTTAGCGATGCAAGTTTGCCTTCATATAAAGCGTTATTGTCGTTTGAACAACTTTATTCGCAAATTAAGTATAAAATACGATTGTTATCACGCGAACAGATTGATGTAAAACCCTCGATTAGTAAGGGTCATGTAGGTACTATGCGATTACCTAGATTAGAAATGCGTACATTTGACGGTGAACATGAAAATTGGCCGCTTTTTTATGAGACATTTCGTGCGGTCGTTCATGACAATCCGGAACTTACCGACGGCGAGAGAATACAATATTTAGTGGGTAGATTACAAGTCAAGGCGTTAGCTATTTGCCAAGGTATATTACCATCTGCCGAAAATTATGAAGTTATTTGGAATGCGTTAATAAATAAGTACAACGATAAACGTTTGTTGGCATCGTCGTATTTAGATAAATTGTTAAATTTACCTACCGTCGCCGTCGACGGTTCGGCGGGCAGTTTGGAAGAATTTGTCGATAAGTTTTCGTCAATTATTTCGGCGTTGCGACAGTTGGAGGTTACAAACTTGGAAGATCTATTGTTCATCCATATTGGTTGCAAGAAAATTAATCTCGAGGCAGTTAAGGCGTTTGAGATGTCGTTAAATGATAAAACACCTACCTGTACCGAGTTTGTAAACTTCATGCGTAAACACGCACAAATACTACAACGCGCCCATAATGTCACAAACGTAAAATCAAATTCTCAATCTCGAAAAAATGTGGTTTCGACTACCATTCAACCGTCTGGTAAAAACTCGGGGTCACGTACTCATAATAATATTAAGACATTTGTAAATGTGCAGGATCACGGTAAATGTGATATATGTGGGAAAACGGACCACATTAAATTGGTTCAATGCCCTACATTCCTGTCAATGTCTCCTCATAATAGGTTTTCGTTGGTGAAGCGTAATAAATTATGCGTTCTTTGTTTCTCTAATAAACATGCGCTGTCTGATTGCCAATCAACAAACAAGTGTACGACCTGTGCTCGTAGTCATCATACTTTGTTACACTTTAACAATAACGGTACTTCCTCACTAAATAGGAATGATACTAATCAGCATAACGGTGCTTCTGCATTAAATCAGAATACAACCCCGCAGTCTGATAATATAACCGAACGTAAACAATGCGCCTCGTCGTCAGCAGACGAGCGTTTTATAACCGCGCGGCCCGATACACATGGGGACGGTCAGAATGGACGTTGCAGTGCCGCCGACCGCCCCGTTTCTTTGTGTACTGTAGGTGCGTCGTGCGCCGCTGTTAGCACGGCAGATATTAAACCCTCGACTTCAGTCTTATTAGGGACGGCTCAATGTCACGTGACTGATACGATGGGTAATGTGTCAATTGTCCGGGCTATTATTGACAGCGCGTCGCAACGCGATTTTATTACCACCGAATGTTGTAAGCGTTTGAAACTGCCGGTCTATGCGACCGCAAATAAGTTTGTATCGGGTGTCGGTGACGTCACTAACCCGATTGATGGCATCACTTGCCTAACATTCAATTCCCGCCATAACGATGAGGTGAAATTTACCATTCAACCGTTAATTGTCAGTCGTATTACGGATGCACTGCCGGTCTCAAAAATTGATACCAATCAGTTAGATTACTTAAAAGATTTGCCTTTAGCAGATAGTTGTTATAGCTCACCGGCCGCTGTAGACATTATTCTGGGGTCGGATTTGTTCGCACGTATATTGCGCTCGCGCACCGTGGCGCGTTCGCCCGGCGAGCCGGTAGCTATAGAAACTTTGCTCGGTTATATCGTAGTCGGTCAGGCGCCAGTGATTAATCCTGTTTGTAATATTGTTCGTGCGTATTGCACAATAAACGAATCACTTGACAATCGCGTAAATCGGTTCTTTGAATTGGAAGAAGTGCCTAACATTAAAAATACACTTTCTCCTGACGAAAAGGAATGCGAAGCGCTTTATTCAAGTACTACTCGACGCGATGAATTAGGCCGCTTTGTAGTATCCTTACCTTTCAAGCGCGACGCGTCTGCCTTAGGCGATTCCTTAGGTATTGCCAAGCGTAGGTACTTAGCACTAGAGCGCAAGCTGTTGACCGACCCCGCGATTAAAAGGGAATACGATAATGTATTTATTGAGTACTTAGAAAAGGGATATTTGCGTACTGTCGATAATACTGACGCCGACTTTGATAAACCGCATTACATAATACCTCACCATGGCGTGGTGCGCACTGATAAAACTACTTCTCGTCTACGTGTTGTTCTAGACGGAAGTAGCACGACTTCGTCCGGTTTATCACTAAATGATATTTTACATTCCGGACCTAAAGTATTAAATGATTTATTTCAAATATTGCTGCGGTTTCGATTACTGCCCATCGCTATTAGCGCAGATATTAGACAAATGTATTTGCGAATAATTATGAATAATAACGACTTGCGTTTTCAACGATTGTTGTACCGCTTTAACCCTGATGATCCGATTCAAATCTTTGAAATAACTCGCGTTCCATTCGGGTTGTGTTGTAGCCCGTATCTAGCAGTACGATCGGTTCGCCAGTTGGCCAATGATGAGAGCTCTCGTTATCCAGCTGCAGCCAAAGTGGTTGACACGGATATTTACGTGGATGACTTGGCTACTAGCTGCTCTTCGGTTGACCGTGGTGTTGAGTTGTCCGATCAGCTGATTAAATTGTTCGCGGCCGGCGGATTCGAACTTGTAAAATTCTCTAGTAACTCACCTGAGGTCATGGCTAGTATTCCTGCCAATCATCGCGTTTCCGAGGGTGTAGAATTTAGTTCGAGCGATCAATTAAAAATATTGGGCTTACATTGGTTACCGGCTGAAGATGTATTCACGTTTCGCGTAAATATTGAACCTTGCAAATGTACGAAACGTAATGTACTTTCCGTAATTGCCCGTCTATGGGACTTGGTAGGTTTTATTGCACCCGTTACACTTTCGGCAAAATTAATTGTAAAATGTCTTTGGAACGACAACATCGATTGGGATGAGATGCCACCATCTCACATTATTAAATTATGGCAAAACTTTGAATCGGAATTGCCTTTATTGCAAAATATTAAATTGCCGCGTCACGTGGGAGTCACAGATGATTGCGTCATCTCTTTACTGGGGTTCGCGGATGCCTCGGAGAAGGCGTACGGTGGAGTTATTTATATTCACGTGTACTTCCCTCAATATGGTCATACGTTGGTAAACTTAGTGTGCGCTAAATCGCGAGTCGCACCTTCAAAAACTCTTGTTACTCTCGCTCGATTGGAATTATGCGCGAACTTAATTCTGGCCAAACTAATGCGTCTGGTGATAGATACCTATTCATTACCAGCATGTTCCGTTTATGCGTTTACCGATAGTAAGGTAGCACTCGCGTGGATTCATGCAACGCCCAGCCGATGGCAGACGTTTGTGGCTAACAGGGTTTCTCAGATACAGGAAAATATTGATCCTAAGCATTTTTATCATATTGCCGGAGTAGATAACCCCGCTGACTGTTTAAGTCGTGGTTTATCCCCTGCACAACTACTTGTGCATCCATTATGGTTTAATGGACCGAGGTTTGCTAGTCAGCCTCGTTCCGAATGGCCACTTGACAAAGATTTTACCATTGCAAGTGAAATACCTGAAGCAAAGGTAACTGCGATGACGACAACTGAAGTGTGTCCACCATCACCGCCTATTTTTTATGAGCTCGCTAATCGAGTCTCATCATGGAACAAATTACTCCGAATAGTTATGTATGTCCTTAGATTTATCAAAAAATTACCGTCGAAATTTGAACTACCCCATCTTGAATATGCGGAACTTATTGTCATTAGGAATCTTCAAAGCGTACATTTCACTGATGAAATTGCCAAACTTAAGATAGGTAAAGTCATGCCTCCTGCTTTTCAAAAGCTCCGCGCATTCTTAGACGACGATGGCGTTCTACGCGTGGGTGGCCGTTTGACCAATGCCCCGATTGGGTACGATAGTCAACACCCTATTCTGTTGCCGCGACGCGATCGCATCGTCGACCTTATTATCGACTATTATCACCGTAAAAATTTGCACACTGGACCGCAACTTTTAATGTCTTTACTGCGACAAAAGTACTGGATCTTAGCAGCTCGCGACATAGTACGCAGCAGGGTACACAAATGCAACGTGTGCTTTAGGACGCGACCTGTCAATCAGTTCCCCATAATGGCAAGCCTGCCTGCATGCCGAGTCACAGAAGCCAAGGCATTCTGCCACACAGGCGTCGATTACGCCGGGCCTTTGTCTATTACACTGCATCGCGGTCGGGGCGTTCGAAGCATTAAGGCGTACATTTGCTTGTTTGTATGTCTCGTTACTAAAGCGATCCACCTAGAATTGTCTTCAGATCTTAGCACTGAAGCGTTCATGAATTCGTTTAGACGATTTTTGGCTAGACGCGGGCCAGTGAGTGTCATATACGCCGATAGAGGTACAAATTTCATAGGCGCGAAATCCTATCTTGATAATATATATAACTTACTCGAGTCAGAAGAGTATCGCGATAAATTCGCGAACGAGTTGCGTGAAAAACGCATTCAATTTCGGTTTAACCCAGCGGCGGCACCGCATTTTGGCGGCATTTGGGAGATTAACGTGAAAGCTGTTAAAAACCATTTATCAAAGATAGTAGGAACTCAGCTTCTCACATTTGAGGAGATGTTGACAGTGCTCACCCAAATAGAGGCGTTGTTAAACTCGCGGCCCCTTTCGGTGTTGAGTAGTGACCCTGCAGAACCTCTAGCTCTCACGCCCGCCCACTTTCTGGTGTTAACACCTCTTAAATCTTTACCTGCGGAAGATCTATCTCGCGAAAATGTCAATCTTATAAGTAGAAAACGCGCAATCGACCATCTTGTCCAATCATTTTGGAAAAGATGGAAGGTCGAATACCTTAACACTCTTCAAGTGCGTAACAAGTGGACGAAGTCTAACACCTCTATCCAACCTGGAACTGTGGTGCTGCTCGAATCAGACAACAGCGCTCCTCTTAATTGGCCTCTTGGAGTGGTAGAACGCACGTTCGAAGGTAAGGACAGTGTCGTGAGAGTTGCGGACGTCCGCACGAAATCAGGTCTCTACCGCAGACCCGTGGTAAAACTTTACCCATTACCTAACCAATAAAAAATATATATATACAGTCCACATTTCTAATTTAGCTGTCGAATAGTTAATAGTTTAATTTAGTTCTTATGTTAAAAGAAAATAAGCTACGAATAATGTAGTAACTTGAATTTTTATATTTTTAATTTTCGAATATTGATGCGTATTGTTTTGCAATGTCATTTATGTACTTATTTAGGGTACGTCGAAGTGACTTAATTTTGAATGTGCCTTGTGTTATTGAAGGCCTTTTGGCCTGTCAAGCCGGGGAAGATGTTAACGCTAAATCGTTCATTAAATTCAAATTGGGTTAGAAACTGCACATTTTGGTTGGTAACTTCCTATCCTTATCCCTCTCACCCATTTACTCTATTTTCCTTCCCTTTCGCACCTCAACGACAATGCATAGTTGTCAATTACGCATCAGTTCGTTTCGCATCACCGTTCAAAGTGTATCTAATTATTGGGAAATATACAAAAATCTGTTAATAGACCAAATAATCGTGTGTTCGTGTGTTCATATCAATCATCAGTTTTTAGAGACAATTTGTGATCATTTATTGGAAGAAAGGGGCGCCCCGAAAAACCAGGCATCAAGAAGATCGACGGTCGAGGTACCTACCATTTTTTCCTATTACTTTCCTACTTGCCAGAACTTGTGTGTGCCTATATATTCATTTTACATTGTTTTAATTATAATCTACCATCGCGCATTCACCGGATATTGTCATTGCGGAAAGTAAAAACTTTAAAGTTTTAATTTCTTATTATTATTTAAGTAGGAATTACAAATAAAATTTCTGTGAGGTAGAAACAGAAATAAAACTTATGCCACCTACAAGTGACACTGGGGGATTGAAGAGTTTAATATCACAGTTGTGCAGAAACCAAACGCCATCTATTAATTATTTTCGAAAATTGACTATTTGAAATAGACTGGCCTGTTGGTCTAGTGGTTAGTGACCCTAACTGCTATGCCGGAGGTCGTGGGTTCGATTCCCACCCAGGACAAATGTTTGTGTGATGAGCACGATCATTTGTTCTGTGTCTGGGTGTAATTTATCTATAATATGTATGTATTTAGAAATATATAAGTATGTTTATCAGTTGTCTAGTACCCATAACACAAGCTCTGCTTAGCTTGGGACTAGATGGCGTTGTGTGATAGTTGTGGAATATTATTATTATTATTATTATAAAATTTGATTTCTACCTTCACAGAAAAATAGGCCCTAAGGTATCCATGCACTTTTGTGGGCGACTGTACACGCATTTTGGTTTTTCAACAAGCCTAATTATCATCACTTTTATACATGAATCATCATCTGCCTAGCTTTTTCCATACTATGATGGTGTCGGCTTTCAGAGAATTTGTGGTGGTTCAAACTTCGCTTGAAATACTGTTAGAATAAAGTTCTCATCAGCTTGCACTACAAAGCGGTTGTTACGTCTTTCGCTGCGGCCGAATAGTGCGAAATTAGTGGTATTTTGCGATTTACAAAAAAACTATTGATTGGACTAAAAAAGTAAAACACTATGATTTTAGTATGATGCTTGTAGAATTATTTGGCAAAAAAATCAGAACGATGACATGTATTTTAGTATGGTTTTTACTCGTTAAAATAAATTTTTAGAGATATCCTCGCGATTTTGTTCTATCGAGCAAAGTTAGTTGTATTATGTTTTTATAACACTATGTCACTAGCATACATATATCCTGAAGAATATCATATATTTTTCTGATTTTAATTACTGCAGTGAATCATTTGCTACGGAACTGTTAACTTTTTGTGCGGAACAATCGTGGTCCTGTGTAGACCTGCAACTATTGCCGTCGGACAGTCACACGTTTGTCAGTGATGCGCATGGCTGCCGGCGCTGGCTCGACCACTGTCTTGTAACAAGTGCCGCGCGGCTCTCAGTGTCCGCGGTCTCTGTGTTATATAATACTTATTGGTCTGATCATTACCCTGTGTCTATACAATGTAATTTTAACTTGATTAAGCCTAAGATTTGTGTGCCTATTGTTTGTATAAATAGAATAGTCTGGGGTGAACGAGACTCGACTCAAATATCAAAATTTAAAAATGTATGTCACTCTAAACTTCGTGAAATTGATTTTCCCTCTGAACTAAGAGACTGCTCAGATAAAATGTGTTGTAACAAAAGTCATAAAATCCTGTTAGATAACCTGTATGACGAGATTGTTTGTATACTGTCAGAAGCCGCTGTATGTAGTTATAATGTTACCGAGAAGTGTAGACGTAAATATATTACCGGGTGGAATAGACACGTCCGTGGCGCTCATGGGAAGGCTCGGCTATGTTTTCAGGCTTGGTTGTATGGGGGTAAGCCAGGGGCGGGCCGTCTTTATAATGATATGTGTGAAACTAGACGCATTTTTAAATCGAAATTAAAATGGTGTCAGAACAATGAACAACAAATAAAAATGGATATTATTGCTGAATTTCACTCAAACAAGAAATTCGGTCAGTTCTGGAAAAACACAAATAAATTAAATCATAAGCCGGGCCTCCCCGTTAGCGTGGCGGGAGTGCATGAGCCTAGTCAGATCGCCGCTATGTTCTCCCGCCATTTCAGAGTGGATTCGCCTCTGGGGCCAGCCCAGCAGGTGCCCGATGCTCAGGAAGGTGGTGACCGTAGTATTTATTTTACTACGAAGGAAGTGCGTGCGGTGATCAAAGGCATGGTGAGGGGTAAATCTCCGGGTCACGACAGCCTTAGCATCGAGCACCTGCAGAACGCAGGTGTACACCTACCCAGAGTGCTTTCTATGTTTTTTACTTTGTGTTTAGGCCACTCCCACCTGCCTGACAATCTTATGCGGACTGTAGTTGTACCAATCATCAAAAATAAAACTGGTGATACATCAGATGTAAACAACTATAGGCCGATCTCTCTTGCCACAGTGGTCGCCAAAGTGCTGGACGGTCTGCTTGGTCAGCACCTGGATAAACACGTCTCGCTAAACGACGCGCAGTACGGTTTCAGGCCTGGACTTTCCACCGAGAGTGCTATCCTGTGCCTCAAGCAGACCGTACAGTATTACACGAGTAGAAGGACCCCAGTATATGCGTGCTACCTGGATTTATCGAAAGCGTTCGATCTTGTATCATACGATATCCTGTGGGATAAATTACGGGATGAAACTTGTGTACCTGGGGAAATTGTACTATTGTTTATGCATTGGTACAATAAACAAAAGAATTGTGTAAGATGGGCAGGCTCTCTCTCGGGGGAGTATGGGCTGGAATGCGGGGTGAGGCAGGGGGGGCTGACCTCCCCCACGCTTTTCAACCTGTACATCAACCGACTGATCGATGAGCTCAGCAACACCGGCGTAGGTTGTCATATAGATGGAGTGTGCGTAAACAACATCAGCTACGCAGACGATATGGTGTTGCTGAGCCCATCAATTGGTGCCTTACGGAGGCTCCTGAAAATGTGTGAGTCCTACGCGGTGGCCCATGGGCTCAAATACAACGCGAAAAAAAGTGAAATCATGATTTTCAGGCCGGACAACAAGAGATACACATTCGTGCCGAATTTCACTCTTAGTGGTACTGCGTTAAATAAAGTCGAGCAATTTAAGTATTTGGGCCACTGGGTCACCGAGGACCTTAAGGACTGTGTGGATATCGAAAGGGAGCGCAGAGCGCTGTCTGTCCGATGCAACATGTTGGCCCGCAGGTTTGCACGGTGCACGAGGACTGTCAAGGTTGCGCTTTTTAAAGCGTACTGTCAGTCCTTTTACGCCTGCAGCCTGTGGGTTAACTATACACAGCGGACATACAGCGATCTGCGCGTTCAATACAATAACGCGTTTCGGGTGCTGATGGGACTGCCGCGCTACTGCAGCGCCTCCGCGATGTTCGCGGCGGCTGACACAGACGGCTTCACGGCCATCATGCGCAAACGGTGCGCATCTATCATGCGCCGCACGCGTGACAGTCCCAACACCATTCTACGCGCGCTGGCGGACCGGTGGGACTCTCCGATGCTGGCTCGTTGGATACGGCTGCACGCAGTCGTATAGTGATTCGCCACCATCATCGGGTAGTCCACCCGGACCTGTCATTTAGGATGTATTTATTATTATTATTGATATTTTATGTATAAACAATCTGTTATTATTTATTAATTAATTAATTATTACTAACACTAGTTTGTAAGCTTGCAATTCTACTAACAAATATGGATGTAATCTCATGATGAATCTGAAATAAATGATTATTATTATTATTATTATTATATACTTTTACGCATTATAAAACTCGCGTTTGAGGTAGTGTAGGCTCTTAGACCTTTCAGGATTACAAGCGTGATGTTAAATTATGTTACCTTAAAATAATATAAATGTAATCTCCATAAACTGAGTGTTAACATTTACTTAACGATGCTTGATCGTTGAAGTTTGTATCTAGCACAAACTTAAATTGTTACAAAACAGACCTTTGAAATCATAATAGATGTACCAACACTGTCTAAAGCTAAGAGCACTTTACTGCCGCTTCAGGCTGCTAAGCATTTTATTTACAAAAATGTACGAAAGTGATGAAGAAGGTGTAGGTGGTGTTTGTGGGGTGTATTTGTACGTAATATTGTATAAATGTAGTTTAGTTTATTAAAGTATACATGTGAATTTCACAATGGAAATTAGGTTTGCTGTAAGAAAACCCAATTCAGGGAGAAGCTCGCCGTTGTACCTAAGCTATGTAATTGCAATCTGTAGATAATTACCTACATAGTGCCGATGTTTACTTTTTTGTGTGAAAGAAAAAGTACAAATTACTTAATTAGAAGGTATTTTGCTATGCATTGCACGACCTATAGTTTAGTCTCCAATAGCCTTAAACTTTCAGATTAAGTGGCTTTCAATCTGAAGTATTTAGAAACTACCTACAGTACACGATACCAAGCCTCCTTAACTCAAGCATGATACTGTAGTAATTCGACCTGAACATATTGCTCTCTGAGAACAAAAGTGTGAAATAACAAAATTGGAGTTCATGCTCGCAGAAAAACAAGAGATGAAATGTTTTGTATCACTATATCGTCACTCAATCCCTTAGTTTATATCGTCACTGGACGATAGTCTTATATCGTCACTCGACGATAGTCGTCTTGTATCGTCTAGTGACGATATAAGACTATTGATGCAATTTTGAATTTTATGCAGGTTTATGGCAATAGACGCACGGGACCAGTCATTGTATTAGCAACACTTGGGGGAGACCTATGTCCGGCAGTGGACGTCTTTCAGTTGAAATGATGATAATAATAGCAAGACAAGCTTAATAAACAAAGTGGACAAAATCTAAAGAAAGAAGAAAATCTAGCTGACATTGACATTTTTAAAGGCGAACCCTACCACACCAATACCAATCAAAAAGCGAAAACAAAAAGGAAACGACCAACATTGTGCAACAGATAACATTAGTGTGAACGACAAGATAACATGTTGGTGTTGAATGCTGCCACACCCACATAAACGATAATAGTTGAACATGTTGTTGGAGACCGCCTCATTGTCGTCGCAAGCTCAGGTGGCTTTAGAAGATCTGATTCTGGTACTGGTATAGTTATTTATCTTGTCAGGAAATCAATTGAGTTAGGGGGATATTGAATAGGGTAGTTGACAAAAGAAATCTAAATATTCCGTCAGATAGATTTCCAAAAAATATTGAACACGTATTTTTTCTTTTTTCATGTAAACAAAAAATGAAGACGATACAGTGCTTCGAAAAGTCGTGCGACGTCACAGTTTGGTCCATTTTTACCAGACTATGACGTCAAAAGCCCCCACTCCATGATCTTTGACAAGCTTTATTTTCGTACATTTTCATTAATTTGATAAAACAAAAACGCGTATCCAATATTTTTCGATAATCTAACTGACAGACTAAACAGAATCATTTTTTTGTCAGTCAATTACCCTATTCTCCGAGACGGTTAAGATCTTGGTTTAGACATGTTCCCATCTCCGTCTAGCACTTATTGTTTGACAGTTGTGCTTTTGTGGCTGGACTATAACTTAAACAAAATACGTGCTTCTTCTTCTTTTCGAGTCGATTTTGTCCATCCAGTACGTAGCAACCGTGCTAAGTAACAGTGATCACGATCTCAGACTTTACCTACAAGACCAATATAATCAATTGAATGTCTTAAGATCTTTACTCCACCTCTGCATACACAGGACGTGAGAGGATCAGAACGCAATCAAACACTCCCCAGCTTTTGCGTTCAAACAAAACAAGCCTTTAAAATAAAAACAACACAACCAAAACACTCAAGATTCTAATCTAACTAAAACTCAACAACACCGTAACTTATCGTCCCGTAGACAAGAGATTTATTTAGTATTGTGTAACGAGAACAACACTAATAGCTGACAACATTAGTGTGAATGTCACAACACTACGATAAGCCAGTGATGCCGTCGCGTCGCACCCACATACTACGTGATAATCGTGCGGAAATACTTGAGCTTTGTGAAGGAGCGTTTGAAAGTTGCGCCAGTTACACAAAAATTTTAAGGCGAGGTTGCACTACTTTGTTTTTATGTACGCACGACCTCACCCCCCGCCCTGCCGCGCGAGCGATATAATGCCTAAATTTTGACTGTTTTTGCTCTCTTGGAGAAAAATGATAAAGAAATTATACATTATGTGACCCGAGAAAATACACATTTTTTACGACCTTTATTATGATATAAGTTTTATTTTTCAAAGCCAATATAACTAAAGTAAAACGATTATTTAGCCATCATTTGGACATGTCTTTGCGATTTAATTGGATGCAGTGAAGTGTAAGTGATCGTGTATCGCATGCCCGACATATCATGATCGAAGAGTCAACTATGTAATACATTTTTTTCAAAATTTAAATCCGTTCCATGTACGAGTAAAACGCTATTGTTGACGACGTTTATCGGGGTAACCTCGCCTTAAGGAATACGACTGGTGTGGTATAAATCGTATGGGACTACTAAAAGAGTCATCACCAAGCATTTTCCCAACTACGTTGAGGTCTGCTCCCAGTCTATCCAGAGGCAGCTGTTTACCAGTATTTTACATGGAGCGACTACCTGTCTGACTTCCACAACCCAGTAAGTATCTACTGGATAATACGATACCTTTTTGTAAGAATGGTTGTCAGAATTTCAGGCCACTGAAACTTTTTGTAACGATTTCCAAAGATCTATAAATGGCAGCCGAGGCCAACGGCTTAACGTGCTTTCCAAGGCACAGAGGGAAGTCAGTATGCTAAGGGAGGTAACAGATACACGGACCAACGTAGGCAAGTGCGGTTTAACCTAAAGATAGCTTTTTTATTTTATCTTTATTATATATCTATAACTATATAAATAAAAAGAGAAGTCCTGACTGACTGACTGACTCATCAACGCCCAGCCCAAACCCTTGGACCTAGAAAGCTGAAATTTTGCACAGAGGTTCCCTTTATTATGAAGACAAGGAATAAGGAAGGATTTTTCGAAATTCAAGCCCTAAGGTAGTTAAATAGGGGATGAAAGTTTGTATGGAAAATCGTCATATTCACAAAAGCTAGTTCATAATAAGATCTGAGTGGCTGATATTATTAAGCCACTAGCTCCTCAACAGCACAGTGCCTGAGGGCCAACAGTAATATAAATAGGTCTATTATAATTATACTCGTAATACAAGTAGCGAATTACTGTGTCCATTTCCAGAGCAAAGGATTTTCGTGTGTTGTAACATAAATTGTTACAGCACAACTGATGAATCTCAAGTCCATTAAATCAGTCACAACTCCCAGTGCTGAACAAGCATATACTTTGTGACTACCATAAATAAGTTTTATTTTTAAACACGTAAATCTCTGGGGTTCCAGAAAATATTTAACACAGCCATTAGGACGTCACCGGTAACATTAACATTTGTCTTCCTTTTAGTAAACGGAACTATGTATGTTGAACTATGTATGAACCAGTGCGGCTATAATAAGCAGACTTCACACGTTTTGAGTTTTTGTTTCTAAGACCAGCTGGTTCCCTTACGAGTCCATCTTCTGTCACCTTTATCATGTTGAATGTGATCTCGTAAAGGAAAACACATTTACGAGATCACAACACACGAGTGTTTTTCAATAAATTAAGCCAGAATATCAATCCATCGACACATTTCTCCCAAATCGAATTCTAAGCCACAACTTTCCCATCCAATCCATTAAATATCAAGCAAGCATCACTTTTGAGGTTAGAATAACATTATTTTTAGAGAGTTGCCATGCCAGTCGTTTGAATGGGGCACGGCCGGCGCGGCGTGGCGCATGCGCAGTACATTTGTTGCGCGTGGGCCGGAATAGTGTCAAGCGCTCAGTGCAAGCGCAGCCATTAGGAAACACGATGTCACCGGTGTATAACAGTCTTTATTGGAAGCTTACTTTATATTGTCATTCCTACCTAGAATTGAGGAGCGGAGGCTTAATGGTATTGTGGTTGAAATAATCAGTTGCTATGGTATTGAGGAAGTGTAGTTATCAATTAGGTACGCAGCTCAAAGTGAAATTTGGTACTATCCGCATCCTTACTAATATTATAAACTAGCTTTTGCCAGCGGCTTCGCCCGCGTGTTAATGACGATATTCCATACAAACTTTCATCCCCTATTTAACTCCCTTAGGGGTTTAATTTCAAAAAATCCTTCCTTATTCCTTGTCTACATTATAAAGGAAACCTCTGTGCAAAATTTCAGCTTTCTAGGTCCAAGGGTTTGGGCTGGGCGTTGATGAGTCAGTCAGTCAGTCAGTCAGTCAGGACTTCTCTCTTTATTTATTAAAAAAAAAAAATAGATAGATGCGAAAGTAACTCTGTCTGTTTGTCGGTCTTTCACGCCAAAACTACTGAACCGATTTAAAGGAAAATTTACACACAAAGGTACACAGATAGACTAGAGCCTGAGAAAGGACATAGTCTACTTTTTATTGCGAAAACCGACGTCAAGCGAGCGAAGCCGCGGGCATAATGTAATAGTTCAGTATTTGTGGGACAACACCACATTTACACTCAAAGGCAGAGTAATTTATGAATCTCCACCTGAACAGGTTTTCTAACCTGTGTCCTTTTCAATGACTTCCCAGGTAGGCACTTACTGCGGTTAAGTTCAAAATGGCACATTTTTATGACTGCATTGTCATGGATTCTTCAATAAATTCACTGACAGACTAAACAAACCTTTATCTATTTATTTGGTTTGCAATCTCGTACATAGGTTACCCAAGTTATGTGGTAATTGATCCTCTAAAAGTGATAAATTGTATTTAAACGTTTACATGAAAATTCGTCTTTTTTCCTGATAATCCTATTAAGAACGGCTTGCACTTAAATCAATTCACTTAACTTTAACTACCGACTGATCTCATGATAGGTACAGTCACTAGCACCACTATGTATGCCCGGCACTTTGGGGACAGACGATATTAGTGTTATATAATATGCAAGTACTACTGGGATTTGTTCAATTCACTAGATTTGTTTAGGGAAATGATAGAACCGTGTTGTTATTTTATCTTCCTCCGTGGTTTGATGAAATCCCTTAGGGATTTGGAAAAATCCCTGTTTTTATCATATCCCTGCGACGTATACACGAAGCGACATATAAAAGGGATGTTCTGCTACTGTGTGGATTAATTAACCTTTTTGCGTATTCATGCTCTTAACATTTTGGAAGAGTTTTACGAAATAGGTCTGAGGTATGTCAAAGTAGGAAACTTAATTTCCAAGAAAATTGGGTTTTAGTTTTGTATTTTTTTTTTAAACTTTGCGCCACACTAGGAATTTCTCCTGTATCGTGGGTGCGTTCACAAACATTTAAACTCACATACACAAATACCCAGACCCGAAACAACTATTTGTAGGCCATACAAATATTTGTTCCGTGCGGGGATCGAACCCGCGACAAGCAGGGCAGCAGTCCGATCGCTTAGCCACTGCGCCAACCGTGCCGTCAAATAATGGGTGTTATGTTGAGTGTTAGGCTGAACGCCCACGTCAGACTTTTTGTACGACAGATAAACGGGCTGATTTAAATTTCTTCAATATTTCTGACCAAAAAAAATCGGTCACCGATTATTATCGGACGAAATCGGACGAAAATCGGTTACCGATTATTGGACGTGGGCGGCCCAGTCTTAGATCTAAATACCTACTTCATGTCCTGTTATAGATATGAGGCTAGAAACTAATCCGTAAATAACTAAAATGTGTTAAGTATACATATTTTGTGCTCATGACTGTACTTAAATAAAACATTGAATTAAATAAATTAGACGCTGAATTAACAAAGTACAACTCTAACCATTATATAGAAATAACGGAATACACGTCGAATCTCGCAGAGTTGCCAGCAAATTGAACAAAAAAACATTATCTGAACGTTTCGTCATAAAATAAGGTTTACGTAATTTCCGAGTCGACGCGGCTTTTCCATCGATTTAAAATGGCGTCTGAAAATAGTAGCTGGTGTTTATTATTGAATATTGCAGCCACTGATTTCTATTTGCCAATAAAATGCATTATGGCGTCTCGGTAATAACTTTAGACCGTCTGTATTGGTAAGAATATTTTATGTTCACTTTACTTGATTTTTTATCTCTTTGGTACGCTCAAATGAAAAAATGAAGTTACATGGCAGTGCACCTAGTAAATTAAATATAATACTAGGAGCTGAAAATATTATTATATTTAAAGAACTTGCCTTGGGTATTCACATTTGCCACGAAACCCCTAAACTTTTTTCTAGAACCAACCATATATCATCAGTTATCTGCCAATAAAAGTCGAACCCTTTGAAAATCAGTCCTGCCATTTCGGAAATAAGTCGAAAGAAACAGAGTTAAAATAAACAGCTGTTTCCTACTAAACTGCTATACCTGCACGGACAAAATATATGTAACAGCTGTTTTGTTTTTACCTACGTCACAAATTAAGGTTATAGTTTCGAATACTGAATACCTTCCGTCAATATGTCCCAGGTTTACCCTAACATACTGTAGGTATGTCACACCCCTACATCCCTTCAAATCACTATGACTCTCACATATAGGTAACTAAATTCCTCCACACATCTTCCCCGCCCTTCAGTGTCCTCTAGCCACGTATACGTAAGATTCCTCAAAGGAAAACTGGTAAAAATCCACGAATGAAAGAAAGGGTGGCTCCACATGTCAACGTAACGTGAGGGCGGGGCTTCACACCCTTCCTGGCATTTTTCTAATTCTTACGTTATACGTCCTTTGAAGGAAAATATCGGGTAAGGAGTACCTATCTATTGTTACGTACATTCACGCCTTTTTCTCAGGAGGAGTTGCAAAAACTAGAGAGCGCTATCTTCAGCAATACTTTTACTTGCTCTTTCTGTTTAGGGGGCTTAAATGGGCGCTTCTATCAGCCTATCCTGTTCCAACTGCTGGGACACATGCCTGAGGTCATTTAAGACCCCCAGGGAGCCTAAAATGACTGCTCATAATAGGATTATAATATGAATCACGTTTCATTCGTAAAGCTGACATTTTTATTCAGACAAAAGTGTCTCTTAACTCTAGATTTGAAGTAGCAACATAGATCCAGGTTTTTAATACTTACGTGTCTGTTTGTATTGGTTTTTATTATTAGGGATAAAGGATATTTCAAATATTTACGAATTACTGAACCAAAGGAACACTACAATTTTATGCCGTCCAAAAATCCGGATCCAAAATTATCTTTGACCATTAATGTTTCACATAAATAGCCTTTTCAGGAACCTAAGGACCAGTTAATATTCAAAAACACAGCAACTGCTATTTACAATGTTGTTAACAATCAATTACAATTTAAAAAATCTAATGACCTGCGCAAATGTGTAGTCAACATCTTACTCCAAAGAAGCAGGCGGCGCCGCAGGGCATATCTGTTTAAACCTGCAAAATAACACACACATTTATTACCAAGCCTTCAAAGTTTTTACCGAGTTAAATACCAATTTATTATGCGTACATATATTTAGGTACGATCATTCTTTGTCCTTATTAAGTCAACGACAAAAAGAGCATTACACTCCACCCATGTAAAAATATTGTTAATAATGCGAGTAACTGGATACAGTCATAACAAGCTTTTTAATTGACAGCGTGTGTATACGGATCACAAGTGGATTTTTATAAATTTTTATACGGCAAACATGGTGACGTAATATTGTATAGAAATACTAGCATTTGCCTGCGGCTTCGCTCCTGTTATAAGTTGGGAAAGTCTTATTTATGCGCACAGCCAAGGAGTGGAATTCCCTGCCTGCGTCGGTTTTTCCGAGGTCATATAACCCTAATCTATTTAAATCGCGAGTAAACAGGCTTCTTCTGGGTAAGCTCGTTCCATCGTCGACATCATCTCTGCCCTTAGGGCAAGATTGTAGTCAAGAGCAAGCCCATTATAATAAAAAATAATAAAAAAATTGTATTAAACACCTTAAGGCACTCAGATATAATGGTGCTTCAAATTAGTGACGTATTTCTTGTAATCGTATAAGTTACTGTTAGCCTGTGTCATCCCACTGCCGGCGCAAGGCCTTCCCCCCACTTCCAAATCTTTCGATCCAGGGCCAATGTTGACCGAATGAGTAGTTTCAGAATCAAAACTTGTAACTGTGTATGTCTCCTCTTTATAATACACTAGCTTTTGCCAGAGCCTGCCAGGGTTTGGGCTGGGCGTTGATGAGTCAGTCAGTCAGTCAGTCAGTCAGGACTTCTCTTTTTATTTATATAGATGTAAGTATAGATAGAATAATATACACCAACAAAAGGACAGTGTATATTTTATAACCCTCCTTTTGGGCTTCGCCGCAGTCGGGTAAAAATAGAAACCTAATAACATCCATCATTCATACCACTGTCGAGCATTGACATAAATAGATTTAAATGAATAGAAATAGAATAGAAATCTAATATATAAAATTCTCGTGTCACAGTTTTCGTTGCCATACTCCTCCGAAACGGCTTGACCGATTTTGATGAAATTTTTTGTGCTTATCCGGTATCTATGAGAATCGGCCAACATCTATTTTTCATCTTTTTTTTTCTATTTTTTTACTAGGGAATTATTTATATGGCAAAACAACGTTTGCCGGGTCAGCTAGTTGCTTATAAAAGACTTGACCCAAGCCTAAGCCCTTAAAAGGTACCAGAAAAACTTCTCTATGAATTGACCCGCGTTTCCGACCTCTCTGAACATTAGAGTTATCATAGAAGGCGATATAATGCAAATCTCAGTACTAAAGTTTCTCTTTTATTGCTCGTAGGCACAACTTGGTGCTACAACGTGCTTTTGCTACATTAAATGCTAAACTACGGTAAGAGATATTACCGTATTTTTTTTCGTCGAGATTTGATAGGAACTCAATCCAACTGGCTCAATTGTGTGAGTTATAGGCTTAACTGATAATATGATTCGATAAATAATAAATTAGACATACATCTTGTCTTAGATGGCTATACATTTAAATGACTTGTTCGCTTGTCAGATCCCATCAAGTAGACAAAATAATTATTTTGAAAGACAACATTCAAATCCTATGCTGACACGCTATCTTCAATGGCTGTACCTATAAATACACCCACATTTTTCTATTTTTAAGCCCAATCTAATAGGAGGCAAGCCTGTTGCCATCAAACGGGCACAAGGCACAAAACCAAACTTCGTGTCTGCTTCTGAGAACTTTCTAATGGAAAAATACAATAAAGCTTTGCCTGACCCAGGAATCGAACGACCTCATGCTAAACTGTCGCACTTACCACTAGACCTACGAGACAATTCAATTAAAAACATTTTCAGACCATTACAAAATATAATCATTAATTGATCGCTGCTATAAATTGCTTTAACATCGCGTAGCTCCCGCAAATAGTGTACAAAAACTTTACTCACAAACCCATAATACCTACAAGTTAGCTATTTATTTAACTGACTAGTAATATTTAACTGAATAATAAGCGGTTTGTATCAGTTATAGCTAATGGGGTCATGTAGCGGCATACTCGTATAAAGTTCAAGTCTATCGCCGTCACGGCCCTTTGGAGAAATAGAGGTTTTTATTCTAGAAGTCACTTAATTTATTTATTTTAAATAAGTATTCGTTTTTAATATTGACCTCGTGAAAGAGCTTGTGGATAAATAAAAACAGTGACTTGAATCAATCTTCAGGTCAAGCAGGGCTAACCTATGTTGGTCTGTGAATGGGCGGTCACCCATTACTTAACGAGTTTCTTAACCGTGCCTCGGAAAGCACGTTAAGCCGTTAAGGTCCCGGCTTATTTTTCTAGGGACAAGCCTACAGCACTATTCCCAAACAACTGTAACTCCTGAAAGCCAGAATCACCAGTGGCGACTGGCGGCCACCAGAAAAGCGCCGAGACAATGAAGCTCGACGAAGTCCCAGAGCAACATTTAACTGTCTTGGATCCCTACATACTGAGTTTCTAGTCCGGTCAAATTAGACCAAAAAATGTAAAGTTACATTATTCCCACCCGGCTGAAAATTGGTAGGTTTGTCCAAAACACAGGTTACACCTCTTTCAACTTTTTGAATTGTTATATCTCAAAAACGGTGGATCGTAGAAATAAAAATGTTGAGACATTTTTATAGATATTTATCTGATCTATTTTTTTTTTTGCAAATTTTATGATAATAAACTTACTGTTTTGCTGAAAATCGCGAAAAACCCATTGTGACCTTTGACCTCGAATAACTTTTTTTCAAAGCGTCGGATCGATGGGGAGTTTGAACAATCCTACCAATTTTCAGCCGGGTGCGAATTAATGTAACCTTGGATGTCTAAATTGACCGGACTATTCCAACCATAATTATTATTGATCTGTATCCTCTTCACCATAAAACCTGAGTACTTACAACGTTTTATATTAATATTCCCATCTAATAGAGCCATCAGCCATTTGTCTATAAGCTATTTTACCGCAATTCTGAACGTTTTCACAATTTATAACATCCCTGAGAGCGACTCCTGCACGAGTTACGATCGATAAATATCATCTTTTTGTAAATTATTGAGTCCTTGACTCCATATATGACAGGAGTTATCTTTGCGTGATAGTGCATATCATATAAATTGTAAGTAAATGGTTGATCGGTTGATATGAAATGTCTGGTTATGACTTAAGTGATGTCGAAACTCGTTAAGAGATCCAGTATGAGGTAGTATGGATATTGGTTATGTATGTGGTAAATTAACTTTATAACTTTTGCTTTACTTATGATATTATAGGTACATACGTTTACGTTTGTAGGTATTGCATTTGATTTGTTCTTTAATAGGGGATCGGACTGACTCAAAAAAATACGATTCTGTTACGTCCGTCAGTTAGATTATCGAAAAATATTGGTGTTTTTTGTTTTATCAAATTAATAAAAATTGACGAAGATAAAACGCGTCAAAGATCATGGAGTGGGGCTTGAAACGTCACTTGTAGGTTAAAAATGTACTATCATTATGACGTCACACGAGTTTTCTAAGCACTGTATCGTCTTAATTTTTTATTTACCTACGTGAAAAAAGAAAAATACGTGTTCAATATTTTTTGGAAATCTATCTGACGGACAATTTTTTTTTTGTCCGATCCCCTATTACCTGGTGTCAAAGTTTAGGTACCTACGAGAAAAAAAAAATAGAAAAAATAAATATCGAGAAATATTTCTCTGGCATGCTGATTTCCTCACGATGATTCTCTTCACTGAAGCAAGTGATACAACACGTACGTGTTGTAGAATCCGAAAAGTCAGAGGTGCGTGTCTTCCCGTCGGGGCAGCGGATTATCGAAAGAGATGACGTGGCCTCTGCACAAGGGCGAAGAAGGAACATGGGTTGGTTTTTAGTCAGTAGAAGTGTGACACTCCCCTTCGCTCTGCCCAAGGGCGGGCAAAAAAAAAGAGGTGCGTGTCTTTGGTTCTATCTCGAGACCTAGGACTTGGCAGACCTACGGTCACACCACTAAGATATCACTGTTTTATGCATTAATTGATTGATGAGTTCTCATTCACCAAGAATATCCTACTAAGTAAAAAACTTCTTAATCTGACAGGAATAAAACGATTTAATGTCCCGTCAAAGTTCACATACTTATCGAGATACTAATCAATTATTATTTACTATCTCTGTTATTTTATTTATTTCAAAAAATAAGTTCTGGATTTCAACAAAACTCTTGCTGTAACCCACGGCTTTGCCTTCATAGAGTTTAGAAATAATTCCATGGGAAGTTATTATCCTATGTCAGTATGTACCTAACGCAGATCTTGGTCTATTCCTGAGCCAAATATTCTCTAAATCCAGTGAGCCTTTTAGGTGCGGAAAAGTGACAGACCCAGTTTCTTTTTTGTTCTGCGGTTTCTGTTTACCCCCATGTCAAAAGAGCAAGTTTATGTTTAGCAGTTTATGTATGAAACACAAAATATCGTATCTCAAACACGTAGAACACATCACCACCGCAAGCTAGTACTGCAATAAAAGTGAAATTTCTCCGCCCAACTGAAGTAACCGAACACTTACCTAACTACATTCATTTAGTCGGCCATGCTTATTAATGATGCTAAATAGCAATTTAAAGAGTTAATGATCATCAATAATGTTAAAAACATGGCATTTTATCGACAGTTTGTACGTTGGACATCAATTAAACGTTATAAATAAACTTTTTTTGGCCGCCATCTTACATTTTGGACTTCGATCTGAGATATCGTTGTCCAAAAAGTATTTTTATTATGGTTATTATCGGTTTATCGAAGGTAGGAAGAAAAGGTTGAATGTTGCTTAAGGTATTTTAAAATCTAAAATGTAAAACAACACCTGAGAGACAAGTCATATTTTATCTGCCAGCTATAAAGACGATGCAAATGTCACAAATAATATTAAGCTGACATTATTGTATGACCACTTTAAGTCTGCCGTTCAAGGTGGTCGTGCCTTGTCAAGAAAATTTTAGGGTGTTCGAAATACATCTAAATGTTTTATCTATACTATACTTTTTTGGAAGGAACCCGTTAAAACAGTACTGACTAGGTAGTCGATCCATATAAAATACTGGTATATAATTGCATTCGGTTAGACTGAAACACGAGCTCGACTAAGTTGGCTGCCCAGCCAACTAGTAGCAGATGATGAGACAACATGTAGTTAGTTCAAACCAGCCTAAAATAATACCCAACCACGACGTGTAGTGCGATGATATGGATCCCACCAAGATAAATAAGAAACCGCTACAGTCCATTGACCCGCATATGGGCAATGTTGCCCAACCTTGCCCAAGTCATAACACGCGTGGACCATCATCAACAATCACAGTTCTCTTATCTGGGCACAACACATCACATCGTCAATTTTCTCCGCTCAAAAAACTACAATGGCCTCTTTATTATAAAACCACCATTTCTAACTAAAGCTTACGCAACCTGTAAACAAACGTGACCGTAGAAATACGATACTAACAAGAATTTACGACGAATCGTAAAAATCTTTGGCCATATCGACAGCCAATCTCACGAAATTCTCTACACCGGATACTAACTTATCTCCCCCCTCCAGTACACTGAAATGACAACTTTGTCTTCTACCACACAAAGTACAATTTTGTGTAAAAGACAATGGCTGTTATTACCTGTGATTTTTGGGTTTATATTTAACAAGAATGTGTGAAAGGGGGACGAAAGAGGGGGTAACGTATGTAGGCGGGTTACGTTAAGAAAAATCGTGTATACTCATCTTTGCTACTATTGGCGTAGGGGTCACATACGCATACCTATCGAAGGGAGGTGGGTGCTATAAAAATGTTTCGATCGTGAAAGAAGAAATGGGTATGTTTTCAGGATAGTTCTATACATTGTAGCTAGGTACTTATATTTTTAGGTTCGATGTGTGATTTAAATAGTTAAAAAAAACTTTTATAGTAAAATATCCCCATGTCACGAATATGGGTCATCCTACAATGATCCTCAAAAGTATTTAAAACTTTGAAAATTTAGTGCTCAAGCACTGGACTCAGTTTTGAATAGGGCGACTTGCCCTTCCAACTTGCACTTCCTAGAATGGTAGATCCTGTGCACACCATATGGTGTGCACAGGATCTACCATTCTAGGAAGCATATGTATATGTGTATGTTGTGTATATCACATTTTTTTTAGGTCTTATCTTGCATTTAACTTCAGAAGATAGACTGATTCTATCTAAAGTGAATGACCAACCATCTTAGGCCAGCCCAACCCGTTGTATAAAACGAGTCCTTGAATAGAAACACCATGAAATAGGTAACAAGATTCTAATGATCCATTCCAACAATCCCATTTAAATTTCCTCCAACAATCCTCCCCAAATCAGAGCCAGTATTCAAATAAAAATAAATAACAAACCAAACTTTTTATCTTCCCAAGTGATATTAAAAACCTCTTAGCGAATATCGAAGAGATTTCATTTTCAATACATCTCATATTTTTCATACTGCGCGGATGACATATCACTGTGGATCATAATTTAGTTGCGGGACTATGGAATTTTGAACCTTGGGGTGTGGTGTGAGGGTGGTTTTTCGAGTGGGGGTGCGAACAATCCCTGTGATTCCATACGATTTCACCCAGTAAAGGCTTGGGCACACCAAAAGCAGTTGCAGTGCGGTAGCAGTGCCTACCGGCTCCGCCACTGCGCCGCGCACGCACTGCTCTTCTACAAAACTTTTGGACGGGAGCAGCGCAGGCGCGGGGCGGTGGCAGCGCAGGCGCGGGGCGGCCGCAGTGAGTACGCGTTGTATTACTACGTCCGCCATATTGATAAGTCACACCAAAGCAGTTGAGCGGGACAGACGCAGCGCAGGTCGTAAACGGTTGTGATTTTTTACAACTTTATCATGGAAACGAATGAAAAATTGATTAGTTGGTGAGGAAATATAAATGTTTTTATGATATAAAAGACAAATATTATAGAAATACGGTTCGCAAGATGCGACTACCTTCAAAAGATTCTAATTCCCGACATAGACGATGGTACTCCCCATATTCTTCTCTTCTCTTATATTGGGCTTGGGCACACCAAAAGCAGGACAGGCGCAGCACGGTAGCAGGGCAGGTCAGTTGCGCCGCGGTTCATGTCACACCAGAAGCATGAGCAGTCAGAGAGCAGTTTGAAGGCGCATTTCATTTCTTGAGCTATCTTCCCCCATAGTCGCATCTTGTAAACCGTATTTCGATAATATTGGTCCTTTAAATCATATACACATTTATATTTTCTCACCAACTCAATAAATTTTTCATTAGTCGCCATGGTAAAGTTGTAAAAAATTACAACCGTTTACGACCTGCGCTGCGTCTGTCCCGCTCAACTGCGTTGGTGTGACTTATCAATATGGCGGACGTAGTAATACAACGCGTACTCACTGCGGCCGCCCCGCGCCTGCGCTGCCACCGCCCCGCGCCTGCGCTGCTCCCGTCCAAAAGTTTTGTAGAAGAGCAGTGCGTGCGCGGCGCAGTAGCGGAGCCGGCAGGATCAGCGGGCCCGCGTTTGTTCAGTGTGACATCCCTCATATAACTACATTATTTACTAACGTAGACGCACTGCTACCGCACTGCAACTGCTTTTGGTGTGCCCAAGCCTTAATGATTTGGCTGGTAATGAGGGAGACGCGCGTAATATTCTGAGAGTAAAATCTCGGATTATCGTAAGGATGGATAGGGAATTTTGTTTTGAGTTACCTGACTAGGACTGTCTATGGTGGGAACGTCGATTTCTTGTTGAGTTTTTTGTATTTACTATTATAATTTCACTGTCTACCTAGTCTAATCTGAAGGTGAGATTTTTCAGTGAATGATAAACGTTGTTTATTTTATGTTTTCGAATGGTTAATAACACAAGCGAAAAGTGATTTTACGCAGATTTCATTTATTGGTTATTATGAAGAAATGCCGCAATGAACCTAGAAATCCTCTCTACTACTATGTTTAAAAGCTCATTGAGTATTATTTTTAAAATAATACTCAATGAGCTTTTAAACATAGTAGTATTTTTTCATATAAACTTATTTTGCCACACAATCTATACTCATGCTTTTTCCCACAGAGGTAGGCAGGAACCGTAGAATAGCATCATCACATCTAATAATCTTGTAACTTAATTTATTTTAGTCAACTCTTATCCACCTTTTTACAATCCAGGGAGGAAAACATTCGTTCTTCCGGAGTTTATTATTGCTGTTATTGCTTCCATACGTCAACAGACTTCTTTGCGCTATATACACGTACTTGTAATATCAACAAATATATTATATTGGATTAACGAAATTAATCGTAAACAAGGATTTGTATGGTTTTATTGTGAGATGTTTTTAAGAGTGGAGACTTGAAGGATTGAACAATGATAAATAAGTTTGTGAACAAACTATCACAACTGACTAACATAACATAACTATCATATTTTGAAAAATATGATTCATGTTATATTTTTTTAAATACTCAAGTAATACTTTCAATCACAATCTTAAGGATTGTGAAGGAAATTCCTAATTCACAGTGTTAGCAGACAAATTGAAAAGTTTGTCTGCTAACACTGTGAATAGCGCAATTAAATTGTTGTTTCATATGAAAATGGATTAGAAGGCAGGCTTAATATTGTTAAAAAAACGACTCTTGACTTTTTACATTATTTCAAAATATTTTTTTCTACCATTTCGTCAGCAAAACTTGTGATAACTCGGCTAAAATGCATGATAAATATAATTCACAGTCTATAGCACCCACGAATAATGTATCTTTCTATAAGTGAAAAAAATTTAGAATTGGAACATTGATTCCAGAGGTTACCCCCTACACTACAAACTAACAAACAAATACCTCTTTATCTTAGCATCATACGGGATGGATCGCTGCACAAACTGTTACATAAAATATTTTAGCGTTCATTGCACATCAATGTCCCATCATCCCATGTATTATATACAGCTATAATCATTACACGATAAGACGATGAAACTTGTGATAAAACTGCTTAATTTACTACAAAATATCCACTCTTCAAGTAAAATACGGTACATATAGTAAATAATATTTACGATAAGTACCGTATTTTTCTTCACATACGGACTCAATAGCATTAATGTTGATTAGACTTACTCTTGCAAAGATGCAACATCGCCATGAATTATCATAATAAGGATTCATAAATACTTGTAAAATAGGTTTAAGCTACATTGTAAATACTAGCATAGATACACTTTTAGAATTAGCGACTTATGTGTGTCATACAATTTATGTTATGGGTGAAATTCACAGGGTGGGCAAAGTCACCAATGTCCGGATCCATTAATCGAATTTGAAAACTACTATTTTGTGTTCCAGTTTATAATAAGTAAAGTTATCTCTACTGAAGTATAAATTTCCAGCAACATTGCCTTACTTTTTTGCCCTTTTTTTATTTGTTTGGTGCACATGTTTAACTTGCTGACTGTACCAAAATGTTTCATAAGGCGCTGTGTCCACAAGTTTTGTAACCGGTGGCAACTCTCATCTCATTAGACTTGACAACACGGGCATTGCTTAAAAATCTTCAAGTATTGTCACAAAGGAGGTTACATTTTTCATAAAATACTTGTCAAAATGCCTCCCACACGGCGACGCCGGCCGCGGGCTACAGCGTAACGAGAGCTCGTGTATGGAGACTCTTAACACGAAAGCCACTCGACTCATCCATGTCCCACTCTCTCCCCCAAGAAAGAAAGAGAAGGCAACACCACTACTCTCCGTCATATTTTTCCCTTTACCACCCTCGCTTTCTGAAGCGTTCTTTTACATAAAAGAGGTTCTTGAGAAAATAATAACGGCTCTGCTCAAAGGGCACCCAACTTTTGCTATTTGGATGCTTTGATTTTCGACTTGGCAAAGAATTTTGCGACCACAAAGGGAATTTCGATGCGATATTAAGCAAGGATTTAATTTTCAAGTTAATGCAGTAATACTCGTTTCAATGATTTTGTTTCCTTTTTGTGTAAGTTTTACCTTAGAAGCTGAGGATTTAAGTATAAGTCTCAACTGGGTCAAGTACTTTTTATTAAGTTCAATTGTTAGAATAATCTGCTCTGTCGATGTTTGGTGGCTGTTATGCTAAGACTGGTACAATTTTTCTTATCATATTCGAAATCATGTCTTGTTGCTTGCTTGAGTTGCTTGCTGTATGCTCCATCTTGTCACCTTTACTTTTTATTTACTCGATCATTGCTAATATAGTACCTTTATCCGTACTAGAAATGCTAGAACCTACATCATCAACATCATCTTCACCATAACAAAACAGAACTCCAACTTCATCATAGTAATGGTCATTATCTTTAACATCCTCCAATCAATCAACAGCTTCTAAAACAACCTACAAATCAACCAAAACATAAAATAAAACTCCGGCTAGTAACAACCAGTGAAGGGAAATGGTACACAATCGGAGGCCCGTTAACAAATTACTATGCTACATGCAAACCTATTTTGTAAGTATTTAATAGCGATAATAATAGCCCTCTCAATTGCTGTAACAATGGCGATACAATACTTTATTTAAATAGGGCTGCCACTTCAATGGAATCGATTTGGAATCATTAAGTTATAAAATAGTATAGTCGGATGTATGGAAGTAGAATTTGGTCACAATTGAGTTGTTCGGATTACTGAGGCACTCGAAATTGATTTTGATGTTACTTCACGATTTTTGGCTAAAGATAAAGATAGATTTGGGAGGTGTACGTATTAGTATAGTGAACTCATCTAACTTCGTGATAAAGGCATTTGTGCACTCGTACAGCCCTATGATACCGCTCTCAAACCAAATTTCACCGAATTAGGCGAATCACAGAATTAAATGAGTTCATTCTACACCCATGCACACATCACCAGTTATGTTTAATTCTCATGTAATAGGGGGCAGCTTATTGACATCAACCGGTAATAAAAATTCAGACTCCGAGGCTGCTACTTAACAAAGAGACGGTGGCTAAAGATACACTTTCATTAAACTTGGAAATGCTGCCAGTCTTTCGAAATCGTGCCCGGATGACAGTGATGCGGAGAAATATTTCGACGAGTATCCTTCGGATTTTGTTTATCTGTATCGTTAGTTATTTCATTGAGTAGCTATAGTAAAACATAATAGTTGGTTGGACACTAATTTTGAATTACTATTTTCTTATTGATGTTCATTTCGAAACATCTCATCTAACACCAAAACAGCTTCACTCTTAAGAGAAATTTTGGAGAATTTGTAGAGATCCGTAAAGAAAGAAGTAGAGAGTACAAATTGCTACGTGTTTATGGCTCTCCAGTCTATTAACCCGTCACCTCTTACAACGACAGATCGAAAGATCAATGGCGGCCGATTGACGAAAACTAAATTGCATCAGTGATGACAAACTGAATAGTGTCTCATAAACTTAACATTTCCCACTAGTCCCAAGTTTTAATTCCCTTCACAATTCTTAAGTTCCAGCGTTATCATACTTATCATCTCCACCATTCTCAGCGACAATATTAAAACTTTCATATGCAGTAACTCCGACATATCTCATAACTTGAGAACGGCAAAAACATTTCAACGCGAATTTTTCTTTAGACGAGAGATTTTATGACGACAAATGACAAAAATACTCAACGTTTCATTGTGGAACTTGGAAACGGCGCGGCGGCGCTGCGAGCATTTTTGTGCGCCCTCCGAGCCTATACGTGTGTACAGAAGGGCGAAGTTATTTGCCTTGCTTCTCTTCCGTCCATTTGCCCCCCGCCTCCCCCCCACGCTTCCGGTGCCGCCGCCTACCACCCGGCGCGTCCGCCGACGACATACGCCAAACAAATACCTACTCTAACACCTTCACGAAAGGATTTCATTCTCGAGGTGACGCACCAACTATTTTTCTTTTACATCCAAGAACAACGTGACATCGGACGCGCGAAAGAGAATGCCAACTTTGAATTTAGGGGGACACATTCGAATTTTGAGTACTCAGTGTGTGGTTGTTGCGACTTTTTGGAAGTGTGGCACCGGGGGTAGGAGAGTGCGGGGCGATTGCGACCGTACGAAAAACATATTTTTCAGATAACGACAATGAGAAAGGAAAATATTCAGATGAAAATTCCCCGATACGGCGCGCCGGGTGCGCCCGCGTGGAAGATATTAAGGGGCGGGCGTGTGCTACTTAACGATATTTTTCGACATGCTTTACTTTTATTGCTAACTCACGGCTCCGATATCGGATACGGTTTGTCGTATATCAAAAAAGAAACTCGATTCAGACGTACATAAAAAATATATTACGTATTTAGCGGAGCGAACTGAAATCAGTGAAGATAGCGGTCGGTTTCCACATCAACGGGTCCTTTGAATCATTTGGAGTCGAGCATTTCAGTGGAAACAAAAGAAAAAATCTTTGACGTATTACAGGAGCAATAATATTCTGGAAATTATTATCCGAGCGGTGTCCCAGTGGGATATTAAGTAACATGATATTAACATCCCCGGGGGTGAAAGGGACAGCTTTATGGATTAAACGGTTAATTAGAGAGGGACGGAGGTAGAGGGGGCGATCTTGTCTAAAGGACGTTGGCCTCCGGGGCACGCGACCGTTGATTCGAACTCCTTTTTAATTCTTTTTTATTAATTATACTGCGACCGAGTAGTCTTGAGCGTTCCACTGAATTTAAATGTGGAGTAAAAAGTTAACTAATTAAAGTGATCGTGCTGTTAGAGTCTTCATACATTATTGTCTTTCTGAATATTATGATGGTGTTTGCTACGTATTGCATTCTGAATAGTTATTCCTCAATATGTTTTTCGAAGAATTAAACAAGTACGGAAGAAGAAGAAATGCTGCGCCAACCCCAAATAAACTGAGATAAGGGCAGAATAATCATCATCATCATTTCAGCCAAAAGACGTCCACTCCTGGACTGGTTTCGAAGAATAAAGTTTAAATTGTAAAAGATTATTAGGTACTACAAACTACAATGCATGCTGCAATCTTTAATCGACTAACCGGATTACTTGAAATAATTATCCGCATCTCATCCCAAATAGGTAATAATAACAAATATAAAAACTCAAAGTGTCAACTCCTCACATCCGCAGCACATTTCTTAAACGCCCCATCTTCCTCATTAAAGAGCTTTTTCTCAACTAAGCGTCACAGCTTTTATTCCCTACTTAATGGCCGTTGGGTTCTTTCAATATAAACTTGGCAATGAACGAATGAACGCCAGGGGAGACCAAATTGGGTCAGTCTTTGACTTAATTTTTTTTTTCTCCAAGGTCGATTATAATCAATAGGGCGACGCTCCAAATTTACGCCTGCCTGTAATTAGATTTTTGGCCGATCGATTTTAGGGTAGGTCGGGGAGAATCGATACTGCTTTGTGATTTGTTACGTAATTAAGAGACGGGGATTAAAGACTGTTCTTTTTTTAAATTGGTGATCGTTTTTTTTGTTTTTAGGTGTGTTATAGAGCAGCGGTGGCCCAGTGGTGTCGTCCCCGACTTACGAATAGTAAGTCGTGGGTTCGAACCCAGGCAGGCGCATTACTTTGTGTAATTTATTTCATCATCGCTGCTCTCAAAACGGTGAAGGAAAACATCGTGAGGAAACCGGCATGTCTAAGAACCAAAAAATTCGAAGACATGTGGCATCTACCAATCCGCACTGGGCCCGCGTGGTAGATTATAGCCCATCCCTCTCAAACAGAGGAGGCCTTAGTCCCTGCAGTGGGAACATTAATAGGCTGATGATGATGATGAGTGTTATGAGCTCGTGAATGTAATATACAGCCGCGTTTCCTTAGGTTGATTTGTGGATGGGTGACCGCTCATTATATAGCGACTTTTCTTCTTACCTCGGGAAGTAGAATAAACCGTTGGTCTCGGCTGTCAATTTTAGATGTTTGACAGTCATTACAAGTAGTATGTTTACTTTTTACATCATTTTGTTTTAGTGCTGATTTAATCAGTTTTTTTATGTCTTGCGAGAGACCTGTCCTTGCTCTCTTTAATAATAATAATAATAATAATGTTTATTGATCAAATATGACTATGGCTAGATTACATGGCAATGTACAAGATAAAACACAAACATACATTTTCTTATTCTAGCTAGCTAGTGGGTGCCGCACTGCTCTCCTGGAGAGATTACAAAGTAACCTGAGTTCAGGAGAAACAGTTGTGATTCCCGACACATATGGATGATGTATAATTGTATAATAATAATATAGGAAGTGTTTAATATGTAGACATATAGTAGTCATTAAACAGCGACAAAATAGGTTCATAAACAACAAAAAACAACATTTAGACTCTAAAAAGAACATATTTAGTAAATTTAAAATCAAAATCAGAAATGAATATAAAAAATAGTTCAGTGTTTTAAAGTGGTGTGTATGTGTATATTGTTAGTGTGGTGTGTATATTGTTAGTGTGGTGTGTGATGTGTGTCTTTATAGAAACGGTTTGTATTTTCTTCAATAATTTTCAACTGTATTCATGTTTTTTAGTCAAACTGCCTCCGTGGTCCAGTGGTTCAGGCCCTTGCCTTGTAAACCGGTGGTCGTGGGTTCTGTTCCCACGAGAAGCATCACTATCACTACATAGTATAAAACAAAGTCGCTTTCCCTGTCCCTATGTCCCTTTGTGTGCTTAAATTTTTAAAACTACGCAACGGATTTTGATGCGGTTTTTTTAATAGATAGAGTTATTCAAGAGGAAGGTTTTAATACGTTTTTTGCACCCGTGCGAAGCCGGGGACCCACCCCGGCTTCGCACGGTTGCAAAAAAGGTATAGTAGTATATATACTACATATATAAAATTGTTTCAAGTTTGGCTAGTACATTGGAGGCTTGAATCACCTGATTGTCTGATAAAAAGATGATTCCGTGCTTCGGAAGGCACGTATAGTATAGTATATATATATAGTCGGTGACTCTCCTAAGCCTTTATGTCCGTACTAATAGTAATTGGTCTATGAAAGTCTAGATACTAAAGTAGTAAGTACTAGTTACATTATAATTTTGCCCTGATCATTAATGTGCTTGCTATCATTGACTGCACTTTTATTGATTATTGCATGTTTTACTGCCTTTCTATGGACGTTATTTTATCTTCATGGAATTTAGGGCTGTAAATATGTAGTTATCATCGATCTAACTGTAGGCACAGCTATAAAATAAAATTTTTGTTTGCGTAAAATGCAGTCTTTATAGGTGATTCCTGGGAATGGGTTGGAAAACTAGCTATAGTTTGTTTGCTGTCTTTCATTGAATCTTTCTTTTGTTTTTTTTTTAACTGCTACGAAAAAGTACCAAGTGCCAACGTACCTTTTTTTTGGTTAAATCATCAAATTATTGACTGTCAGACTTCTACTGACTAAAAACCACCCATGTTCCTTTTTAGCCCTTTGTGCCGAGACCGCGGTATCTCTTTCGAACAACCCGCAGCCCCGACGGGGTGCTTACGTACCTTAGAAAGTATGTTAATTTTGATTTGTAGATCATCTCTAACAGTGGTTACGGTGCAGTTAGATAAAACCCGGAAATTCTATCATTCAGTCTTACCATGACGTTTCGCATCACCCGGGATCTAACTGGGTTAAAGAGATCAGATAGGCATTTTCAGTAGCATCCGGACCCTTACGAAATATGACTGTACTATTAGGAGTCTTTGGTCAACTGGAGCTGCTTGCAAGTGGACCCAAAATAAAACTATGAAAAAAAAATTAAAATGTGATTTGTTCGACTGAACTCGTACTGGACCCCCAGTTGACCAAAGACTCTTAGCTAATCCTCTGCCTACCCCTTCGGAGATTACAGGCGTGATGTTATGTTATGTTAAACTCGGCCCAAAACCATTCTAATAACCCCAGAACCATTCTCTAACAAAATCTGACAGTAAAAAGAAATCAATCTGGTATGTATGGACGCTGCATACTAATTCGTCTCCGTCGGGACGGGCTTGGTGCTAAGAACAAAGGAAAAAGGTGGAATTTTAATAAATCCATCCATCCATTCCTGTATTGATTTGGGATTTGGAAATCAAAGAAAAATAACAATGTAGGGTTTTGGTAGACTAAAAGTTATGGGTAAAATCTTTTCTGTAAGACTAAGGGCCGGTTTCACCGGTTACGGATAAAGTCCCGGATAGCCTATCAGGAACTTATCTGCCAGATAAACTACAATTTTTGATAGCATTATCTGTCAGATAACTATCTGACACTTTATCCGTAACCGGTGAAACCGGCCCTTAGTGTGTTTTTTTTGGATGACAGTTGTAATATTTTAACCTACTTTATTAAAGTACTTAATTTACCTACCTACTCTAACGGGGTGACTCGACACTTTTCTAAAAAAATAGAGACGCGTTCAAATGGGGGCTGCAGTACAGTTTAAAAAAAGTTTAGAGAGTTTAGCTCTAGATTGTTTTTAAATTTTGGGAATTCTCTGATACGCCAAATTGTTTAAAATCTCACACTTCTTTCTTACAGCAGCCGAAAACAATATGCATAATTCATATGTTTGTAAACGCACCCACGATACAGGAGAAACTCCTAGTGTGGGGCAACGTTTTTTCAAAAAAAACATATTCAAAAAATTAGAAATCACTCAAAGACTCGTCTTGCAAGAGGCTTTCTTTCTGCAGTGCAACTGGCATTTCAAAGATAAAAGCCACTTCGTTTAAGATATCTGAACCAGAGAGTACCTAAAAGTACACCCACATTACGCCAGATAGCCTATTGCAATCCAACGGGCTATTGGATAGTAGTTTTTTAGATAAAAAATAAACAAAACTAACCTAATTTTCCAGTAACTTCATTAGCAAAGCAAAGAAAATCCATAGTTATAAGAAGAAACTGATTTCTCAACTAACCTGGACTAATTAAAACCAATAATATAAATCGTTCACTATAAACTCCCTTGGCAACTATCGAGCATTAAGACTTTTATAGTCCATAAAACTGGAAAATAATCTTCTCCAGGAAATAAATTTTAATTTCCGTTTGCTTCTTGGGCATACAAGCGTATATGTTTCTGATTGTTCTGTGTCTTGTTTCTTAATGTTTTATTATGAGAAAGTTTGTTTAACTGTTTTGCGTTAGAACTTAATCCGCCGCGTCTGTCAGTCTGTTCGCGATAAACTCAAAAACAACTGCAACGAATTTGATGCTGTTTTCACCAATAGATAGAGTGGTTCTCAAGGAAGGTTTAATTATATAATTTGTCAAGGTACGACATCCACGCGAGCGAAGCCGCGGGCATCAGCTAGTATATGCGTAATATAACATAACATCACGCCAGTAATTCCCGAGGGTTAAGGCAGAGGTACTCCTCATAGTACACACGGCTACACATCAAGCTATACATTTCCAGTATAAGCTGGTCTCGCATTGTATAGGATTTCCGTACAGTGCGAGATCAGCGTAAACTGGAAATGTATAGCTTGATGTGTAGCCGTGTGTACCGATACCCAATTATCTTGCCAGTTTTGTTATGTCTCTTGTTCGAGGGCAAACCTATTGCCATCCAGTCTGGGCTCAAACAGTTAGGTTTATTTTACAATAGGTTGAGTTGTTCTCAAAACATGATCATCGGTCGGTTGGTCTTCGAAAATTCAACAATCTCAAAAAATTTAAGAAAACATTCGAATTCATCATAACCATAACGTCGCTGTACAAACTAATATTATAAGAAAGCTATACACTTATTCCTTCAACAAATAAAGAACATTACAAACAGTACTGTCACAAGCAAGCATCAAACCCCGGATATTTCATCTCAGCAAACAAAATCCACTATCCACAAAAGTACCAAAGTCAAATATCAAATATCTACACAATCTAAGAACGAACACAATAGAAAATCACAAGTGCTGCCTACACCGAATAGTACAAAGCGCAATAGTACATAGTACTTAACATCATCATCTTGGATCATCCACTCAAGCGTGTACGGTCGGCAAAAAAGCGAGTGTATGATGAAAGGTAAAGCCTACTTACAATATTTGTTTGGCAACGGAATGCGGTAGCGAAGAGTGCAAATATACGTTTGTACTGACGGTCAATACACTCACGGTGATGCCTAACCGTTTGGTTTTGTAGCGTCAGCAGGTTGAGGGTGATAGTTTTGGGGGCAATTGGAATTGGGGATGGGTAAATGGTGTTATTATTTAGTCGCTTCAATTGCAAAAGTAACTATTGAAGAAGATTTATAAGTTTTGTATCTAAAGTGATGGTTATTGTTAATATCCCGTTTTCAATATTAATAATAGTGTCAGTGACCATGTCAGTTTAAAAACTTGTATGATGGTTAGGTTTTAGGCGTGGAGAAGGGATTAAAATGAGAGTAATAGCCCAGCGGTAACCGACTCCGTACTTCTGAGTTGTACGTCGACGGTTCGATCCGGTAAAGGAAAACAAAACCAGCAGCAGCAGGAAACCAGCTTCAACCGGCATGTCTTAGACCTGAAAATTCGAAGACATGAGACGAGGCCTAGGTCCCGGCAGTTGGAATATTAAAAAGGTTTATTAAATGACATTAATCATCATCATCATCATCATTTCAGCCAAAAGACGTCCACTGCTGGACATAGGCCTCCCCCAGGTGTCGCCACATTGACCGGTCCCGTGCGTCTCTCATCCAGCGGGTTCCTGCAACCTTGACCAGGTCATCGGTGCACCTAGTGGGAGGCCTTCCAACGCAACGTCTTCCGGTTCGCGGTCGCCATTCCAGAACTTTTCGGCCCCATCGGCCATCCGTTCTGCGAGCAATGTGCCCTGCCCATTGCCACTTAAGTCTGGCGACATTCATCAACCAAAACCATTTAATGCTTTAGACCACACATAAACAGACACCAAATGTCACCAGGCAAAGACGCAATCAATGATTGCCAAGTAAAAGGTGCTTTCAAACGAAGCTAAACTAATTCTGTCCTTCACCATATCTGCGAACCATACCCGTCACGTTAAATTTCTCCGTCGTCCAAACAGTTAAACAGACAGGTATACGCAAATTATTATGTCTAATACAGACTGAATGGGCCGCGACGTGCGT
Organism: Diarsia mendica; assembly: GCA_949316265.1. Taxonomy (NCBI): domain Eukaryota; kingdom Metazoa; phylum Arthropoda; class Insecta; order Lepidoptera; family Noctuidae; genus Diarsia; species Diarsia mendica. The sequence continues at coordinate 5,023,818 of OX438904.1, forward strand.
TCATGTGAGCCACAGAAATGACTCATGGCACGGCTAGTGTTTGCTCGCCTTATACGTGAGTATTGGTGGAGAGAGCCCAGTGTGCCCACACACCATCATACAATATTTACAAGGATTTTGTTGGGGTATGATCGATTTTTGACAGTTTTCGGCTAAACGCAAATATCGCGATCATTATTCACTATTTTGAAACTTTGTTTAGGACCTGTCAATATCAATAAATAAGTTCCTTATCAAAGTTTCATTGTTGGGTTCTGCCATAAAGAATTTCAGTAGCATCCATGGAGTCTGGACCAGTGCCCGGTTGATGGATGAATGGATGGATGAATAGGCGCACCCTTTTTACATGATACTTAATTTGTGTGAGGTACGTCTCTGCCTATTACTGTATGAGTGAAATCCTCAAAAATTCGTTGTACGAGGACTACGAGGTAACAATTCAACGACATCACATAATTATTGCCATTCTTAGGAGATGACGATGTTTTACAAAATCACATGACATAATCAGTTCTTTACGTAGGTATAGTAATTTCAAATAGGTTCTACAATCTTGGTCAAACAGCGACAATAGTTTTGTTATACACATCTACATAACCTCTGTAGTCCCCAAAGGGTTGAGCAGAGGTGTACCTTTGGAGGGGGTATGAGGAACAGGGTGTAAAGCTCCTCATCCCCCGTAGGAAAGGGAGGATCCTCCGACCGGACGGGTGTTGTGTCCGGCGGGCTAACTGCCCGACAGTTGTAAGTCGGGAACTCCTTTTTATTAAAGGCTTATGTCGCGGATAATGTTCATAGCGCGATGTAGGATTTTCTGTCGCTCGTTGTTAGTACGCAGATGTTGCGATAGATGTCGCTAGTCGCTACATACCTATACACCCACATTTTGCTGTTATGTTTTAGTCAAATGATAACATCCGAACTCACATCTAAACCCAACTCTAAACTACTCGACTAAACTCACGAACAAATGTAGACAGTCCTCTCCACCGTCCATCATCAAACCAGAATCGATTACACACACAATATTACGTAACCAAACACTCGAACGGAAAGTTAAATTTAACTTACAAGACAAACAGAGATCGCATTCAAATACTAATCAGTCTTAATTAAATGAATAAATATTCAGAGTAAATTGTGATGTCATGTTCGTTTTGTACGATAATCATTGAATTAGGACGTTAGTTTTGTATAAGTTGACGACTAAAATACTGGTATCGTTAGTCATAGACTAAACTTTAGGCATTCCGGCCCATTTAAAATTAATATAGATAGCTACAGTTTTTTCATATTTTGACATAAACGCCCACTTTGCAATATACACTCGCGAGCAACCAAATCGACTCAAGCCTTGACGGCGCACATATACATTGATTTTCCTAAAACGATAAATGGTAATTATAAAAGTGATATGTCATTCGAAAGCTGAAGAATTATGCTTTCAATTAACATCAATACCTTAAAAAAAAACTAAGCGCTGATTTATTGACGCATTTTAATTGGCCGTCAGCGTAAATTACCTCATTAGGAATCCACGACTTGCGCTACCTGCTCCCGCTATAAAACCCCTCCACATCCGGTTTACCTTATCAGTCGCTTGTTACAAGTTGACCGGTACACATCTCCGTAAATTGCATTCCTTGTTTTCGCTAAACCATGGATACCACACCAGAAGAAGCCGCTCAAGTGGTTGCCTTGTTGCAACAAGGGTTAAGTCAGCGAGCAGTCGCTGCCCAGCTCCACTTGAGCCAGTCTTCTGTATCCCGAGTATACAGACGGTTCCAAGAGACTGGTGCCTTCAATCGGAGACCAAGAACGAGCCGCCACCGGTGCACTTCAGAGAGAGACGACCGCTTCATTGTCTCAACCTCTCTGCGCAATCGACACCTTACGGGCGTTGATGTGCAGCAAGAACTGAGACGTGTACGACAAGTATCTGTCAGCGAGTGGACAGTGAGAAGACGCTTGAAGGAAGCCAGCTTGACGCCAAAAAGACCTGCGACGGGCCCTAAATTGACTGCAGGCCACCGACAAGCGCGCCTTCAATTTGCTCGAGAGCATCTCAATTGGAGCGTTGCGCAATGGCGATCGGTCCTGTTTACTGATGAGTGCAGAATGTGTCTACATGGCAGTGACAGGAGAGGCCGAGTCTACAGGCGTCCGGGGGAACGATTTGCCCAATGTTGTTTCGCTGAAACAGTGGCATATGGCGGCGGTTCCTGCATGATGTGGGCTGGTATTTCTTTAGAGGGAAAAACCGAACTTGTTTTCGTGCCTGGGGGCGGCCGAGGAGGCGGGCTAACAGCTGATCGGTACATCACCGACATTCTACTAAATCATGTTGTGCCCTACGCAGGGTTTGTAGGTGCAGACTTCGTGTTAATGCACGACAATGCCCGCTGCCACACGGCACGAGTCACTCGACAGTTTCTGGAAGAGGTCGAATTACGCACGATGGACTGGCCTGCGCTCAGTCCTGACATGAATCCCATCGAGCACTTATGGGACGAGCTTAAAAGAAGAGTTCGGGCCAGGAATCCAGTCCCTTCAACCGTAGACGAGCTAAAGACAGCATTATTAGAGGAGTGGGACGGCATTCCTCAAGAAAATGTCAAAAAATTGATAAGGTCAATGAAAAACAGACTGCAGGCTGTAATTAGGGCAAGAGCGAGAGACCCATACCCTTTTCCCTAAATTCCTGTTTTTCCTACTCTTGCGTTCAGACACCATTTATTTAAAAAAAATATGGATGGATTTCAATGATAAAGATATCAAATTAAAGCTGACATCTTAAGCTTTCGAATGACATATCATTTTTATAATTTCCATTCATATTTTAAGTTTTATCAATGTATGTGTGCGCCTACAAGGCTTGAGTCGATTTGCTTGCTCGCGAGTGTAGAATGCGGTCTTCCCGAGTTCATATAGCTCCGATCTATTTAAGTCGCGAGTAAATAGGCTTCTTCTGGGTAAGGTCGTTCCATCGTTGACCTCATCTCTGCCCTTAGGGCAAGATTGAGGTCAAGAGTAAGCCCATATAAAATAAAAAAATAATGACATTATAGACATCCTTAGCATTGATTACAGATACATATGACATCTTAAGCATTTAAAGCAGAATGCAATCATTGTGGGTTTGACAAGGATGGATGGTGTAGAAGGTAATGTACTTGATTCATAGACGGAATTAAGAAAAATAATATAACAGACGAATTTACCACCTCAGGCGGAATAAGGACCTCACCTTGTTCTTTAGTTTGTGAAACTGCATCCACATTAATTTAGTATACTTACTGCATAGGTACTTATATTATGGTCTGAAAGCCTGATAACCAGTCTTACCGAAAGGTATCGTATTACCCAGTACTAACTGGGTTATGAAGGTTAGATACTCCCTTCTTCCATCGGGAGACTAGACGTACTGCAGGTTATCACCGATACCTAGTCGACGTTCCACACATTCGAACGAAGCGCTTTGCTAAGTCCTGTAATATGCGCACTGCCAAGGAGTGGAATTCCCTGCCTGCGTCGGTTTTTCCGAGTTCATATAACCCTAATCTGTTTAAGTCGCGAGTAAACAGGCTTCTTCTGGGTAAGCTCGTTCCATCGTCGACATCATCTCTGCCCTTAGGGCAAGATTGAAGTCAAGAGCAAGCCCATTTAAAAAAAAAAGATAGGCAGTCGCTCCATGTAAAATACTGGTCGACCCTATCTAACATACTTGGGAAAAGGCTCGGCAGATGATGATGGTACTTATAAGGTTACAGCTGCACGGAAAGCCGTTAAAAAAACATCCTCATGTCCTTCTTTAAGCATGTCGTCAAGGCCTTAGGGTCAACCCTGCTAATGAGTAACTAGTGTTAATAGACTAAAAGCTAACCCTGTTTACGACTGCGTATTGCCCATGCTTGGGAGGTTGCCAAGTTATGTTCAGTACCTAAACTTGCGTTAACGTCTTAACGGCACTATGGCGTTAATGATTGACTAATACGAGCTGTGATAACATCAGTCATCTGGCCTGTAATCCCGGAAGGCAGAGGTATACTTAATAGTACCCCTACATTTCGCCATAACTGCCAGCCAAGGTGCAGTCCTTGGCTGGCAGTTATGGCGAAATGTTTCAGGCAATTCCCTGCCTGCGTCGGTTTTTCCGAGTTCATATAACCCTAATCTATTTAAGTCGCGAGTAAACAGGCTTCTTCTGGGTAAGCTCGTTCCATCGTCGACATCATCTCTGCCCTTAGGGCAAGATTGTGGTCAAGAGCAAGCCAATTTATAATTTAAAAAAAAAAAACTAGTGAAATGTAGGGGTACTAGGGTTAGACATAACTGTCTCATAACATGATTGTATATACTCGCAGAGGGCGAGACTATTGTCAACAACTGGATGCAAATCCAGACGCCCGTGGTTGCTATTAAGAATTTTTTCATGGAAAAACGCAGTCACCGAGGCCTTAAAATACTTGACTAGAAATCAACTGCAATAAAAAATCATGAACAAAAAAAAGTTTTCATCATTTTTAACATTTGCTGAAATGGAATCAAGTGCAAGTTTATTAAGTATTTGGGATAATCCATACAAAACTGAATACACGAACAGTTAACAGTGAAGCGGACAAACACATTTATTATAAAAGGTAATTGCTTATTGGTCTCTAGTTGCAATCCTTTTACGTTTACAAACTCGGTTCCTAGGTAATGAGCCGAATAAGGCTCTAGGAATGGTCTAGGAACAATATTGTGCACCTGTTAAGGTATGGTCCACAAACTATTATCTTTAAGGCTAATTAAACAGAAAGGGACAGATATTTTAAGAAAAAAAAAAGCCTTTGGAATTGTCTGCATGCGTCTGTTACAGCCAAATACATCTTTTATTTGCTCTCTTTCCATTATAAATCTCAACATAAATAAAGCACCAAAAAAGGAAAAATCGGAGCCCTTATTATACTTTATATAATCCCCCCTTCCCCTAATCTCCAAAACTACTTACCCTACAATTTTGAAATAAATACAGGAGTTAGTCAGGAAAATCTATAAGTCTATGGTGCTAAAATAACATGGAAAATCTCTCAATATCTATCTATATAAATAAAAAGAGAAGTCCTGACTGACTGACTGACTGAATGACTGAATGGCTCATCAACGCCTAGCCCAAACCCTTGGACCTAGAAAACTGAAATTTTGCACAGAGGTTCCCTTTATAATGTAGACAAGGAACAAGGAAGGATTGTTCGAAATTCAAACCCTAAGGGAGTTAAATAGGGGATGAAAGTTTGTATGAAAAGCGTCATTTTCACGCGGGCGAAGTCGCTGGCAAAAGCTAGTCTACTACAATGGTACGGAACCCCTCACGTGAAAGTCCTACTTGCACTTGGCCAGTTTTTCCAACCAAAAATTCCACAAGACTCAACGTCAAAATAACAGTCAACAATACCTGACACGATTGAATTAATTGAAAAATATTATATTTATGACGTACACATTTCACTAATTAAGGCCAAGCCACATCAGTATGTCCGATATTTAAATAAGTAGCGGTGGCCAATTAAAATTCTGATTCCCCTTAAGCGGCAAGTACAATTACCCCAGCATTACTAGACCCTTTGTAGAGGGCAAGTAGTGCGAGAAAAGGGGTCAGGTAAGACTGGAAATTGATTGTACACAACAGTGCCGTCTCAAATACCTGTAGTTATAATGAACGAACTAAGCTTAATAGGCAATCTGGCAATTGGTTAGTAAAATGTATTCGAATGTATGTAGGTTTGTTCAGAACTAGCTTTTGACTACGGTTTTACCTACGTGCTGATCGAGTATGGACTAGAAATACGAAGAACCTTTAAATTATCCCACGGGGAAATAACTTGGGCGAGAAGTCCTACCTATGGGACCATTCCTGTATTTTTAAGAATGTTGCAAGCGTGACTGCCTCTTGGAAGGCTTCCCACTAGGTGGCCTATGTCCAGCTGTGGACGTCTTTCAGCTGAAATGATGATGATAATGAAGCGTGACTGCTGAGAATGAAGACCTGGGTTCGATTTCCGGGTAAGGCAAAATGTGATTGGGTTTTTCCAGGAATTTCTCCTTAGAAGCCATGGAGTCTGAATACCCGGTAGATGGCAATTATGCTCGCTCCCGATTACATAAATGGCGAAATGGTGGGAGTATTATTAGGTAGACCTCTGCCTAACCCTTGGGGCGGCTTAGGGGATTATAGTGCAGTCTCTACACTAATAACGACGCTACGAATGTCGCTAAGTCGTATTAGTGTAGAGACTGCAGCCCCAGGGCCGGTAGTCTCTACAGAGGTAACGACAAAATCGCTAACTTTCAATCCTTAATTACTAACGAATAAATTCGGTTGCAATAATGATGCTTGCGAGAAACGCATCTTGGATGTAGAGACTTGCTTTACTTGCCCAGGCGTGATGTTATGTAAGCGTGGTCATTTTCACAGTTTATGGTGGGCCTCTCACCCAAATCCTTTTAACCGTGATTGTTTATCAACTACGTTGGGTCCGCATCCAATCTAACTGGATGCAGCTAAAAACTAGTATTTTACATGAAACAAGAGATACAATTTCAAAAAGCAAATGCACACACAGACTTAGACACATGTAAGAAAGAAATAAGAAAGAAAAACTAAATGTGGCACTCGGAGACTGCCGCGGTAAAGCTATTACATAGCATTTTTTATCAACAGCAAATAATAATTAATTATTTAATTTGACAACCTCAGTTGACAACCTTGTTATTTTCCGTAACCATAGCAAAAAGTACTGAATCCTGAATATTTTCGTTAGGGAATTTCTGGATTCGCTCTCCACGCTCAAGGCCCGCGATAGAAGCTATGCAATAGCTTAATAACTAGTAAGAAATAACTAGTAAGAAATAACTCATACGAATTGCTAGCTAGCTTGAAATGTGAGGTGTATTTCTAGACAAACATGCCAATGATCACGCGTTTGACCTCTTGGGTGACATTACTGACATGTCTGGCATACTTACCTCTAAAAGACTTCATTAACTGATGTACACGTACTCATTTAATGAATTCTGATTTACCAATTCTTGATTATTTACTTCACTGACTATGATTTTGAAGCATTTTACTAACACAACTTATCTTATCGAAAATCAACGTAACCTATATAAAATAAAAAACAATCTGAAACCAGACCCTTAAATTCAAGTATTCTACTTACCTCTTTTAATCAAAAGTCTCAAATATAAATAACCCTTTCAAATTAAATCAAGAACACGCAACACAACACATTTGAAATACTCAAAGACATCAAAAAGAGCAGAAAACATTCTAAAAGCCTAATGCGAACTATCAAAGAAATGATTAAGTAACGCGAAGTTTTCTTGACGACTGTATAAAAAGGATCGAGTCGTATTAAATTCCAATATACACGGAGTAAGGAATAGGCAAAGCAGACTTACAGGCAAAGTTACTAATTTGTCGAAAACTCTCGTAAATTAAATGCCAAATATTTTTGCCTGTAGCTCACATATTAAGTTTCACAGCTAATATCTAAAGACGGTGAGACGTGGGCCACGAAAACGGCTGTTTGTTATGAATAAGCGATATTTTCGGGCATGCTCGTTCCATCATAAGATAGACCTCATCGCTTTCCATCAGGCGTGATTTTCATAAAATAAAAAATTAACTAAAATAGAGCTTTTACGAATGGAAATTATCTTAGGCTTTTCTTTTTCTTTTAAATTAGTAGTTACGACATTATAAGACTATCAAAATGTGGTGTTAACTAGAAACACTAGTTAAGGTTTAGAATAAAACCACTAAATTATCAGTAAGTAGATGAATCACTTCAAACATACGTGTAGTCGTTGTCTGAGTTAAGTGAGGACTAATCGACACAAATCCATAAAGCTGTAACTACGTTTATTATCACTATATTATGTATATCTAAATGTATAAAATTTTCGTGTCACAGTGCCATACCTACTCCTCGGAAACGGCTTGACCGATTTTTATGAAATTTTCTGAGTATCTTTAAATCTGTTCAGTAGGTATGACAGTAGGTCGTAAAGTACTTTTTACCCTCCTAACCTCACCTGAAGGTAGGGTAGGTAGAATAAGGTGCAGGGCCCAGCTAGTTATCATTACTGGGTGCTTTCGACATCCTTTGAGTGCCAATGTTGTTTAAGTTGGTAGGAGGGCAAGATTGAGGTCAAGAGCAAGCCCATTTATAATAAAAAAAAAAAAAGTTAGACAGTCGGCCTGTCAATTTCTTGTTAAAAAAAACACATAATAGTACCTCTTTTTGAATGAAATTATTTCTAGATAAGAATTGCTTGAACAGATCTGCTTTGTATTTATAAGCCTACATCATCATTAAAATTTCTACGTCAACAACGTAGATCTAATTAGTAATTATAATTACATAGTAGGTATTACATGATTGATGTGCCATTCTTCTGGCAGTGTCACGAGTACTATTATTAATTTAGATTAATTATTTTTAGATGATGCACTTTGAAGATAATTAGAACACGTTGGCGACGTTCGTAACATTCTAATATCAGTTTTGTACAAGATTTATTGTTGATACAAAACTCTTTAATATAAAGTATTATACAACGTGCAAAATATTGCCACGAACTCAGAAAATGATCAGCTCTTTAAAAAATATCTACTTCGGATAGAGAGGGATAGGAATGCCAAAGAAAAGATGGATTATATCAGGAACTATATGAAAGCGAAAGAAATAAGTAATGCCGTGACATCTGACAGGAGAGAATGGAAATACTAGAATTATGTGCTGAATTCATTGTACTATTTTATGCGCCGATGACCCGTACACCTTTAATAGACAGGCTGACTTTCACTTATGATTATGGGACCAATAGCGAAATATCCAAAACTAAAACCGTCACGAAAGTTATCACGGATGACTCCACTAAAATCGCTACCCCAACAAAACGCTATCGCTTAAAAACCCGCTGTTTTCAGGGCCCCATCGCAAAGTTCACGCGTCGAAATCAATTTGCGTAGCGGGCGCGTCCGCCGTCAAAGAAAGAATTTCTCATAAGTTGGATAGAGGGGTGGTGGGGGTTAAAAGGGGGGGCGGTAGTGGGCCTACATGAAACAAAATAGCATTATGTTGCGAGAAAGTAATACTATGTCTTATGTAACTTGTGAGGTGGGAGTGTGTGAGATATGTCATTGTATGTCATGTAATGTGTCGAGATTTTGGAAAATATTTGGAGGATTTATAGAATTCTCAAAGTATGTTGCTACACGTATTATTTCAATGAAACTGCCTCGTTGGTCTAGTGGTCGCAAGCGCGACTGCTGGGCGTGAGGTCCTGGGTTCGATTCCCGGGTCGGCCAAAAAGTGCTATTGGGTTTTTCATTAGAAATTTCCCAGTAGTAGGCCGGAGTTTGGAAGTTGGCGGTATAGTACCCCCGTGCCTCGGAAAGCACGTTAAGCCGTTGGTCCTGCGCCTGATCTCTCTCCGGTCGTGTCGGATTGCCGTCCCATCGGACTATGAGAGAAAAGGGAACAGTGAGTGTACTTGTGCCTGCGTACACACTTGTGCACTATAATATCTCCCGCGCAGATGGCTAATCTCTGCTGGCTGCTGTGGCCGAAAAACGGTCAGGAGGACTATATATTTCTAGAATGTTTTTTTTTAATATTAAAAACTTTTTTGGGTTGTTTGATCGATACCATTAATCTTGAAAACTGTTTGACCAAATAGTCTGCAATTAGTTTAAACCTGAATAGCTTCGCTGTATTGACTTTAGCGTTGGTCTAGTGATAATCAGCGTAACTGCTGTGCTTGGGGTCCTGAGTTCGACTTCCAGGTCGTGCGTGGTATTGGGTGTTTCTATCAGGAATAGCTCAGGAGTAACCATGGGATCTGGCTTGGGCCCGAATGATGACAATAGGCTCGCCCCCAATAACATAGGACTCTGGCGAAATGTGGGTGTAATAATGGTCCACCTCAGTCTCACCCTTCGGGGATTACGTGCGTTATGTTATTTCATAGGAATTGGCTGAAATATTTATTCCTAATTAAAATTTGAATACGAAACCATTACCCGTACAGACAATTAAACGAACATACTTTACAAAAGGCGAACACAATTAAAAAAAAAAAGAAGAACACACAAATAAAGTACGTTCCAGACATTCATCGAACATCTATAAAGGCTACACTACACGTTTCACATAAAAATACAAACTCGACAAGCTAATAAAATGCTCGCTACATATCGCTACAATCTTCACATCTCAAAGAAAGAATTCGCAATAAAGTCCGTGTAGCCCCGCCCTCCCACACACACGTACTCACTATTGGCGAATACAGTTATCGGAAAAATGGGGAAAATGGGGTAAAGTGGACCGGTGCGCAAAAGAGTTGGGAGGAGCATGGCATATGTGGAGTTACGGGTAAGAAAGTAATGTTAATACTACATGTTAGAAGATTGTCTTTTTTGTTATTGGATTTTGTTTTCGGATGTTATTTGTATTTATTCGGGCATTGATTTATTTCCTTCAAAAGTAATACATGTACCTACTGCAATAAAATACTGTTTTATTTTTGTAATAAATGTTTTGTGTTGCACAGTTTGAGGTTATTAAATCAATTAATACGCCCTATGTCTTTAATATTGGCTAAAATAATAATGTCTTAATTGTTTTACCTTAAATCAACTACTAATTTCAGTTCAAAGTAACATGAAGTACCGAGTTAGTAATAAAACTTATCTAACTCATAAGTATTTTAGTAATGAACACTTAACCCCAGTGAATCGTGTCGGTATACACTTAAAACGTTCCACACCACTCCCCTACACGAAAAACCCAAACACTAGAAATAAATCCAGTCTTAATTACACCCTCCTTGATTGCTTACAAAAAAATAGCAGCAACACCAAAGAAAAATACCGCTTCAACAAAGAAAAACACCGCGCCAACAAAGTTTTTTTTAATTTCTTCCAAACGATAAAGCTGCAAGGATTAAACACCCACTTCCGAATGTAAAGTGCACTGTTTAAAGAGTCAAATGTATGCAAAACACGGCATTACACCGATTCACAAAAACTACAAAATTCTTCTCCACGAAAAAAGGAAGAAAAAAATTTAAGAAGTTCCGTGACTGGATATGAATGAAGGTACCGTTGGAGTCGTCGGACTATCGCAATATTGCTAAAGTTTAACATGGAGGGAAGTTTATATTAATGGCTACGAAGTCAGCTTTGTTCTATACCACTCCATATAACTCCCTCCGCACACGAAAGTTGTAAATTTTACACTTTATAGAACCATCTTCTACACAAAATAGTAGGTATTACTTTGTTGTTTCATAAAAGGAATTCCCTATTAAATACCTTTTTAGTTTTGATAGGACATTTGCTATATTTGTATGTATAATTATCAAAATGTTTAGTAAGCACGAAATGTCGACCTACCGCGAAGTCATTAGCAACAAAAGAAAGTACAATTACTGGTATTTTTCGATAATGAAATACTCCTATTAGGCGGACCTAATATAGATATAGCAAGTACAGAGGCATTAAAGCAAAAAGCATTCTCCTTTATAATTTTTGCCTCTCACGCGGGTAAATTCAAAACCAGTTTGCAGGGGCTTAATACAGCGTCTATTCAGGGGAGCTTTCATAGAATTGGGTCAGACGCTTTCAGCTTTGAGCCTAGTCTATGTAGCTGCAATAACTCTGGGTTTGAGCTCACAGTCTTTATGCAGAATGGTTTTGTCAATGGCGCACCGGCCTTTCAGATAGGGGTTAGTATAATGAACTACGTCGTTACCTTGCTACCTTTCACATAAATGTGGTGACCCGATTTCAAAATACGCGACTGCTGAACATAAGGGAAGTGTAATTGAGTTTTCGCATCAAAAATTTCTCAGTAGTAGCCTCGAGTCTGGACTTAGCCTAGCTTGCCCTGTTTATGGCAATATGCTCGTCCCCTATTACATGAAACTTAAAACATAACTGATGAAAAGTAGGATGTACTATAATTGTTAGGTACACCTCTGCCTCACTTTTCGGGGAATTCAGGCGTGATGTTGTTATGATTTTTTAGTTAGCCCGTGTGGTCCCACTCATGAGCAAAGGCCTCGCCCATTACTTCCACTTCTTACGATGGTGTGCTTCTTCTCGCCAGTTGGTGAGAAAGCCATCCTGAAGATCATCCATCATGTTATGTTTACCTTTTGAAAATATTCATATTTTTACGTGTAAGTATACCAAATACTTAGCTTGTTTGACTGTATATTTATACAATCACGTTTTACTTTACGTTGACGACTAGCTAAAGTATTTAGGTAGCACAATCAGATCTACAAACATGCAACACTTGAATGCTATCAGTATCTTTATCATAAATCTAACTATGAATATAACATTAGCTGCTTATCTCTCTCCTAGCTATCTTTTGATAACTGAATTTGAATAGAGACGCTGTATTTTATTCAGTCTGGTATTTATAGTAAGTCTTCATTCTTAATCAGTCCTTTCTATAGTCATCATCATCATTATAATTATTCTCCTGCCCTTACTTAAATAGGGGGTCTCTGCAGCACGTCTTCATCTCCCATAGTTCTCTTTTCTCGTCATCCCAGAAGTTATTTTTAGGCACACCATCTATTACACTAGCCATTCATCTGCTGCTAGGCAACTGGGCTTATCCCAGTTGTATATGTCCCTGTGTGCCTATTGGCCTTGTTCTGTTCTGTCTCCTGCTGATATGGAGGGAAGCGGAAATTATGTTTTTTTCCTACTCCTCCGCTATTATTTTCTGATTAATTTCGTTGCGGGATCCAAGACAGTTAATTCGCTTCTCTGGGACTTCGTCGAGCTCCATTGTCTCGGCGCTTTTCTTGTGGTCGCCACTGTTGATTCTGGCTAACAGGAGTTACAGTGGTTTGGGATTAGTGTGGCCGGCTTGTCCCATTAAAAAAAAAGCCATTCATCGTTTCTCTGGGGTTCCTCAACTCTTATGGCTATCTACATTCATACTCCACATTATCCTCATTCCGCCGCATCATACGTTTCTAAATTTTAGAATTAATCATCGACTCTAAACTTATTGGGGTCGCCTTCCAGTATACAGGAGTTAAGCTGTCTCAGCAAAGTACCAGTAATTAAATTAGAGCTGCCAATCGAAACGATCACTCTCATACGAAACCCCTTGGGTTTTGGGTCATTGACTACCTGTAACGACTGTCAGATATTTTTTTAGAGGCACAAAGGAAACTCGATATTTAGTGGGTAGGCACTCATCGACGGACCAATCTAGGTATTAGCACGGTTTAACCTAAAGATCCACTCCAAGCGTCTGCTATTATTTAACCTCTCGGTCCTCTCCTCTTGAAGAAATAAACATCAACCTAGAAAAATTATAAGCTTCAAGGCAAATATTCCTTCCTGGAAAAGAAAATCCGCTTATAAATGGTTGTTTCCATAAATATCTGGGTCATTGAAACAAATTATAATTTTATAATAAAGTTCATCATCATTTTGCAACCCTTTCGGGTCCTATTTCATATTATTTTGGGATCATTTGTCGAGACCCTTTGTACCTTTTTCGGAGGTCCCGTTTTTAGTTAGTAATGTATGTATGAAGGTAAAATGCCCACCAAAAACATTCTGTAAAAAACTAGCCAAGTCTCGATGGAGCTGCTTGTTTATCTCTATAAAGTAATGAAATCTAGACGAAGTCGTGCCAAGTCTAAGGTTCCTTACTGCGATTTCTTTATTATTATAGTTAATGTTGTGTGACTTGGCCGTTCAACATTCTTTATAAGTAAATGTGTACAAGTCAATTTTGTTTACATGTTATGTTATATCTGTGGTGTCATGGAGCACCTGGTTTTGTACCCTTGTGTACTTACCCTTCAACGGCCAAGTCACACAACGTTAACCGAACATCACGCCTATAATCGTCGAAGAGTTAGGCACAAGTTTACCTAATAGTACACCCATATTTCCCTAATTATGTTTAAGTCCCATGTAATAGGAGTCAAGCCTATTGCCTATCAACACGGGCACGAATCCAGACTCAAAGGAAAACCTGTTTAAGTGGAAATTCATAGATGACTCTGCCCTGGACTGCAAATGTGGTGTTACCCCACAGACGATGATACACTTGACATCGTGTCCTGCCTGCCCAGCTTCTTGCACATCACAGGAGCTAATGATTGGAACTGAAAATGCCAAACTCGTCGCTAAATTTTGGGCTAACTCAATTTAAATTGTCATCGACACGCTAAGAAGAAGACTAAAAAAATCCTAATAGTCATACCCAATAACACTATGCCCGATCCGGCCATCGATCCTAGGACCTCTTGCTCAGCAGTCGCGCTTGTGACCACTAGACCAACGAAGCAGTCAATGTTAAACCCCTGCCAAGAGACACGTTTTCAATGCTTATTCATCCATTTTAACTTTATTTAAACTACTTACTTCAGAAATCCAAACACATACAGCCTTTTCCAGCTTGACCAGACCACAAAAAAAGAAACTTCATCCCAGTCGCAGCCACTACTTTCAATCCACTTAAACGAATCTAAATAAACATAAACAAACCAAAGCCCCGATTGGCAAAGAAAAAATCATTTGTATTCACGGAAAACCTTAGTATAGTATGTCCTCAGTCTCATCCACAGAACACAGAAGAACCTCGGAGATTGTAGTTAAAGGCGGCATTATCAACGGGCCTGTGGACGGTGAGCATTACTCACCGTTGATAATGCCGCTGACGCGGACGGTGAGCTAGCCCATTGGCTAGCTCATCGTCCGTCCGTCCTGGCAGGCCGAGGCTGACAGGCCGTGTGGACGGCGCGTTCGTGTTCCACGCACGCCTCAAAGAGATGTTAGCAACATTATACGTCGGGGCTATGGGTTGTTTTAAAGAGATACCGCGGCCTCGGACACAAAGGGCAAAGAAGGAACATGGGTGGTTTTTTGTCAACAGAAGTTTTTCACTCGGCGGAAGCGGCAAAGCGGAAGGAGTCATTTGATGATTTAACACCCTCCAAAAAAAGGAGGCATTATTAACACCTTGCAGGCAAACAAGCTTATCAGCTTTTGGTCGCACTTCACAGCCTCGGGTGATAAAAGTAAGGTAATGTAAGTAGAGTAGGTAATAGAAATTTTGGTTTTCCTACCCCTCCGATAAGTTTTCTGATTAACTTCATCGCGGGACCGCCAAGACAGTTGAATTGTTTTTGACTTCGTCGAGCTTCATTGTCGCGGCGCTTTTCTGGTGGTCGCGGTAATTCTGGATTTCAGGAGTTGCAGTAGTTTGGGTATAGTAAGGCGAGTTGTCCCAATAAGAAAACATCAAGTGATGACATTTGCGACTGTTTCCGTTAGTGACGTCCCGGTATTAATATTTGTGGCAGGTGGCGTTCTGTGATTTCTTTCTACCCCCATGGAAAAAGCGTTAGTTTATGTAGACGTTCTATTAGTTCTGCCGCTCTAGAAGTTCCAGACGCTGCGATTCCAAACTCTATGGTTGCCTCCTACTTTTTCATCCGTCTCGCTCAAATAGATTCGATATTTAGAGCGGATTGCGTCGGGTGGTTTAGATTCTTCCCCCCTCCCCCCTTAGCTAAGACAACCCCGTTTTATATGAAAACAATGTCGATTTATATTCTGCGTGTTACGTTCTTTGTTAAAATGAATTGTTTTAGTTGTTAGTAAGGAAACTAGTGTTCTAAGTGGTATGGTGTTTTCTTTATGGGTCAGTCAAAACAGATTGCAGACCTAACTGCGGATACCTCCATACGAATGCCTACTGAAATATCTATCAGGATCCGTGTCCGGAAACGTAACAGGGCTTAGCCCGGACAGTTTGATTGATTCTTTTATCATCATCATTATCCACAGCTTAAATACACCCACTGGGTACTACTGGGTAAAGGCCTCTCTTTTCTTGTGCCAATCTGTACGCTCCTGTTCCAGCTTCATCCAGTGTTTTCCCCGATGGTATATGATCTTTCACTTAGTGCAAAACATGCATCACCCTCCCTGGACCTGATTGTGTGACGAAATATTTATAAAGGCTTAAAATCTGAATCGAACATAATTTTGAAAGAAAAACTTTAACATCATTAATACTAAAGCAACAAAATTCATAATATTCCTCAATACTACCCACATTTCACGTTATGTCTAATGCACAAATACTTATGTTATTAAAAATCCGTGCTCATTCGTTATCTACTTGTATTCAATACTCAATCTATGTACCTCTACGCTTATGTACTTGCATTTCATTTACTCGACATCTTCCCTCTCTATCTGGCGCATCTTTTCTCTCTTTTCCCAGGATTTCCAAGCGCCAAATCCTACTTATAGCGTCTCTTGGTTGAGCTGAAATGGATTTTTTCTGATCTATGCCACTTAGTATGTCTTGATACTTGGTCTATTTCAAAAAAAAATTCGAACAATATAAAACAAAAACAAAACAAAATACTACTACTAGTACTAGCGTACTATAAAATTGTCTATATTATATTGTTTTATTTTACATCATAAAATCACGCCTGTTATTTCCAAAGGGTTAGGCAGAGGTGTATCTACCTAATACAAGTACTCTACCCACATTTCACCAGTTATATTTAAGTACCATGTAAAAAAGGGCCAGCCTATTACTATCAACCGGGCACAAATCCGGACTCCGAGGCTGCTATTGAGAAATTCCTAATGGAATAACACTTTATCCGACCTGGGAAGCGAATCAACGAGCCAGATTAATTTTATTTTTATGTTACTAAATAAATATATTGTTATCAAAATTATTAACACTATACTGTTTTCGAAAGCCCATATTCAATCCTTTAAAAAAATCAACACTAAAAACAATAAACTGCATTCAAACAAATGAATGCACTCGAATTGCAACAAAAGTCAAAAACTCCGTATTTTCAATTGAAATAAAACAATGGCCGACGTTCCTAGTAAACTGAAAACGAATAGTGTTTTGTAACGCGAACCCAAAAACTTACGAACACGTGTAGGCATTATGCCAAAATGTTGTTTATATCTTCAACAGAATCATGCCATTTGGAGTCGTAACTGACTAAACGATCGTGATTTTCGTTTACAGGCAATGATTTAAATTTTCATAAAGATTATGTTCATGTAGATAATGCTTTTCTTACGCTGACAATAAATTATTATTGACAAGTTGTAAGGGTTATAATCTCATGGGCCGCGGATTTTTGTACTAGATGACGTGGCCTCGGCGCAAGGGTAAAGAAGGAACATGGGTTCGGTTTTTAGTCAGTAGAAGTCTGACACCCCCCTTCGCTCTGCCCAAGAGCGGGGGGGTCATTCGATGATTTTCCACCCACCAAAAAAAAAAAAAAAGGTTATATTATCTCATTAGCTTATTACACTACAGTTAACATAAACTTTTTTTTTTTTATGAATGAATACATAATTATATTATTAACTTTAAGCCAAACTGGAACTAAATTTTTTAGGTCAATAAAATTTTCTTTGTTCTTCTACTAAGAGCCGATTAATTAACTTTGGCTTCGGCTAAAAGCATCCTTCGATCGATTGCTAGTGAAGACATATCTCAAGATTTAAATCTTTGTTTACAAGTTACTTCAGGAATGTATTGGCTGACTGACAGCTGTATTTACTCTAGTTGTAAACTCGTGGGTAATTTCTTTATTATTCTACAGTAGTAGAATATGTGTATCAGTAACAATGAGTAGGTTGCTGTGCCTGCTGTTCATAATTTTGGAAAGCACTTGCAAATAGATTTGTTGGAGAAGTTTTTATTATGAAGAACCTAGACCATGTTTCTTATGCAAAACGGATTTGAAAATAAGATTATAAAATCTGCAGAGATTTATTTTCGAAATATATTTTTAAGATCAGGGCTTTGTTTTACCAACCATTATTAATCAAAATAACTTTCACACACATTATCACAAAACATGCGAAAATCTCTGTCTTTCTATGTCCTCTTATAGTTGAAGTATTTTATTATATCAGACAACAAGATTTTTCTTTCGAATATTATTTGTACCAGTAACATCACACTATTACCATTACCTTAAACGAATATCACGCTCAATATTATTAAAATAAATTCAGAATGCTGAAACCCTTCTCCCTTCTACTACCAAGTATCAAAATGTCTCAAGCGCAGTACTAAAAGGAGCGACGCGCAACGCACTCCGAGTGATATTTCTTTACAGCCCGCGACACAACCACTCTTGGGAAATATACGACGGTCTTATAATGTGGAGCGCAGATGAATTTTGTATACGTTTTACGGTTAAATAAACCTAGAAGTATTTAGGTGTGTTCACGCACTTTTTTCGGTAAAATGAAATGTGAATTTTGAACATTGACATTCAGTTTTAGCGATCGTACAGTTACATGGAAAAGGGTTTGACTACAAGTTTGCTAAGACCAATCTCCGGACACATCTCCGAACGCGAAATTACTGAAGAGTCACAGCTACAGCTCGTCACATCTTCAAGTTGAGAGCTGAGTAAACCTTGATTTGCTGCTTCTAAGAAGAACAAATTCTCTTTTCACATTTTCTCTATTGTCAAAAAAGCGAATTTCAGGAGCCCTGACACAGCCAGAAGTATCGCGGCAGACTTCTTAGAAGACGGCGGGACAATCTCAACGAGACTAGCGTCCACATTGGCCTTGGATCGAAACAACTGGAAGTCATGGGGAGAGGCCTTGCCCAGCAGTGGGATGGTGCAGGCTAACAGTATCAATATCTCGCACAAATAGTCGCATGTCAATTTTTCAATCAATAGCCCATTTTATTTCAGCCTGTGATACAGGATTATCCTAGTACAGGCATCTAACATTATTAGACTTACATTTTTAGTTTTAGATTTTTATTGTATTTACCTTCTGTGTTTTTGAATAAAGAATTATTATTATTATTTATTTTCTCCAACAGAAACTTTCATGGCAGCCCTACCACCTTTTCCACCAAGAATTAGCATGGCAACTCTATCACCACTTACCATATTCATCAATTAGTCACTTAAATTCAGACTATTTTCCAGGTACAATTGTTTTTTAAAGCTATTCAAATTGGAGTCGTGTATCGTTTAAACATTATTTTAGTCTAGTCTGGTCACAAACTTTCGTGGAACTAGACGTAAAAATTCCAGTTGCTGCTTCAGAATTCTAAGTGTGATGATTGCAAATTATTTTGGGTTCCGTCTACAGGTTCGAAGATGAATATATATATACTGAAAATACAAGTACCTATATTTATTTTTGTAAATCAAGCTGGATAATTGATTTAAGTTAGGAAAGTTTTTAATTTGATGAGTGCAGATCATGCCTCTAGGACCAGTGTTTGCGGGTGTGCATTGTTAGATCAGTCAGTCAGGACTTTGAGTTTTATATGTAAGGATTTAATATTTTTTAAGTTATTCCAGGGCACTGTTTGAATAAAGAAAAATAATGACAAATAGGTTCCTAGCCGCTTATACGAGTTGCATTCGTTTTCTGATGCCTGGGGGCATTTGAACATTCCATTTTTTAGTGTTCATCCAATTTTTTTATTTCTGACTTTTACTTTTCTTTGTTGCTGATGAAAAATTATTTTGACTAGGCCAGGCGTTCTGGTTCTGCAGGTTGCATACCGCACGAAAACAGTTTAATCTAGAATGCTAAAACAATTTACAGTGAGCGTAAAATTAGTGCAATAAAATTGTATTACACAAAACAAATCTTAAGGAACACCACTTTCGCACAATTAAATACCTACTTAAACAGTAGGTATAATAAAGATAATTACTACGAATGTAATCTTAAATTCAATTACTTTTATTTCTTTAGTTTTACGAGTAGTACCTATCGGCAATGTTCTCACCAAAGCGATTGCTGGCCCCTTATTCACAACGCTTCGATTCGGCTTCGATTTCGACAAGTCGTATGTCTATCTTATATTGGCATTATGACAGTGAGCGATATAGACATACGATATGTTCGATTCGAATGTTTGTGAACAGCCATGCTTGTCACGTTAATAACCGATTATCGCAATATTATGGCAGTCATTCGGTTAAAAGACGCCCTCTGACAAAGAGACCAGAGAGAGAGAGAGTTTCTGGACTCTGAAAAAGAGTCCAGGTTAAAATTCACCGAACAAAATGAACGCGACGATCGCGCGTTCGCGCAACGATTGCTTTGGTTAGGTCGCGACCTAATGGAGTTGTAAACGGTAATGCATTTCCTCAAATTCCCATTTACATGTAACTACTTAACCTAGGTTCAATTATGTGGGATTTGAACCTGCGACCTCTCGATTGCTAGCCGATTCTATGGCCACTTGGTCATTACAACGTCTATTAGGGTTAGTTAGGCTATTTGTCAATGTTGTACATTTATATTCTGGTAATTACACAAATTCTTAGGTGTTTGTGATTTGTAATGTAGAAATATAGCTGTTTTTAGTTGGAAAGGCTAGCTGATACTCATGCAGGTAGGTTTATGGCCTACCAGGGTTGCAGAATCTGTTCGAAAGAATCGCCGCGGCCCTGGAAAGCAAAGGGCAGTAGAAGGAACACGGTTGGTTTTTAGTCAGTAATAGTCTGACGTAAGAGTTTAAAAACATATACGGAACCTCTAACTCAAATCGCTATGCATATTAACCGACACAACTCATTCAATCATTCACCAATCGTTTGGTCGATTAGCATACACTAAACGAGACAAATTTTAATCGAACTATGTTTAATACAACCAGTTTATCTTGACCCGCGGCAAAAAACGGTACTAAAGTGAAAATGTACTGAATTTGACATTTATTTGACATTTGCCTTAGATAGTGGCGCCACCCTGAAATGTCAAGATATGCTGGTGAATAATAATTATGCAGTTTGTATAGAAATTTTGCCATTTTGTATGCCCCATTGTGTGTTAATATTATTGAGTTAATTCCTTTTGCGAAAATAATAATTATTTGTGTCGTTTACTATTTTGGAGTCGATTGTATTAAAGTTATGGGTAATAGCGTATTAATGGTAACTTCTGGTCATTTTTAGTGCCTGCTAATGGATAGTTACAGCCTTTTTTTTATAAAAGGGTCATAATATTGTGTCTGGATAGGAAAGGCCACGCCTTAAAAATTTTAATCAATTGCTGAAAGTACAAAAAATACAAATCGATTAACAGAATGGTAGAGATAATTGAAGTTTTTTACGCTAAGGTGAGTTTTAATTGTCAAAAAAATCAATTGCAAAAAAATACCTAGAGATCGTTATGAGTGAGGTTCTAGATTTCTAGACAATCTGAGCCACTTTTAGCAAAAACAATTATAGAAAAATAGAGAGCAGCGTGGCCCAATGGTAATTGGACGTTGATTGTGGGTTCAAACCCACTACTTACTTGCTTTTTTGGCGGGTTCATCACTTTGGGCGTACGATTAAGGAAAATATCGTGAGAGAACCGATATCTCCTAGAACCATAAAATCGAAGACGTGACATCTGCCAAACCGCACTGGGCCGGCCCATTCTCTCCCATAGAGAGGCCTGTATCTCAGCAGTGGGAACATTACAGGCTGTTTATGCTAGTGATGGGAAAGTGGGATAACCAAAAGCTACCGAAAATTTAACAAAGAATCGTCCTTGCCATACACTTTTTAATGAACAAGTAGTCTAGCCAACAAGTGCTTTTTGGGTATAATTTTTTTCTCCACCTCCGAAAAATATGACCAAGGTGTCATTCGATTCCAGTTCGTCGTCAAACCATGTCAGAAGCCGTTGAGGCGGTTGAGAAACTCTGACACGCGTGTGTCAGAGTTTCTCAACCGCCTTCTGTGTCTGGGGTCGTTAGACTTTACCAGCCACACGATAAGAAGAAGCCTATGGCGAATAGTGGATCTTAACAAAGGTATTAAAACCGCAATATTCCAAAAAACAATTGAACTGAACTATCGCAAACTCAACATCAAAGTCCCAGCTAAATTGTTTGAGTAATTCCGACATTTTGAACCAACTTAAAGCTGCAAGAAATAATAATAAAAAAGTTCGGACGAACTCCACCGTACGCCACAATATTAAACTAAGTTTAAAGACCTAACGTTTTAATTTTTATTGTGTTCGTGATAAAAGTTGTAGCTTTGTACAGAGGTTATATTAGCTGAACTTTGTTCCATCGGGCCGTGTGTGCCTTGTAGTTTAGTAAATAATCTTTTTGTTAGTTACGGAGTTACCTCTGTTCGGTGCCTGTGAGATGAAGGATTATAAGGTGGATTAAGTAAGTCTTTCCGACGTTATGGCGTTTGAGTGTATTATAGTTTTTTTTTTCTTCCTAGGGATTTATGTGAGAACAGTGCGTCATGCTAGGAGGAAAGATTTTATACAGCAGTTTTGATTAAAGATAAAACTAAGGGAAAAATGTCTTTGTATTGGCAATAAAGAAAATCTTTTCACATCAAGACTCACTTCCGCCCTTCCTAGGGATTTATGTGAGAACGGTGCGTCATGCTAGGATGAAAGATTTTATACAGCAGTTTTGATTAAAGATAAAACTAAGGGAAATATGTTTTTGTACTGGCGATAAAGAAAATCTTTTCACATCAAGACTCACTTCCGCCCTCAGAACTTTTTTTGGGATGGAAAATCACGTTTTACGATAAAACTCAATGCAGCACACTCAAAACATTGTGCTGGTGGATCCTTTCAATACTAATGGAAGGCAATGGGGTATGGTCCAGGTATAGTCTAAAACAAAAACAAAAATGATCGCAATGACGGGGACAACAAGTGTCTTTCAGCTTTGTTAGGGCTCGTTTACGGAGACGCGGGGCGTCGCGCGGCGCGTGCAGAAGGCTCGTCTCGTGCTTTTTTGACGGGTCCACCGCAACAAACGCTGCATTTTAAACTAACGTGCGAAAGTAGCTTCTCGTAAAATCGACGATTGAAATCGTTAACTCTTTCTTAACATCGTCATGTGTTTTTTTTGCATTAAAAACGCAGCACGCGCCGCGCGACTCTCCGCCTGTACGTAAACATGCACTAAGGGTACTTTTACACCCTTTAGTTAAAGTCAAGAAAGTATCATTGGCTTACGATCCAAATTAAAGTAGCTCAAAATGTAACTAAAAAAGTTACTGCAATATCATGTTTTAATTTAAGTATTAACACTTTAAAGCCTTAAATATATAGTGTAGTAAGCCGAAAATGTCATGTCAAATGTCAATTGTATCATGGTTTAAAACACTTTTTGACCGGTAATTACATATTATAAACTTAACATTTACACTTCTTTGACCTTTTAAATTCAGGCTTATGCTCGTAAGACCAAAGAAAATATGGAAGAACTTTGGAACCTACATTAAAGTTTAACTTAGTAATGACTATTTATTGTGACTTTTTAATTAATTTTTGAAATTGTTTTCAGGGCGATTCAATTATCTTTGTATTAAGATAATTAACAAGCAAAGCAAAAGCTCCCACGGACGAAATAATTATTTTTATCCAAGTACCTACTAAATTTAGTTGGATCAAAATTATTCTTAGTCCTGCTGGGGCCCTACTATGACGTCTTAAAACAGTCATAACTTATTCATAATCCAGTGTGGTAAAGAGACGCCACTAGACACACCCTGTATAGTTCTGTCACGTTTCCACACTGAAATAAGATTAAGTTAGGATTGTTTTAAGATTTCATAGTAGGGCACTGATCCGAGACTAATCTGCCCTAGTGTCAATTGTCATACAAATCAGCTCAGTTCAAGAGGTGTGAAAATTACAAAGAGAGTAAGCACAATATTAGTAAGTAACTATAGGTATTCAGAAACGTTTTGGGAAAATGAATTGACTCTGAAATATTTTTTTTTCAGTGTCCAGAAATTCTCCAGCGCTGAGCTGGATTGGATTCCGGGTTGGGCAAAGTTTTAATAGATTTTTTTTTATTAGGATTTTCTCGTAATTTTATGGGAATTACAGGCGTAGTGTTATGAATGTTAAATAATAGAAACACTAACATATAATTGAAAAAAAAAACGGTGCTATTCACAAGAAAAGATCAATAAACTACACACCACCCGTATGTAGTTTATATGTAGATCTAAAAGACGAGAAAGAAATTGATAAATATCATCATCATTCATTACCTATCATTCTCAAGTCAATTCCCCAAGTATAAATTAGCCATAAATTCGTCTAAACATACATGTAAATATGTACTTAATCACATAAAGATAAAATACACATCCATTTAACACCTTAATTAGCATCAAACAATGTAACAAACATGATCTCAATGAACGTAAAGTACTTAAATTAATTTACATTAACTTTACAACAAGAACCCCTTGGGGTTCTTTTTTCAGCAATAATTTACATTTATAATGATTTTCTCGTTACTTGTAGGTGCAATCACCCTAGATGGCATGTAATCATATCCTGCTATATTATGTGGCATGCCATTTGTGTCCTCAATTTGCAATTAAAAGGAATGGTTAATTTTTCACCTGTTAACGATAAGAATAGTTAGGACTAATTTAAGGCTGTAGATTTTGTGATAATAAATAAACAAATAAATAAAAACATTAATGTTTATCCTGTGTCGGTACTGATTTTAATCAACCTTTCTGTTTTGTGTGTTATTTTGATCACTACAGTAAAAATTGCATAACTTTTGAGTAACAGCTAGAGAAGTAATATGGAAGAGGACATGCTGTGCCT
The DNA here is from genome assembly GCA_949316265.1 of Diarsia mendica. Taxonomy (NCBI): domain Eukaryota; kingdom Metazoa; phylum Arthropoda; class Insecta; order Lepidoptera; family Noctuidae; genus Diarsia; species Diarsia mendica. The sequence goes on from OX438904.1 coordinate 5,048,518, forward strand.
TCCCCAAAATTATATGATGCTAGCATACTGGTTTTTACAAATATTTTTGTTACTAACTATGTTTCACGCAATTAGCATGCAGAATTCCTAAATAATTTAGAAATATCTTAGACACGTGCTCGAACTCTTAGACGGCAGGATTTCTAGATTCTTATCGTGAGTGCATGATCAATGACAAACATATATTAAAATGCAGCAGGTATCAACAATAAAGTCACACTGCCCTATACTCCCAAGACTCTTTAAAGCACCAAAGCCAGTCTGACAGCAAAACAAACCTTCAGAATATTATCCATCGTACCTACTTCAAAAAGGTCCTACACTCGAATAAACACAGCACCCATGCAGTCACGCCGCCGATAATTTATTTTATTAGCAGCCATATTGGATTTAAAGTCAATACTTCGAGTCTTCGACATAGCAGAGTACAGTCGGGGCTCAAGTAATTTTATAAAAAGTCAACTATTCCCCGCAATTTGTGCGCGCTACAGTACATAGTCAGCTTTACTGGAAGCTTTTTCTGTCTCATTCCATTTAAATTTCATTTAAACAGGACTGGATTCACTCTGCGGGAATTTCCAGACATATTGAAACTGCTGTGCAATGATTATTGTGGCGGTGAGTGTTTGTATTTTAAATTGTAGCTGCTGTTGCTTTTTGAGACCACTTAACTAAAGATACATTGTTATTTGGGGTAGTAATGGATGCAGTACCTAGGTGTTTAGATGCTCATCGGCACCTAATCCTTGACTTTTATCATTTTCATCTCACAACTGATTAGAACCTCTAAAATTACACTGTATACCTGATTGCATATCATTCATCATTCACAGTAATATAAAATTTAAGAAAAAAATATATTTATTAATTAGTACTAATTTGGTGTAACTAAGTTGTTTTTATTATTTGAATAAATTATGTACAGTAGATGCTAAAAATGTAAAACTAAAAGTTAATACTCACATATATACAGACCAAATAAGACACTTAGGCGCCCCAGTACTCCTCCGCATCGCCGACAACCGGGAAAGTGCCCAGAAGACTGGCAGCATTGCCACGTTGAATGGCAATGCTAATCCTTTGACCAAAGAATGAGCCAGCCCTCTGGTCGCGCGAAGTGTCGACTAGACGGCGCGAGATTTCTTTAAAAAGGACACGTGCACTCGGTCCCCATGGCCCGAGCGTCTCGACCCCAAACGGCTCAAAACTATAATTACCAATGAGGTTACAGTATTTGCGCCGCTTGAGGGACTCAGCAGCTGCAGCAGCAGCGCCCGCACAGCCCGCCGTGCTTGCAACGTGAGATGGCGCAAGGGTGTCGACACAAGTTGCATCCCACACCAAAGGCCTACCCACCTTCCAAGGCACCAACGTCATGCCATCTGGTCTCTTCCCATCGTCACGTACCAAGCCGTTAGGTTCTAAAACCGCAAATAATTCAGTAATATTATTACATGAATTATTTCGTTTTGTCTATGCTGAATTTTGAAAAGAATCTGTTCAATATTTAAAGAACTACGGTCCGATTGCAGTGCGGCTTACGTGTACTTTAGAGTTTGTCATATCATGCAAAGTTATGACGTAAGCATCCACTAAGGAAAGATTTTTCAAAATTCAACCACCAATTGACTGAAATAGGGGGGCAAACTTTGGGGATCCTGTCATACATGTCATACTTAATGACCCGGTTCGATTTCGACACACGAATATTTCCAGACAAGCGAAAGACTGGCTTGATAAAAAGTAGTTATTGTTGTTGATGTTGAATGTTGTTTGTTGTTGTTGTGTTGTAGTAGTTGTTGTTTGTTGTTGTGTATGTAACAGTGTACTCATTGTTGAGGAGCCAAATTAAATAAATAAATAAATAAATAATAGGTTACAATTTCCTTGGTCTTGTCAAGTCTATGGTCCGTAAATTTTTAAATCTCTTTGTCTGTTACCTGAGTAAGTAATTAGGATACTTTTAAATAAATGTGCAGGAAGTATGTTTGCATCGGAAGAAAAACCACTACATACTTACATGCGATGAAAATGATAATCAAAAGCATAACCTACATCAATTTTCCCTGCTATAAGCTGGAAACAAAAACTATCTCCCAGACATAGTTCTATGATAAATGATGATGCTAGTGCAAAATATTCGTCTGGCCGAAAGGTATTGATTTCTGAACGAACTGCTAGCAGAAAAATATGCTTACATCACACAGCCTTTGTCTCCATCGCGGAGATATGGAAGCTGGAAGAGTATGGAGAAGGACTCGGCATTTTATTAATGATCAAAAAAGTAGCGTGTTGAAAATGTTTATAGGGCAAATAGGTACTTTTTAGGGGGTAGTAGCAAAAACAAGTTGAGAGGTTTGATTCCTATTTCAGGCAAAATGTTATGGAGTTTTTCCATCAGAAATTACTAAACTAAACGTAACTGCCGAAATGTAGGAGTACTATTAGGTACACCTGCCTATTCTACCTCTGCTAAGTGTTAACTTAACTTTTACAGAGAAAACAGACAAACCAAGCCACCAATCACCTCTAACTTTACTTTCACCTTGCACAATATAATATTCTAATAATAACATCCTCATAACGATGTATTGTGACCAGGCATTAATTAGTGCTTCCCATTGCATACAACTTGGCTTTCAGCTACATATTTATGTTAATCAAAACAGTTAATGAAGCTCCAATAATATATTATATAAAGTCATAAACACGAGGCCTGTATAGAAACTCGATTTTATTGAAGTCACAATCGTCACTTTGACTTAAATTAAATGTCAATATAATTATTGTGTAGGTACAGTTATTTACAAGCTTTTATTTAGTTTCATTTCTATTAATAGGCATGTCAGTGTGTCGGTAAAAGTTGAATTTACTTATTAAAACTTATTAGTAGTTATATGGCGCCTACAAATGTCAAATTGATCGAACCGCAACGTTAAGCATTACATATCATGTTACGTTCAGAAATTCATCGATCGATCTCTCAAACTGATTGAAAATAATTATGAACGTTGTAATTATGACTTTATGCTTTAATCATTAATCAGAATAAAAACCACCATCTTGTTCTTTTTTTCTGTGAAATAGCACAGACAATATCACAAACAGCGCCATCCTGTCTTTGTTATTCGTGTATCAAAATAACCATAAAGCACTGAATTCTAAATTTAATAAGACTTGTCATGTTGTCAGAAGTTTATTAACCTCACTTGTTTTTAGTTAGATATGTGTTTTCCTTTAATAGAATTATATGTAAAGTTCTTTCATCGACTTTGCATAATTTCGAAACGGTACATGAGAAGTAGTAATGGTTTATTGCAAAAATTACAAACAATATAAAATTATTACCCGTGTTAAATACTTTAGTATATTACTTTACTTTCGTAATTATACTATCACTAAGATAAATTGTAATGTTTCTTTAAAAATATAAATTAATTATAATTTTCTACTTGCTTCAACCATTTTTACAATGCATTTATTTCTCTTTTGCATGTTCGACATGCATTTGCGAAACTTAATTGTTGAACCTACATATAATTATCTATTAATTATTGCGTAGGTTTTGCAGTTTCTTGCACAAGATTGAAGTCATCAAAATGTTTAATCGTAAAATTTCTAAGCTAAATGCAAATTTTATTGCTTATTTTATTACGGAATATTATAATTATGCGTGCACATAAACACTGTAGTCATTTCAGAGTTAAAATAAACTTGGAAAACGTATGTAGATATATCAGATTTAATTAAATAAATAAATAAATAATATTCCACAACTATCACACAACGCCATCTAGTCCCAAGCTAAGCAGAGCTTGTGTTATGGGTACTAGACAACTGATAAACATACTTATATATTTCTAAATACTCGTACATACATATTATAGATAAATTACACCCAGACACAGAACAAATGATCGTGCTCATCACACAAACATTTGTCCTGGGTGGGAATCGAACCCACGACCTCCGGCATAGCAGTTAGGGTCACTAACGACTAGACCAACAGGCCAGTCAGGCCAGTCAATTAAAGTGATCTCCAAAAATTTATTGAAATGGTAATTCAAGTTTCCTTTAATTAGAATCGTGTATTGTTATTTCTGCAGTACCTACTTAGATAGTAAAAACATAAAGTATATAAAGTGCAATTTGTAAGAGGAAATGATGCATTTCCTGAGCAGATACGTTAACCACTTGATATTCTATTGAAATAGACAGTTGTCTACTGTTCAATGTGAATGGTGGTAGTTGCAGGATGCAATTTTATTTGAGCTACATAATCTGAGCCGTTATTGAAGAATTACAAAATCTTTACATTCTTCATCATTAGTATGACCTGCGACCAACAAATATTTTTACCAAAAAAGAAAAAGCCCTCTCCACGCTCAGACAACCAGAGCATTTCAGGATTTGGAACAAAGGACGGAGTTACACGAGTGAGTGAGAGGGCAAACATAATCCACTTATACGTCACGCGCGGGTTGTTCCCATACATTTTTACTGGAGAAAATTCGGGAATACCCTTAATGCATATTAAGCCGGGATCCCGAGTTATTTGCTATGAGGTATCGGTATACCTATTGAAATGAAATTTTCCGCAGTGTGGGCTTTTGGGATAACGAAGGTTCTGCACACTTTTGTAGGTAAGAATGTGACCCTTCCCGAGTTCGGCCGGCCAGATTATTGTTTCAAGTACTATATTTGGAATACCGCAAAGCGGTTTGGAAAACGGTCGGCTATTCATAGAATTTATGCAAAATTTAATACATGTTTTGTAAAATGAAATATTTAATAGTTGCGGTTTCGACATTCATTACGTATTATGTGTTTTAGCTAGTACATTTATAAATGAACGGGGTATATTAAGTAGATCGCCGGATAAATGTAAGTGCTTCTAACATTCATTTATCCTGTTATGCTTATAATCTTTTAGCGGCAAGTAGTGTAGTTTATAGTGTCGTTATAATAAGTGGTTAATGTGGGATCAAAACGTCTTAAACGCTTATAAGGAAGTGATAATATCTAATTACTTTGACCACGCATTAACTGGTTCTGTCTCTAATTTAATCGGAGTAAGCGAAGTATAATTATTTTGTGCTTGAGCTTCGCTTAGTTAGACGTTATTATGAAGGACAAATATATAAGAAGGTGTAAAAGCTTGTGAATAGAAATGAATGAAATTATCACAATACTCAAGAATCATGCTTAAATTCATTTGTTTGGCATTAAAAGATCAACTCATACAATGTTGTGTGCGGAACCCTGTTGTTTTTCCGTATTTCTTTTTTTATAAAACCATCCGATATTTCATTATAAATCGACATGTGAAGACTTTGATAGACTTTTTTTATAAATAACCCCTGATTTTATGTTTTGTACACAAGCTTTTTCTTTCCTCCTGATGTTTTGGTATTTAAGTCCATAAACACCAAGACAGAGGAGAATGGAAGAAAAAGCCGCATTGTGCCGACCCCAAATGGAATAGGACAAGGGCAGGATGATGATGATGAGTCTATAAACACCAACTGAGGGAGAAAATGTACATTAACAGGTAATTGGCACAAGTCCTATAACGACTCCAACAAATTCCTGATAAAAAAACCATTTTCCCCGACTTGGATTTAAGCACAGTACCTTATGTTTTATACGAGTAATACGGTTTGTGACTACTAGACAAATTAATACATATAAATATCTACAAAACATTCATAACATCAACATAACATCACGCCTGTAATCCCCAAAGGGTTAGGCAGAGGTGTACCTAATAGTACCTACACTTACATTTCGCCAGTTATGTTTAAGTCCCATGTAATAGGGGGCGAGCCTATTGCCATCAACCGGGCACAAATTCAGACTTCGTGGCTGTTAGTGGTAAATTCCTTATGGAAGAACACTAACACTTTGCCCGACCCAGGAATTGAACCCAGGACCTCATCCTCAGCAGACGCTCTTGCGACCACTAGACCAACGAGGCAGTCATCAATCTATAAAACAATACCGTTAATCTCTACCATAATTTCTTATTATAAATTAATACATAGATTTTCTTCCACTAAAATAATCATGGCCATTAGAGAACAAGCAAGAAACGTCTTACTAATACTTATTAATAGGGTTTAATATAATAATATTAATTGCAGCCTGGTTCTCAGCGAACCCCGGGTTAAGACCTCATCTAATCTGTTTAGAAACATAGGCATTAACGATTTCTTAAACGATTTACATTAGTAAACGTAAACTTATAAATAAGTATCATTTTAAGTCGGATATATTACTGTTAGTTATTTTAATCGTAATCAGAGAGACTTCATTATATTTAAGCTAAACTGGAGATACGTTTTGTAACTTTTTAGTATTTTAAATCTTAAAGTAAAGTGAATGTTATAAGTTTTATTAAACGAAGATTATCTAATTTTATTTTATATGTCATATTAATTAATCCTTATTTTATATTTTATGGTAATAATTATGATCCATATTTTATTTTTCATTCTTTTCATTATCTGCCAACAACAGTCAGTGTACTGATGGGCCTGTTTGAATTCCGATCTATTTGATAGATTCCGATCTGCCCCACCGGTGCGTGGTTGCCTCTGAATCAACGCACCTAGTACCACCTCTGTCACCAGTGGTGACAGATGCCACTTGAATAGAGATGTTAACAAAAAAAAACTAATTAGTCCGTCAGATAGATTTCCAAAAAATATTGGACACGTATTTTTTCTTTTTTCGCGTAAACAAACAATGAGGACGATACAGTGCTTTGAAAACTCGTGTGACGTCATATTCTAAGACATTAGTATAGCATTTCTTAGCGAGCAGTGACGTCACAACCTCCCACTTAAATCTTTGACGCGTTTTATTATTTATTTAAACTTCATACACAAACGTGGTACATAGGCGGACTTAATGCCACAAGGCATACTCTACCAGTCAACCTTAGGGTATCAATCAAGTGGCGGTAAGTCCCCTCTTTGAGGAGTGGCTGGAGAGGCGCCACGGCGCCCTCACCTACCGTCTGACGCAGGTCCTCACCGGACACGGGTGTTTCGGGAGGTACCTGTACCGAATCAGGCGGGAGGAAACGCCCGGATGCTTCCACTGCGAGGATCGACCGGAGGACACGGTGGAGCACACTGTGGAGGCGTGCCCTGCTTGGGCAGAGCCCCGCCGTGTTCTCGTAGCGGCGATCGGCGGCGGCGACCTCTCGCGTCCGGCCCTGGTGCAAGCCATGGTCCGGGGCGAGGAGGAATGGGATGCCGTCGCCTCCTTCTGCGAAGCAGTGATGCTAGCGAAGGAGGTGGCGGAACGAGAGAGGGAGAGAACCTCTCAACGTCCCAGCCGCCGTGGAAGGCGCTCCGGGCGCCGGGGGGCACGCGATGACCTCCGGCCACCGTAGACGCGGGCCTGTGGACGGTGAGTAACGGGCTAGCTCGCCGTCCGGCCGTCGTCATGACGGCAACAGACCGTGTCGGCGGCGCGTACGTGTTCCACGCGCGCCTCAAAGAGATGTCAGCAAGGAGGGGCCCGCAAGGGCCGACGCCCGTCGGGGCTGTGGCTTGTCGAAAGGATAACGCGGCTCCGACACAAGGGCGAAGAAGGAACATGGGTTTGGTTTTTAGTCAGTAGAAGTCTGACACTCCCCTTCTATCTGCCCAAGAGCGGGGGGGGGGTTATTCGATGATTTTCCACCCACCAAAAAAAAAAAAAGGGTATCAATCAATCAACTATCCAAACTATCTTATGGTATCTTCGTCAATTTTTATTGATTTGATAAAACAAAAAATATGTATCCAATATTTTTCGATAATTTACCTGACTGACTAATTAGAATCATATTTTTTTTAGCTAGTAAACATCCCTATTGGTGGAATCCTCCACCAGTGGTGGCAGATTCGATTATCAAGTAGCTGTCAGCCACCACCAAAATTTGAAGTCACCCAAATAAATTGGACTAGAGGCAGAATAATAATGATGATACTCTCTAGCAAATTAAATAGTGGCAATTTCCCCCTTTTAAAATCATCCTATAGAAAAGATAACCCTCACATTAGACCTCATAAGATTTCACTTAATTTTACGATATAACCCTTTATATACCTGTTTCAAAAGATTTATACTAGCAATGAACATCGCAATTAGATACAAGACGCGAGTTAATACGTAAAGTTTAATAACTCACTATATAATATTCATTAGTGGTGCTTAAGTTTACTATACGAAGGAATATTTCAGTCTTTTATACTTACTAATAGTTAGGTAGTGATAGGTAGTCGAAGTCAAGATTTTAATTGTACAGTGGTAGATAATTGACCAAGGCATTAAGTGCGCCTTTGTACGATTTTTGTGCATAAAGTTTTAATAAATAAATACATAATTATAGCCAATTACTATGAAATGTGGATGTACTATAATAGTACACTCTTGTAAACATTAGTATTTGTTTGATAAAATTAACGTGAGATCATCCCGACCCAGTCCAAAGTTTATGACGGATTTTAGTACTACATGACGTGGCCTCGGCACAAGGGCAAAGAAGGAACATGGGTTCGGTTTTTAGTCAGTAGAAGTCTGACACTTCCCTTCGCTCTGCCCAAGAGCGGGGGGGTCAATTGATGATTTTCCACCAACCAAAAAAAAAAAAAGGGTGTAAAAGTACCGTTAACGAAGACCACGTTTTCCCCCGTCACTGTGTTTTTTTTTGTTTCTAGACCATACCTAGGGAACCCCCTAGTTACGGAGATATTGGGGGTCAAAGTTCCAAATCACAGCAGTTTTATTAAATCTTAGTTTTTCAGGTTACAACTCTACTTAAAAATTACCTCCATTCATTCATTCATGGCAGAATTTGAATCTTTATCCCAAGAAAAGTTGTTTCCTAGCATTAAATTTCTGTAATATTCTGTTTATGTGTATGTTTGTTACTGGTATATATTCGGATACTAGAATTTATTTTTATATGTGTATACATTAGTATGTATGTTTATTTTCTATGGATATGCTTTTGTTCCTAATAATTTTATTTATTAGAAATGTAGACACACTGTGTCTACATTTCTAATCCAACTTTCCTCTCGCAGGTCTGCTGGAAGAAATTTCTTTTGAAATAAGCAGTACCTTTGTGCTCTTCTATTTGTTATGTCTTTATCCTTTTTTGTATTTTGTGTGTGCAAAAATAAATAAATAAACAATTTTTGCGAAGGGGTACTTAGTTTTTAACGCTTTGTTGACAGTTTTGTGAAGCGTCCATGTACACCCCGTATGTATGTGTTTCAAATATAGGTATACCTACAACATCATCTACCTAGACTTTTTATAACTGTGTTGGGATCCGTTTCCAGTCTAACTGGTTGCAGATGAATATTACTTTACATGGAAGGACTGCCTATCTCCCGTCGGGGCTGCGGGCAGTTGGAAAGAGATACTGCGGCCTCGACACAAAGGGCTACGAAGGAACTGGATAGTTTTTAGTCAGTAGAAGTCTGACACTCCCTATCGCTCTGCCCGGAGTGGGAGGAGTCATTTAATTTTGGTGAATTGCAGAGTGGCATCTGCAAAAAAAAGATTTCCTATCTGACCTTTATATTTATAGTCGAATTAGTAATGAGTAATATAAAACTTGCGCTTGCAAAACTTTATAGACACACACACAACAAATAATACCTTGTTCATGTTGCCAGCAGGAAACCACATTCAAGTTCTGTTGATTGAGTTGAAATAATACATCATCCCTTATATAGAGACGTCAATAGTTATGTAGATAACTGCAACGGTATTGACAGGCCGATAACGTATCGACTGCAAACTCCTTTACAAGCCGTTTCCTTAGTTAACCGCGACAAATAACTGGAATATTGGTATTTTACTAGTTTGTCGTCATCATCATTTTGTGCACGGTTGATGGCAATAGGCTTACTCTCATTACATGGAAATTAAACATAGCTGGTTAAATGTGGATATACTATTGGTTACCCCTCTGCCAAACCGTAAAAGCGCGATGTTATGGTATCTAATTTAGGTTTATAATCCACTAGCTTTTGCCAGCGTATCTAATTTAGGTTTATAATCCACTAGCTTTTGCCAGCGGCTTCGCCCGCGTGAAAATGTCGATTTTCCATACAAACTTTCATCCCCTATTTAAATCCCTTTGGGGTTGATTTCGAAAAATCCTTTCTTATTCCTTGTCTACATTATAAAGGGAACCTCTGTGCAAAATTTCAGCTTTCTAGGTCCAAGGGTTTGGGCTGGGCGTTGATGAGTCAGTCAGTCAGTCAGGACTTCTCTCTTTATTTAAATAGAAGAAGATAGATAGAAGACAGATTTGTGTATTGTTGGTAGTCGTTACAGGTAGTCAGTGACCTGAAATTCTGACATCCAGTCTTACCAAAGGGTATCGTATTACCTAGTCTTAACTGGGTTGTGGAGGTCAGATAGGCAGTCGCTCCATGTAAAATACTCTGCCGTCGTAAGAAAAAGGGGCACAACTAACATTTTGACAAAAAATGAGTTATATACATATTTGGAATCAGAAAAAAAAGGCGCATCTGCTCAATTTTTCGTAGAATTTTCTCATCAAGGAATTCGGAGATACAGTAGGCTCAAAAGGCACAAATTACACTAATATTCATGTTTTATAGAACGAAAAGGCACATTTATTTACCATTATATTGAAAAGGCACAAATACGTAGATGTGACTATTAATTCATACAGATTTTAACTAAAATCTACTTTGAAAAGGCACACTTAACATAAAAACCAACATAACATAAAGAAAAGGCTCAAATGCCCAGATGTGCCCTGTCTACATAATTAATGATCCATGCATGTCTCAATTAATTTACGTATAAAAGGCACAAATAACCAGTTGTGCCTTTTCTTTAAATTATTTAGGATTAGGGGTTAGGAAAAAAAGTCAGGGTTTGATTGAAACGCGCCAGTTGTGCCTGCGACGTCGAAGTGACTCTACGCTTGTCCTTATGGCTATTGATGCTATTGAGTTCCTCAGGGGTCTGTTCTCTTCGCGACATTTTTCCTGCTGCACATCAATGACCTCCTTGTTCCTGGCATTGTTGGGTACACAGATGACAGCACTGTCCTGGAGAGTTATACAACTAGCGCAAAAGCGATGAAGTACGTTCATTGAGAGAGGCCATGGTAGAGCGAACGAATTCAGCCTTAAGTCTTGTCTCCAAGTGGGGTAACGAGAATCTGGTTGATTTCAACGCCACCTAAACGCAATTGTGTCTATTCACCGCCAAAAGGAGTCCGTTTAATCTGGCCCCTACTTTCCGGAGTATGTCTGTACAAGTTACCGACAGTCTCGAGCTTCGTCAGCTGAACTTCGGCGCCTATATTGAGTCGAAAGCTCAAACTGCGGCAAAAAAGCTGGGTGTCCTAAATAAGGTTGAGCGGTACTTCAACACAGCTTTCAGTATTACATAAAGCTCAAGTCCGGTATGCATGGAGTATTGCTGTCCCCTTTGGGATGGCTCAGCCAAATACCAACTTGCCACACTTGACTCTGTAGAGCGCAGAGCCAGGAGGCTAATTGGCAACGATAAGCTGTTTGCCAAGCTACATAGCCCCGCCGCAAAGTTGCATGTCTGTCGGTCTTCTACAGACTGTACTTCGGAGAGTGTGCGCAGGAGCTTCCACCATCCTTCTTCCATCGGGAGACTAGACGTACTGCAAGTTATCACCCATTCCTTGTCGATGTTCCACACATTCGAACAAAGCACTTTGCTAATTCTTTTATTAAGCGCATGCGACCTGTGTGTTCCACCTGCGTCGGTTTTCCCAAGTTCATATAACCCCAATCTATCGACATCGTCGACCTCATCTCTGCCCTTAGCCCTTAAAATAATAATAAAAAAAAAATACGGGGACTTATAAGCTATTTCCTGTAAACGAACAATATTATAATTAGAATAAGCTCTAATAGAGTAGCTTATTAAAGGATATGTTTTATTATAATTATAGTTTATTAATCTTTCTTCACATGATTATTTGTTTTTTTTTTATAGAAAACCTTAAGTCAATTTACATTATAAAGGCGCAATTAGACAAAATGTGCCCATTATTTTAGACTCAATAACCAATTTGCTGCAATATTAAAAAGAAAGGTCACATTTGGTTATTTATGCCTTTTCTTTGTAGTGAGTGGTATTTTTCAAGTATTTTTTTTTTAAGTTGAAAGGAATAATTTGAATTTATTTAATAACTACTTATATATAAAAACTAAAAAGTAAAAAAAAAAATAGTACTAACCTTCACTCATATATCATCAGTATTTTTTTTTTCTTTTAATCAATACATTTCCACACTATGAAGCAGAATATGGTAAAACTTTAATCCCAATTATCTCAAATTTACCAAAATGCTAGTTGTGCCCCTCTCCCGTACGACGGCAGTACTGGTATTTAGCTGCATCCGGTTAGACTGGAAGCCGACCCCAATATAGTTGGGAAAAGGCTAGGCAGATGATGTGTATTGTTGGTCTTTTAAAATGTTTTGGATGCTGTAAAAAATTAAGTCTCATCATTTTACCCAACTGCTTGGAAATGTCGTTTTTAGGTTTCTGTAGCCGAATGTTTACTAGATTTGATAGTTATTTCCAGAAGATTTAATAGTCAATCACTTAGTTGGCAACTGCTGATCCAATTTGGCCAGATATATACCCCATATTCGACCCATCTCAGATTATAGAATGTGAGTGTGGAGATGGATCTCAGATATTATGCTGGGGAACCTAATATATTCCACAACTCCTCTGATACCCCTCGTGTATATCTGACTGCATGGTCTACGACTTAAAACTTGTCCAGGTACTTGTGAGAAGAAGAATCAGGAGTCAATTTTGCGCCGCGCGTCGGCAAAATATTATATGTGAGACTTAGAATAAACAAAACAACACAGAAACACTTAATATACACTATAAAATGAAGAAGCTCAATTTGTTGAATGAAGATCTCACCTTATTTTGATGACATTGTGTTCTTTGGGAAATCTTCGTTAACGCTTATCCATCAAATTAGTTTGCGAGAATGTAGCAGCTTGATTTGCAAAGTATTTTGTCATATAGGGTCCATTTTCATGTTCACCGTCAAAGCCATTTTACTGTGGGATAATCTCTTCTATGTTTGTCCAGCGGTTTCCAAGCCAAAACAAACTTGTAGGATCTCCATTCTCCCAAATCAAAACAACTTTGACCTTTCCCAGCCTCCACTCTTCACCACAACACAGTATATAAACACATATACAACCACTCAACTCCACGAGTTGTTGATCAACAACAAAAGCACCACCCACTATCCGTCTTGAAAAACCACATCAAGTACCCGAAAATCAATTAAAAACATTTAAATGAGTTTTAAAACGATTTAAAATCTGGCAGTGTGTTCAGCACGACACCCCGGCTTGCACTGGTGAGCTAAATGAGAAAGGTTTCCCTATTTCTTCCCATTCGAGAGAGAATATAAAACTCTTTTTCGCCTTTTTTTTTACTTCCAACTTCGTCTTAATATGCCACCCGCTCGGACCTTGGGGTGATGGCTTAGGAACCGCTTAGAAGGGGCAGACGCTAAAAATATTAAGTTGATCCTTCGTTCCAAATTCTTAAATCTATTGCTTCTTATCGTTTACCATAATAAAACTTAAGCAGACCACAAATGCCAGTACGAAATTGGAGTTGACAATAACCGCAAGCGACAATGCCGCACTCCGAACGTATGGTCCTAACTTTAAGCAGCATTAAGCGATAGAAATTCTCTTTCATCAGTTTCGTGAAAAGACAAACCAAAAAATATTTGCAGTCTGCAGTTGCCCCTCGGCCGCAGCGTCAAACGGCAATGCCGCCATCTACAAAAGCGTTTTCAAAGAGTTTCATTCTCCTGTCGATAGAAGGGTGGGTTTAAGTCAGTAGAAGTCTGACACTCCGCCCATAGCGGCAGGAGTCATTTTATGATTACAAATACAACAAAAAAAAAACTGCGGTCGTGTCGCTGTTTCGGTTATAGTGATTTGGGCAGCTCTGCAAATGCAGTTGCAATCGCCTTAGCAACTAAAAATGTTCCAAGTTTGTTCTTTACTTAAGAGTAGTTATAATTAAGAAGGGATTTCGAACGAAAAACCGGTTGCATTGGTGTTCTGCACCAATTAATACGGCTATTATGTTTTATGACATTTTTATGATGATTTTACGGCCTCATTGGCCTCGTGATGGTATGCACCGCTTCGGAACGGAGACGCTTTGAAGGTGCCTCGTGGTGTGTAGGTAACGAATGATGCTAATGTTATTGACAAGGAATGCTCTCAGAAAATTCCGCCACGGCTTTTAAACATTATTTGTTTGAATTACGTGAAACATCCACTGAAGATTTGGAGAATTCCATCTCTTTCGCACTAAAATCGTATTAAGACAGTCTTCAATATTCTGTCTCCTTAAAAGTTATCATTTCAGGGTGAGTTTCAGGAACACATACCAGACATTTCGGGGTTCTGTTAACTTTTTTTTTGTAGTGACGCATCTCAAAACATACTTGTCGTGACTTATTTATTTCTTCCTATCCCCAAAGACAAACACGAGAATATAACTCAACATCACACTCGGTAATCCACGGAAGCTAGGGCGGAGATACACTGCTGTTTGAAGATTCTGGATAGAAGAACCCAATAATACTTTTGCTTGACTGTATTTCGTTACTCCGAAGTTCGAAATACCGAAGTACGGTATACAGAAAGTTTGTGAGTCCTAATTATAGACCAGTGCCGAAGCCTGCAAAAATGGTAAAAAATGAAAAAAAATTACAGTAGGATGAAACCCAATGGAAAAAGTAGAGAATATAACAAAAATTAAAGGAAAAATAAATTACGGTCGATCTGAGGTCGGGAAGTGGGGGTGGGGGGGTTTTTAAGGGGGGAAAGCGCAGCAGCTGATTTTGCATTTTCTGAGAAAATTTACCATTGCAATGTATATTTTTATACATCATCAGAAAGTAGAGATTATAAGGAACACAACGCCCACTGACTTTTTAAAAAAAGCTGATATTTTGACGTCAGAATTTTCGATTGAAAATATGGCTGATTTTTCGATACTAAGTCAATAATAAGGTGAAAAATAAATATTTTTAATCAAAAAAAAATTACAGTGTATTTAGGGCATAAAAAGGTAAGTTTTCACTAAATTTGGTGAAAAAAAAAATGTTTTTTGTAAAAGATAACAATTAAAAACCAGAAACTTGGTTATTTGAATTTTTCGCATACATTTTGAGGTTATGTGAAAAAAGTGTTCAAATCAAAGTTGTAGATCTTTTTATTCTCTACAAGTTTGCTATTTAACTTTTTTCCATAGGACTTGTAGTTTTGCCGGAAATCGAGATAAACCGCTTTCCCCCCTTAAAACCCCCCCCACCCCCACTTCCCGAACTCGGATCGACCGTAATTTATTTTTCCTTTCATTTTGATCATATTCCCCTCCTTTTCGAATGGGTTTCATCCTACTGTAATTTTTTTTGGTTTCAAAAATTATCGACCCTGGTCTATTACGTTAGTTAGAATGTACGCTGTCTTAATGAGGTCTTGGCTGACCTGAAACAATTCAGGTCAGCACAATCCAATACCTCATTCCTGTATCAACGAGGCAGTTGAGGGGTCAAATCATCCAAAGTATTTATTGATTTTAGGTAGGTATACTATAAACAACAACTTTATCAGAAACCTTGGATCTCTAAGCGTTAACAAACGTGTATTTGCATTTATTTTGTAAAACGTCCGTGCATATCGTCTATACTCAAGAACAACCACATCGGGTAAAGATATTCAAACATAAACTGAAGATTATACTGAAGTATTCAACAATCTCGTATGGCCTATAACCTCAAGTATGTCTATCTGATGTCTAAATGTCTTGTATGTAAGAAAATCTACCGTTAGATCAAGATGTTGACTTAATCGCTTGATTTTAATAATCATTTATGTGCCTATAAAACCTAGATAAAGTTGATACAGGAACATGGAGATTGGCATAAGGAAATAGAAGCCTATAAACTTAAACTCAAAGCATTTATTTCTAAAAGACCATTACAGGCAGTTTTGAATGACAGAAAAACAAGAGACGGGAAGCTATACATGCAGTCACAAGGCATAATAACTTGTGTAAGTACTATGCGGATTGGCAGATGTCACATGTCTTCGAATTTTTTGGTTCTAAGACATGCCGGTTTCCTCACGATGTTTTCCTTCACCGTTTTGAGAGCAGCGGTGATGAAATAAATTACACAAAGTAATGCGCCTGCCTGGGTTCGAACCGGGCCGGCGTGGTGGATTATAGCCCATCCCTCTCCTGGAGAGGAGGCCTGAGTCCCTGCAGTGGGAACATTATAGGCTGATAATGATGATGATGATGTAAGTACTGTAGTTAAATTCCAAAGCGTAGATCTCTATGGAGAATGGTCAAGAAACTCCATGCACAGGGTGAATTCAGGCAGTCAATGATGTTGATATGTAGGTATATTATTGGTGTTCGGTTTTCTCGAGAGACTTCCAGTAAAAAATGATTTTTTTTTAAAAGGTAGCCAGTGGTCACTAAGTTCAGTTTTTATCTAATATTGATCTAAAAATGGTGTCTGTTTTGGACACCTCTGTACAACCTCTTATTCAAATAGACGACACGGTTTGCGCAGTGGCTAAGCGATTGGACTGCTGCGCTACGTGTCGCGGGTTCGATCCCCGCACGGAACAAGTATTTGTATGGCCTACAGATAGTTGTTTCGGGTCTGGGCGTGTTTGTGTATGTGAGTTTAAATGTTTGTAAACGCACCCACGATACAGGAGAAATTCCTAGAGTGGGGCAACGTTTTTTTAAATAAAAAAAAATATATATGTGAATGGCAAATCAATACGCTTTTATTGTTGCTAGCAATTAGTCAATCATAATGTCAGTAATCAAATAATTTATGGGTTATGAAATTGCATAAAATAGTCATACCATTCACTTGAAAAACAAACATGCAATTAGTAAGTTTGAAATGGGTAAGTATTAAGAAAATAATATGTTTCCCTATTCATTTATGTATATTTTAAATGACAACTAAAATTGAATGATTAATTTTAATTGTATTATCTCGGTTTCAAAATAAGACTTTCAACTACATTTTACTAGAATTTTAGGAATCGGCACAGTAGTTTTGAAGATACCCCTTTTTTTTTTTTTTTTGTTGGGTGGAAAATCATCGAATGACCCCTCCCGCTCTGCCCAAGGCAGTCAATGATGTTGATATGTAGGTATATTATTGGTGTTCGGTTTTCTCGAGAGACTTCCAGTAAAAAATGATTTTTTTTTAAAAGGTAGCCAGTGGTCACTAAGTTCAGTTTTTATCTAATATTGATCTAAAAATGGTGTCTGTTTTGGACACCTCTGTACAACCTCTTATTCAAATAGACGACACGGTTTGCGCAGTGGCTAAGCGATTGGACTGCTGCGCTACGTGTCGCGGGTTCGATCCCCGCACGGAACAAGTATTTGTATGGCCTACAGATAGTTGTTTCGGGTCTGGGCGTGTTTGTGTATGTGAGTTTAAATGTTTGTAAACGCACCCACGATACAGGAGAAATTCCTAGAGTGGGGCAACGTTTTTTTAAATAAAAAAAAATATATATGTGAATGGCAAATCAATACGCTTTTATTGTTGCTAGCAATTAGTCAATCATAATGTCAGTAATCAAATAATTTATGGGTTATGAAATTGCATAAAATAGTCATACCATTCACTTGAAAAACAAACATGCAATTAGTAAGTTTGAAATGGGTAAGTATTAAGAAAATAATATGTTTCCCTATTCATTTATGTATATTTTAAATGACAACTAAAATTGAATGATTAATTTTAATTGTATTATCTCGGTTTCAAAATAAGACTTTCAACTACATTTTACTAGAATTTTAGGAATCGGCACAGTAGTTTTGAAGATACCCCTTTTTTTTTTTTTTTTGTTGGGTGGAAAATCATCGAATGACCCCTCCCGCTCTTGGGCAGAGCGAAGGGGAGTGTCAGACTTCTACTGACTAAAAACCGAACCCATGTTCCTTCCCCGCCCTTGCGCCGAGACCACGTAATCTAGTACAAAAATCCGCGGCCCCGACGGGCTTGAAGATACCCCTACATACAAACTTACTAACAAAATGTCACCTCTTTATAAATCAGACTTTGGTGTACAATGGTAAATGACAACGTTCAGCTTCTACCATCCCGTTGGGGCTGGTTGTTCGAAATAGATACCGCGGCCTCGGCATAAAGGGCTCAGAAGGAATATGTGTGGTTTTTAGTCAGTAGGTAGTAGTCTGACACTTCCTACCGCCCTGCCTAGAGCGGGAGGTGGCATTTGAAGATTTCCCACAATACAAAAAAAGCTTCTACCATTGCCGTACCTACCATTTTCTATACGTAGTCCCTAAACGCGCAGTCGCATCATCCACCTCCCCAAAACCAAGTCCTGAGCCACATCTAAGTCTTCATGAGTCTACGTGAAAGGGGAGGTTGTGTTAATCGCGGCGCCACCCCCAGTCTTCGTTAGTCTAGAATTAATTCGTTGATAAGACGCCGCGCCTCCCAGCGATGCTGTCTTGAGATCACAGGGCTGCTACACAGAGGAAAATCCCTCGCAAAATGTTTTTTTTTTTTATTTGAAGACGATGGAGTGAAAAACTAAATTTGGGGTAAGCGCAACATGTCTTCCTCTTCCATATTTCTCTATTTCTCAGCAGTATGTGACTACCCGTCGGGGCTGTGGGTCCCGTCGGGGCTGTGGATTATCGAAAGGATAACGCGGCTCCGACACAAGGGCGAAGAAGGAGTTTGGTTTTTAGTCAGTAGAAGTCTGACACTCCCCTTCGTTCTGCCCAAGAGAGGGGGGGGGGGGTTATTAGATGATTTTCCACCCACCAAAAAAAAAAAGCAGTATGTGACTAAAACGTGATGTAAGTATATTAATGTTGGTGAATGTAGAGAGAGAGGTAGGCCAAAGTACAGATGTATGGATTGTGTGAAGCATGTTACGAAAGAGGAGTAAATGATTTGTGACGTCTGCAATGGGATAAGGGAAGGACGATAATGGTTTGCAGATGGTTGAGTTCGTTGAAGTTTGGGTCAGTTTGTACAATGTTGGCAGGATGTATGTATGGCTTTCAGACCGACCCGAAGTGGAAATTATGTTTTTTCCTACTCTACCCAGTGCGCTTTTCTTGTGGTCGCCACTGTTGATTCTGGCTAACAGGAGTTTCAGTGGTTTGGGAATAGTGTGGCGGGCTTGTCCCATTTAAAAAAAAAAGACCGACCCGCACTGGGCCTGCGTGGTGGATTATAGAGCCCATGCCCATCCCTCTCCTAGAGAGGAGGCCTGAGTCCATGTAGTGGGAACATTATTGGCTGGTGATGATGATGTATGACTTGTCCTATTGTTGTTGACCTATTGTTTGACAATTCTGCGCGATTCATGTGACACAGTGGTTATGTGTGAGTGTGTTTTGAGTGGGTTAATGAATCCATCCAACCACTAAGTGGACCGGGGACCTGGTGAAGGTTACAGGAATCCACTGGTTGTGAGACGCACATGACAGGTCAATGTGACGACACTTGGAGGAGGCCTATGTCCAGCAGTGGACTTCTTTCGGCCGGATTGACTTGATTGAGTCGTTAAGCTGAAACAAAGATTTAAAACGAAACAGTAAAACGTCGTGAGGAAACTGGCATGTCTTAGAACTAAAAATTCCGAGACATGTGATATCTACCAATCCGCACTGGGCCCGCGTGGTGGATTTTAGCCCATCCCTCTCCTAGAGAGGAGGCCTGAGTCACTGCAATGGGACATTATAGGCTGTTAATGATAATGATGGTGATAATACAGAAAACAGTTTTTATCATTGATTGGTACAAAGCTAGGCTGATGAAATGTGACGGCATGGTTGGCGCAGTGGCTGAGCGATCGGACTGCTACGCTGTGTGTCGCGGGGTTCGATCCCCACACGGAACAAATATTTCTAAGGCCTACAGATAGTTGTTTCGGGTCTGGGTGTGTTTGTGTATGTGAGTTTAAATGTTTGTATACGCACCCACGATACAGGAGTAATCCTAGTGTGCGACAACATTTTTAAAAATATATATATATAGGTAAATAAACTCTGTCTTTATGACTAATATTGTCACTTGTATAGCTCGTAATATTTGGATGTCCTTCCTTGTAGCCATGCTAATGCAGCTCGAAACTCAGTGCATCTCAAAGCAAAAATGTAACAGTCATGAAAAAACGACACCACAAACTAGCACAAAGGTTAAACCCAAAAACATTTCAAAAGGATTCTTTTATTTATGCATCAATTTTCCGAACGTAGCCAACCCTGAAATCCAAGAGCAAATTAAAAAGACGACCACAAGATCGCCCCGGGGGGGTTGGGGGAGAAATTACACCCCCCAAGCCTACGTTGACCCTCTTTAATGAACATTGCACTGCATGCTATCTCTGTCTCTCCTCCAGTATCCTCGATATATTCCCTTTTCTATCTCCCTCTAATGGTGGAGACTTTACAGTGACATCAATTGTCTGCGTTGCATTTTATACGAAAACAGTTTTGGTATGGCGGGGTCGTTTCTTTAGATATTTGAATAGGATACGATGATGATGAAATGAATTAAATGAAAAATGTTTTATTGCAAAAAGGTATCGTATAGTCATTATTGGCAAAAATTGTTGGAACCTTTTTGAGTTTCGTATATTGTCTGGTTAATCTAGGTGACAGGCAGTTAATTAAGGAGTTGCTCAGTTGCAACCTAGGATTAGTACTCATGCGGTGATGACGGAAATAGGTTCGACCCCCAGGATGTAAATGTGGCGAAATATGTATGTATTGTAGACTAGGGCTCTAATTATCTTAACGATAAGATGATAATCATTATGATAAGTTTGGCTAAATAACAATTTACATTAAAGATGTTATGTTTCATCACATGTGATGTGACCCAGTGAATAGGTAATAGGTACATTAAAAAAAAAGTACCTCCGATATGTTCTTACTATTATCGATACATGACATTAGTACTTATAGGTCAAGTTCGAACTCGTCAAGATGGTTACTTTCGATTAAAACATCAGTCTTCAATATAATATTAATTACCACACGCCCTTTACCTTTCAAACACATAATAATATTATACCAACTATAATGAATCAATTGAAATAAAAGTTCGAAATGTCATTTATCTTACACAAGAAATATCCCCGTAACTTTTTTTTTTTTTTTTTTGGGTGGGTGGAAAATCATCGAATGACCCCCCCCCCCGCTCTTGGGCAGAGCGAAGGGGAGTGTCAGACTTCTACTGACTAAAAACCGAACCCATGTTCCTTCTTTGCCCTTGCGCCGAGGCCACGTAATCTAGTACAAAATACCGCGGCCCCGACGTATATCCCCGTACCTTAAGAGGGAACTGAGATCGACGTTTCGTAAACACCTTTTTAACCCTCGAAAACTGAGCCGATTCAAAAATATTTGACATCAAAATAAGAAATATGTATGTTTGGTTGGGTGCGTATGTTTAGGTTCCAAGTTCCAACAACCAATTTTTCTTGTTTTTTTTTTTTCGATTTTGTCTATAATAATCACGTTCAAATGGCACATTTCTTGTAATTTTTGGAGGGTAATATTTTGTAACGTTTCCATGTTTCATTGAATCAATATGAATCATTAATCAGAACAAAAAAAAGGGAATACAAAACGTCGAATTTTTAAACGAAACGTAGCCCCTGTTTCCTCTTAACAAACTAATGACATGTGGGTCAAAATGGTACATATTAGTAATATAAATGTGGCAAGTCTACAAAAGACAGCTGGAAAGGACCGAATGTTGCCATAAATAAAACTAGGACATAGGTCCAGAATTTATTGGTCCTAAGAATGTGTTCATGCAACAGTTATTTATTGGCAACTCAAAGCTTCTAGTGGATACTAGATAAAAATACCAGAGTAATTAATACTAACATAAGGTCACAGTGAATAGATAGATGTCTCTTGCCATCCAAACTTTGATGAACCCTTATTCATAAGGAGGTAGGTTTTTAAAACCGGATTTGGATTGTGAAGGCGGCATTATTAAATTACTAGCTTTTGCCAGCGGCTTCGCCCGCGTGAAAATGACGATTTTCCATACATACTTTCATCCCCTATTTAAGTCCCTTAGGGGTTGAATTTCGAAAAATCCTTCCTTATTCCTTGTCTACATTATAAAGGGAACCTCTGTGCAAAATTTCAGCTTTCTAGGTCCAAGGGTTTGGGCTGGGCGTTGATGAGTCAGTCATCAGTCAGTCAATCAGTCAGTCAGTCAGGACTTCTCTTTTTATTTATATAGATAGATAGATAGAAGACAGGTAATATTTCAATACTCATCAACTTAATAAATAAGTACAAAATCATAACTTTCGTCACATCATCATCATCATCTGCCCAGCCCTTTCCCAACTTTGTAGGGGTCGGCTTCTCGGCTTATCAGATGCTGATAACTACGTTATATGAAGTGATATCTGACCTCCTCAAACCAGTTATACTGCGTAATACGATACTACTTGGTAAGACTGACTGTCATACTTGCAGGTCACACTGACTACATGTAACGACTGTCGATGATTTGCAATTGACAGCTCACGACTTAACTTGCTTACCGGGCACAAAGACTTCGTGATTACTACTTAGAAATAATGGAAAAACTCAGTAACACTTCTCCTGACCGCAGAATCAGACCCAAGACCTCATACTTATTCTTGCTGTTAGAGAACTCAAGAACTTAACTCACATTTTTTCATAAACTAATGTTAAATTGTTTTTGTTAATCTATACACCAAAGAATAAGTGCAGCATGTTTACTTACAGGCGATTTCAAACGTCGATTTTACGAGAAGTGATTTTTCGCTCGTTACTTTAAAATGCAGCGTTTGTTGCGGTGGACCCGTCTCTCAATAAATTATTAAAAAAGCACGAGACGAGCCTTCTGCACGCGCCGCGCGACGCCCCGCGTCTCCGTAAACGAGCCCTAAGAATTTCTACAACAATAACTACAGTAAAGGTCAACATCGCTTCACTAAATTCTCTCAATTTTTTTTTATTTTTTATTGTTATTAATTTTATAAAACGAAATATTTTTAATGTAACATCCTGCATTCTTAACTTGCATGTATACACATGTTTGGACAAATAAACTGATCTTTATCTTTATCTTTATCAAGCATTCTATTAACCATAAAGCGTCGGGCCCATCTTCAGATACCTACTAATGAGAGCCCTTGTAATACCCAACATCAAATAATTAACGATCTCATGTTATTTCCAAGTTATCTAACACGTGATATAACGCGTTATTTCCCGTTTTTTTAATGGCTATAAACGTTGCATTATAGCAGCTCCTCAACCTTGCTAAAAGAAGGTTACAATGTAATATAATAACACCTTAGCTTGCTAATAAGTTTTTAAAAGCGACAAAAAGTCACTTGTTTTAAAGTGAGAAGAGTGTTTTTTTTTTGTCCCAGTAATTAGAACGCGTATCGAAGGCTTTTAATCTTCTAGCTTGTACACGTTGAAATTACTTTGTAAAGAAAGTGTTTTATTGATATTGTTTTAGCTTTTATTGTCTCTTTTTGTTTATTACAGCTGCTTAAAATTAATAGGTGACTTGTCTGTGAAATATTTCTTCATAAAAATAACAGTAACTAGTGATCGTAAATAAACAGTACCTCTATGGATTTATGAAATGGGCAAAGTATGGGTGTAGTTACATCATCATCAGTATCAGATGGTATTTTATGGAAGACCACTGTCTTGCTTTCTTTTTCGTGTGGTTATTGCCTAACTTGATGTCAGATTTTTATGACGCTCATGGGGTCCGAACTTGACTTGACTTTTTTTTTATGGGACAAGCCTGCCACACTATTCCCAAACCACTGTAACTCCTGTTAGCCAGAATCAACAATGGCGACCACAAGAAAAGCGCCGAGACAATAAAGCTCGACGAAGTCCCATTGCAGCGAAATGATTTTACTGTCTTGGATCCCGCAACGAAATTAATCAGAAAAGAATAGCGGAGGATCAAGAAAAAGCATAATTACCACTTGACTTGACTTACCATCGGTGGCCAAATTAATAGGGACAGTAATAAGATATTTAAAATGTCACTTACGGGATATCTTCCGTGATTATCTATGTTTTGAGTTCCCGATATTTCGACGCTGTTGCAAGCGCCATGATCGCGGGTTAACTGGAGAATGCGGGTGGATGGAAAAAATTGTTAGGAGCAGACGAATCTGTCTACCCTCTTTCTTTGTCTTTTGTTACGTGCACTACTGGAACTCGACACTAAGTCACGGCAAAACACACTCACAGTATCACTAGGTTTTTTGAAGTCTTTAATATGTTGCTGGCTGCTTTTGAGCATACTCAAAACTGGATTCCACGTACTTGACAATTTAAAGCCATCTTCTCGATTGAAATTAAATAAAGTAAAAATAATAAAATAATATAAAATAAATATAGTTATAATTAAATATAGTTATGAACCGTGAAAGCTTAAAACAGTGTCAGTAATAAGATTTTTGAATTTTCGAGTTTAAGTTGTTTTGTGTACTAAATAATTGGTTTTATGTCTCATATATTTTTTATTAGTATCTATGTTCTATTGGGATCACAAAAAATCAAAAATGTATACAAAACTGTTCATTATTAATCAGATAAAAAAAAAATATTTGGTGAAGCTCTTATTTCAGCAAAGGGTGATACCACCCTTCTATGTGTCGTAGCATGCTCTAAATAGAATGTTTTGCATTTTCCTTTAGTTTGGCATTATGATGCCATTCTCTGGTGAGGGTTTCTATAAGTTGCCTTTCGGTGGTAGACACTTCTTTGGCAATGGCCCCTTTGGTGAGTTCCCACATTTTCTCAATGGGATTCATGTCAGTTGAATTCTCTGGCCAAGGCAAAACAGTGTCATTCTTTGGCTTTGTGGCAGCGTACTGAGTCATGCATAAAAATGTATTCGACATCATCGGGGAACCATTCATTGACCTGCGGCAATACCTGGTATTTAATACTCGCTTGTATTGGTCTTGTTTCATCGTTCCTCTTACGGTGTATAGGCGCCCCATGCCTTTGGCTGAGATGACAGACCAACCCGGACACTAACGGGATGTTTAACCTTTTCTACGATGCAATACCGTGGACTCGTAGACCAGGGCCTCGTCTTACAAAAGAACTTTTGTCGACCAAAATTTGAAAAGTTGATTCGTCAGAAAGGCATACCTGTAAATTAACAGAATGAATAGTAGAAAATAGTAGAAAAGTTATTGATTAATTGTATTATTCAAAAAACTAATTTTTCCTCAACTCCAACCTGCGACAGTCATATTTCGATGTTGTCTGGCCCATTGGAGTCGTTTCTTATTCGTACTGTCGGTTAGACGTGGTTTTTTTGAAGGCCGCCGTCCCATCAAGTTCTATTCGACCTACCGCCTACGCATTGTTCTTTCCGAAATCCTTACACCCTCGTCGTTCATCATCGTGGTCAAATGAGCAACACTCTTTTTATGAGTTTCGAGGCAGATGCTCCTAACTCTTCGATCGGTAGGTACGAAGTGTGGTGATCCTTTTTCTGCCACATTTGCCGACCCGAATTGCCTCAAGAGGCTTTTTATTGTCAATTCTAATTTTTATTCGATATACGACAGATTTTGAAACCTCAGCAATAGCAGCTATGACTCTCTGGGAATAAGTGGAGTGCAGTAACAATGTTAGTATCTCTCTACATTTTCTTGGAGAGGTGTCCAAAGCCTTGTCTATCCTAAAAAAAAGAAAATTTGAGGATATCGTCTAATAAAATGTAAATTCATAGACAAAACATAGTAAAACTATTTTACTACGGGACATTACTTACCTTTTGATTATTTTAGACAAAAAAAGTCGGTTAAATCAAATGAAAAAACAGTTTCTTGAAAATTCAAAAATATCGTGCCCTTACTTCAAAACCCAACTAACTGCACAAAATGTAGTTTCGAGAAAATCGTGTTTAAAGGTTCGAATCGTAAATTTTTTATTAAAATACTTGATAAAGAGGCTAGTACGTGTATTTTGATTTCTTATTATTCATTATTCGGGTGGTGAAGGAAAAATAGCTTAATTCTCAAACAAGTAGGAAAAATGAAGGATTGGCTTGATAAATGCTACAGATAAGTGGTTTTTCCTGTAGTCGCAATGTTTTCTTATGTTTTGAAGAATAGAGTTTAGACAGCAGTTTTTTATGAATTTAATTAAACGAAATATTTATGTTCACCTAATGGGTATTTGTTAATACTAAGTAGAAATATTTAGTCTCAGTTATTGTTATTGTTAATTTAACGTGAATCATGACAAAACCACATAAACGCAGATAGAATGTTTTTCCTGGCGAGAAAAATTGCTTACAGTGCAAAAACATTGCTTTAACCGACACTTACTGGGTTTTGTCTGTTCTTTATTAAAAAAAACTCCTGATAAGCTACCTTAGCTAAAAGCTAAATCCAGAACGGAGCGTCATATCGGAAAACGGGTTTTACCAGTATGTAGATCTTGAAAAGGAGATTCTAACGGTATTTGTAACTCATTTTTGCCCATAAGTGACTTTAGTTGGTTTTCGCTTTAAGGGCACGATATATACTGCGAACCGCGCTTTTTAACAGACAATGACCGAATTAGAAGAAACCTTCCAAAATTGACAAATGACGCACGGATTCACTGTGTTGCCACTTGGCAAAAACAATTATAGTAGCAGTAGCTATATCAGATAAAATAACCCTATAGATTCAACATATTTTTTCAAATATACTTAATAAACTATAAACTACATAAAATCAAGCACTGTCCCTAATAATTTGGCCACCTACTGTACATATACCCACGGACCTCTGACTTGGCTGCTCTGAAATATCTCTCAGGCATGCTGGTTTGGGTTCCCCACGATGTTTTCCTTCACCGAAGCAAGTGAATAGTCATACAATACGCAACTGAATCCGAAAAATCAGAAATGCGTGTCTTGGTTTCAAACTCGACACCTATGTATGATTTAGCAGTCAGATGGTCACACCACCAAGTTATTTGTGCAAGCACGCGTATCTCTTATAGATGTCCACTGTTGTGCATAGGTACAGCAGTGCAGCCAGCACATCTTGCTACCTGACCGTATCGAATTGTCCCAATCAACTTTGCTTTAGCGATAAAGTTGAAAATATATTTAAGAAATAAAATTGTAGTAGCTTGATGTGCTTGGCGTCTGTACATAATATGTACTTATTTTTATGCAACACGTGGAATTGTTGAAGTGACAAGATTACAGATGGTATTCCAATGACGGTTGAACACTTCGATTTGTAGTTGACTAGCTGTTGCCAGCGGCTTCACCCGCTACAACTCGAAAATTATCCCTCGGGTAGACAAAATTGGGATAAATAAAACAAATATCCTATGTGTTAATCCAGGTTATAAACTATCTGTGTACCAAATTTTATCCGAATCCGTTCAGCAGTTTTTACTTGAAAGAGTAACAAACATCCATACTTAGAAACTTTAGGATAGGATTAGTAAGATAGTATGATGAAATAATGCATCTGTATATAACCCACCCAAATCGCAAGATATTTTACTCGATCCAAACACTATTTTAATTAATTAATCTGTAGAATAACTCAAATCCGACGAGAAACAAATGAACGCGCAAGCGCATCCTACTTGATCAATGTAACAATTAACCATTTTGTCATCCAACTTTATCAACTACTTATATGGACATACTTAACCTTACAACCTGGTTCTACATAAGGCACTCAGTTTAACATTATACGGACTAGCTTTTGCTAGTGGCTTCGCCCGCCGCGCCGCCGCTTAACAAGCCTGCAATGGTCCCTTTGCTGGGAGTTAGGACTCTTCTCTGTGGAGGCCAGTGGGCCGTTATCTACCAGGTTGATGAATGCCAGATGCTTTAGATTATGGCTTTATGAGGTTTTTCATCACAAATTTCTCATTAGCAGCCTGGATTTGTGCCCAGTCAATGGTAATATTCTCGCCCTTTTTGATGCCGAAATGTTGATGCACTATTGGGTACATCTCTGCCCTACAGGCGTGATGTTATGTTATGTGAATTTACTACTAGGATAAGGTATAGTCCGTTGTTGCTTTTTTCGATAATTGTCATAGTTGTCCTCCACCCTGGGGCAAGCGGAGGGGTCTGTCTGCCTCTAACTGACTAAAAACCACCCCGATATTCCCTCCCACATTTGCACCGGGGATCATACGAACTAGTGCACCTTCCACGATTCCCCGTTAATAGTCCGTTGTCCTATGTAACAGACAAACAAACGGACTTACTTTCATATTCAAACCATAAAGTATGGATTACAAGGTGCCGTTATAAATGTGTGTAATAAGCGACATTCTCATTAAATTACATCTAATCTGTAAGGGTTATCGCGGACCTTTCTAATGGCTTAGTTTTGCAGATCTTAGCATTAGCATAACTGCTATAATTGGTATGACCACTCCTTTGGGTCAACTATAACGTTCAACGATTCCCACGCCTCTTAGATGGTATCTATTTCATTTTCTATAGGCGTAAGATCATAGCACACCTATAAAGTGCATTTCGGACTACGCTATCTATTTATGGACACACGAAATACTTAACGAGATATTAAATTAAGGTAGAAGAGCACGAAGGTATCGCTTATTTAATTATTTTTTGCAGCAGACCTGCGAGGGGAAAGTTGGATAAGAGATGTTTTAAAAAAACCGTTTCAAATGTATGTCTATGTATATGTAAAAATCTATATCTTTTCGTACATAGCATGAAAAAATAGAGGGATTAACATTAGAGGAAGACGCAAATCTATATAAATAAAGAGAGAAGTCCTGACTGACTGACTGACTGACTGACTCATCAACGCCCAGCCCAAACCCTTGGACCTAGAAAGCTGAAATTTTGCACAGAGGTTCCCTTTATTATGTAGACAAGGAATAAGGAAGGATTTTTCGAAATTCAACCCCTAAGGGAGTTAAATAGGGGATGAAAGTTTTAATGGAAAATCGTCATATTCACGCGGGCGAAGCCGCTGGCAAAAGCTAGTAATGTATAAGCACAAGAAAATGATGACTTATTATGAAAATAAAATCAAATCAGTAGGCGTAAATGACTTCATAAAGTTTGGTTGTGTATACATATTAATGCTGCTAACTGTACCTATACCTACTTTCGAAGGTGTGGTGTTAGCCCTTTTGGTATGAAGTTATTAAGTGTTATTCCAATATTAAACCGAAATTGCTTCTAGTCACGTGACGTTCAGTCAGTTGAAGTGAAAGATTGCTTCACCGGTTCACATAGCCTCTGTGTCTATCCTACTAATATTATAAACGCGAAAGTTTGTATGTATGGATGGATGGATGGATGGATGTTTGTTACTCGTTCACGCAAAAACTACTGAACGGATTTGGATAAAATTTTGTACAC
The DNA here is from genome assembly GCA_949316265.1 of Diarsia mendica. Lineage (NCBI taxonomy): Eukaryota > Metazoa > Arthropoda > Insecta > Lepidoptera > Noctuidae > Diarsia > Diarsia mendica. The sequence goes on from OX438904.1 coordinate 5,078,074, forward strand.
AGTATAGTTTATAACCTGGATTAACAGATAGGACAGTTTCTAATCTGATTTTATCTTCCCGTGGGGTGAATTTTCGAGTTGTAGCGGGCGAAACCGCTGGCAAGACGTTAGTAAGTATAATATTGCATTTATGGTCGCACAGATAATTTTGGTTTGCTTAATATAATGCCGTATCATTATACGGCATTATATTCAAAATCTAGCCTTTTCTACTATCATAAAAACGACCGTCTCATTGGTTAAGGGGTGGGAGTCGCGACTGTTGAGCGTGAGGTCCTATGGGTTCGAATCGAGTCGGAAATTAAACAACTTAGCTCGTTATTGTGTTTTTCCATCAGGAATTCCTCAGTAGCAGGTCACGGAGTCTGGATACGTGCCCATCAGTTAATTGCAATAGGCTCGCCCCTTATTACATGAGACTTAAACATAAATAAACCAATGGTGTACTGGTAGGTACACCTCTGCCTAACACTTTGGGGATTACAGGCGTGATGTTTTGTTTTCAACGGGATTGAGATAATCTTTTCAACACCGTATGGCACAAAGTGACTCTCTAAAATTCCACATCTATTTAAATTATGTATAACATCATTATCTTCCAAACCTTTCCCCAACCATGTTGAGGTCAGCTTCGAGTCTTACCAAATGGAGCGACTGCCTATTCTATCTGACCTCCACAACCCAATTAATACTGGGTACTACGATACCCCTTGGTAGGACTGGATGGCAGATTTTTGGGTCACTGACTACCTACAATATCTGTTTATGTTATAATAATATCACTACATATTATAAAACAAAGTCCTCCGCCGCATCTGTCTGTCTGTCTGTTCGCGATTAACTCAAAAGCTACAGCAGTAATCACCAATGGATAGAGTGGTTCTCGAGGAACGTTATAGTTTTTTTTTCTAAATTCAACCCCTAAAGGAGTTTAATAGGGGATGAAAGTTTGTTGGAATATTTTTTGATAACCACGCGGGTGAAGTCGCGGGCTAAAGCTACTGAAGAATAAAAAGGTTAAAATACTATCGCAATTTATTTTTGACATTACACCTCTTGGTCATGAAATTAGGTAGTAATAGCAGCTACATAAAGGCGCAAAGCAGGTGCTAATAACCTGCGGGCGTTTAATTATTTATTTTAATATTCAGTAGGCCACACACAATGGCCTCGTTTTCTTCCCCTGTCTATTAGCGGCTGATGAAAGCAGCTGATGGTATTATTAATAATAAATATTACATTAAGATGTTAATTTGAAGTTGGACATAGGGTTACCATGAACTTGGTCATTTCTGTCTTTTGAAGTACAGTGTACGAAGTTTGTCCAGTTTTGCCGTTTGTCTAGACCTGTAAACTTAATGGTATTTTTTTGCAGAATGGTTAGTTGTCATATTCTTCTGCCTTCTCCCTCTTCATTTTCATCCCTTTTCACAGTGATAGTTATTGGAGTTAGTTTTTGATGTACCAGGATTTTTCAAATTACGAATACTGATAATTTGACGTCGCTAACTACAATAACTGACTGGCCAATATAGAGACCGCTTTGTAAGACTGGTTATCAGACGTTTGGCTTTTAGCCTTCCTCTTATGTACTATTACTGTTTTCTAATTTTATTCATTCGCGTGACACCACACGTTTCCCTCAGCATAAATAGTTTTGAAAGATTAAAGGAGACTTTTCAAATTTCAAAATGGTAACCCTACCCGCCAATCTATTAGATGTGTATCTGCCTTTATTTGAAAGTGGCCTAACTAGCCCTTAACCTTATCATATATCTGATGGTCGCAGCCGCAAACGGGATTAATTCTATTCGCCATTTTATATTATTTTAATCAATTCCGTCGTAAAGGTTGAGGTAAGCGGACGTCGTTCATTATTCTTATAATAATTGTAATAGGCCATGCATTGTGGACGTTAAATAATGCTAAGTTATTAGTATTTAGCTAACTAAAGGTCTTTGCGGCTAAGTAACAGATAGGTGAGGAATATGCGTTGTTAAGCTTTGTTATTACATGGATGGGTGACCGCGAGAACATTTAAAGCTGGATCCTGCATTTAATCTCGTCCCGCTCGTGTCGGATAGATAGAAAAAAAAATATTAGGTATTTTAATTTTTTTTTTTCTAACTCTAGACTAGGAGAAAATATTCATTTATATTTATGCTTTATGACATTTCTTCTTGAAAGGCTAGACTTGTGATCACAGAAAAGGTTGACCATCAGACGCTCTTAAGTCATCTGAAAATAATAACCAGCCCACCTTTACCGGTTAATTGAATTGTATCAAACACTAGCTGACCCGCGCAACTTCGTCTGCGTCACATAAATATAGCTATAACCTTTCTCGATATATCGACTTTAAGCTATTAAGCTAAATCGTAACAATAAAAAAAAACTTATCTTTCCTCTTTATTAAAATAGTTTAGATGGTTTAGATTAGCTTAGATTATATTAAAGTGTGAATTACTATAGGTATCTCTTACTGTTAAAATATACTATATCACTCTGTACTTGTAAACATTATGATGCAGTAAATATTTTGAATTTGAATTTCCCCGAGGCCAGTCAGAATCTCCAGTACGGCAGTACCTACATTGCGACGGGCAAATTATTTTGCCGCGCGAATATTTTTACATTGCGATATCTTCTAAGATATTTGTTTAAACTGAATAGAGTAAAGGGCACAAATATTCTATATTAAATTTCCGTTCTAACAAACACATTTATTTAGATATAGATTAATACCATATGGGTTAAATAAGCTTCGCAAAAAATAATAATTTTTAACCTAACAGTTTAACAGTAAGAAAAGGTTACAGTGAGTCAATCTTAAAAGATAGATATATGCTGTCGCGGACTTTTTTTTAGAACTTTTAAAGAGGAACAATTCCCTCATACATGATTTTCTCGTAACTTAAACCGTTTTCGCAGCGCACGCAACGGAAGCTCTCAGAAAAGAATTTTCTTTTCCCGTTTTTGCAACATTTCTCAAATATGCTCCGCTCCTATTGATAGTAGCGTGATGTTATATAACCTATAACCTTCCTCGATAAATGGACTATCCAACACAAAAAGAATTTTTCAAATCCAACCAGTAGTTCCAGAGTTTATCGCGTTCAAACAAACAAACAAACAAACAAACTCTTCAGCTTTATAATATTAGTATAGATTTGCTTTAATTGCTAGTTTCAAGACATGCTGTATTTATTCGGCTGCCTTTAATTACTACTAGGCAGACATAAAAGAGAAAATATCCATTGATATCAGTTTTACGACATTTATTTTTGAATGGCTAGGTTTGTGATCACAGAAAAGGTTGACCATCTCTGTCATAACCACCAGACGCTCTTAAGTCATCCGAAAAATAATAACCAGCCCACCTTTACCGGTTAATTGAATTGTATCAAACATTTGCTTTAATTACTAGTTTCAAGACATGCTGTATTTATTCGACTGCCTATAATTACTACTAGGCAGACATAAAAGAGAAAATATCCATTGATATCAGTTTTACGACATTTATTTTTGAATGGCTAGGTTTGTGATCACAGAAAAGGTTGACCATCTCTGTCATAACCACCAGACGCTCTTAAGTCATCCGAAAAATAATAACCAGCCCACCTTTACCGGTTAATTGAATTGTATCAAACATTTGCTTTAATTGCTAGTTTCAAGACATCATGCTGTATTTATTCGACTGCCTATAATTGCTAGGTGCCTAGGTGTGGCCACTCCCTGTACACATCATGGCTGAATGAAGATTGTTCTATAGTTTATGTTAATGAAAAGATAATTGTTTGTGTCGTAAATTAATATGGATGTGGGTTTATTTGTTTTAGGAGCTGTTGAGGTAGAGCAGTTTCTATATTCATTAATGATTAAGATGACATCAAGCCTGTAATCCCTGCAGCTTTGGGCGGAGGTGTACCTAATATCTTCACCACCCGTAGCAGTACCAGTAGTTCACCCAAATTTCGCCAGCTATGTCAAAGTGTATGTTTGTTTTTTTTTTTTTAATCGACGGTTCCTGGCTAAGGAATAATACAATGAAGCATTTTTAGTTTTCATCAAAATCGAGCTTGAGACTCCTTTAATTATTTTTTACTATGAGAAATAGCAAAAAATATTATTGAGAAATAGCTTTGGATTTAGCCTTTTTAGCCTTTTCCTAAACAAATTAGGGTCGACCTCCAGTCTAATCATCAGATACAAAATTTGTAATACGGAAGACGAATATAGTTATTTGAAAATGTTTGCATGCTTTTTAAACCCTTCACTTACATTGCCTTACGCAATAGGTACTATTTGAACAAGAACCCAAATAATAAAAAACCCACGCTTCCTCCTGTAGGTAGGCAATGAAAACCAACACCAGTACAAATGACAGCTTCAAAAACACTTATTACCACTGACTAAGTGATAACCATAAAAACTGAAACACTAAAACAGGACAAGCTCACACATTACCATCCTACACTTCAATATAAATTATTTTAAAGACGTCATATTCCCCATAAAAGTCGGGCGGGGAGTAATACAATGGGCAAATCGCACTTTCATTGGGTAATGAAAACTTTAGTGTGGCAACATTGTTGGTTATTAACGTGAGGTGAGATCGAGATGTTCTCATGAGGTGCAGACCTCCCTGGAGCGAGCACGATGCAGGGCAGGGGCGGAGTCTGACTTCATTTGTTTAGAGGTTATTTGATTTGGTGGCTAAAGAATGGGTGAAAAAGACCTAGACTATGATATAAAATAGAGAGAGCGTTACTTTGAGTTCTACCCAAATAAAAAAGTCGTATCATGTTTCCACATAAACATCATCATTACTCTCCATACGAAAATATTCACTGTTTGACGAATCTTTAAAGTATACTGCGTACGTTTAGATTCGCAGACAAAGAATTAATACAAAACGTAAACTATTTTATAATCGTCTACTTAATTATGCATCGTAAAGATTCATGTAGGCGCTCGCATGACAAACAATAAAGTGATACTCCATGTTTTTCCTCCCATATCAGCATGTAAATGCACTTCATAAATACATGAATATGATGCTTAGCATAAATCACAATAACTTACAATGACACGCGGTTTCACTCAACTGTCAATCAGACAGTCTTCGTTGCATAAAAAGTATGCGAAAATTATTTAGCAGAACGACTCATGGCTAAATTAACAGCGGTACAGGTAATCTGCGCATGTAGACGTCAGTCTGTGGATGGTCAACCATCTAGTATATATACCGAGTTTAATATGTGCTTCGGAAAACATGTTAAGATGTCCCCGCATGCCACTTCTAGATATTTGAAAAAATCATCCAAAAGTCTATAGAAACCACAACCACACACTACTACGCATTTCTACACTAACCCTTGGTAAGACTACCACACTACATACTACAAACTATCATATTTGGTAGTATTACCCAAGATCTGGGATGTGGACGTCAGGCAGCCGCTCCGTGTAAAATACTGGTATTCAAATGTATGCAGTTAGGCTGTAAGCCCAACATATTTGGGAAGACAGATGATGGTGATGATTTAGCAGAATAATATGTGCAAAGCAATCCGATAACCACTCTTCATTATTCTGAACAAGTAATTGATATTTAAATACGAAGACACAATGTAATATGCAAATTATTTCATCGGTACGTTTATTGCAATACTATTTAACATGCAGTCCGGCCCTGTACGATCCTTATCAAGGAAAAAAAATCAAAAACGTACAGAAAATTATTTTCGAAGGTATTACAATAATTTATAGCTTCATTCCGATCGATTGCTCGCTCCTTGTAAATATTACATTTTTATGGTAAAATCTTCATGTAATTAACTCACGTAGTTTATCAATAAACTCAGACGGGAGTGGTTGGGAGTTAATTTACTACAAAATAATTGATCGCGGTTATTTTAGCGGAGAACTGAAATGGGTCACGTTGCGTTCATTATTTTAATTGAATACGAGTTTATTTATATAATTACAGATTTAATCGCATTCTGTTTGATGTGGTGTATATTAATTTTAATATTTAAAATGTGAGCATATTTTATTCAGTGGTAGCACAGAAGCGATAAAAGAGGTTAGAAAGGCCATGTGGGCGGGGCACGCGCGCCGCGTATATGATCAGACGATCATATGTCGACAAAATTTGATTTACTGACCAACAATCGCGCTCATATTGTGACAGCGAACGGAGCTCCGCGATAAAAAAAGAATTATGCCGTGTTGCGCGATTATTACGTGTCGGAAAAGAAGCCAGGTGTGCAGTGTGGCTCGAGAAGGGATTTCTCTTCATCGGTAAGTCTAAAAACCTTTAAATACAAGTGATATTTGTAATTATTACAATAGTATTATGTAGTTCGCAGACAAAAATGATACAATCGCAAGCAGAAACGAAATTATGTACATTGCTTGCAATACGTGGGTACCATCTTGTACTACGTGGGCGATTGCGCAATGTATTTCGTTCACTGCGAACGTCGCGTGCGACGAGCCAAAGCTTAAATTCTGCCTACTCTTTGCGTTTCGATAGTGTTGTACCAAGTTGTCAATAATGTCGATATTTAGTATGTGTTGAATTCATTGATTCATTGAGTTGAGTGCATTCAAATGATTATTATGTTATGATTAAAATAACTTTTGTTTATTCCATACTATCAATACCTTATTATTGTTTATTGATTGTTTTTCATCTAAAATTTGTTTTGAGGTTAGCCATTTATAAATCAAAACATACATTTTAAATTTTATTTTTAGGTTTCCAACAGATCCAGATATGTTACAGACCTGAATAAAGCTATTATAGAAAAATATTAGTGTGAGATTGCATTTTATTCTGAAAAATTCGAATTTGAAAGATAGCAAGCGCATGCTATTGCTACTTAATAAATACGTTTTATTTCAAGACAATAATAAAATCTGAATTGAAATTAAATTTCAAGTACTTAATGTTCATATTTGAAAAAAATCTTTTCTGTTTACTTTTTTTCTTTAATCTTTTATGTGTGAGAGACCAATAAATATTTTTGCTTTCTTATTTTCTTTCTTTCTGTCCCGTCCCGAAATTAAAGCAAAAACTGCAAAACTTAAAGTAACAAAACTCAAGTAATTTTATCGATATACATTATCGACCTTTTGGTCACCGTAACATGTATGAGAAATATACGCAAGTGTGAGTGTACGTCAAACGCAATGTTTGCGCTAGTGTGACAACCAGTAGCAAGCTCGCGATCTAAGTGAGTGCGGTTTATTTGTGTGCATAATTCGCGTACTTATTAGCGTCTTGCATGTAGTGGATATAGAGAGTGGGAGACAAGCGGCGACACGCGTTCTAATACAAATCAGGAACTATTTCCTTTCTAACCTCTTTTATCTCTTCTGTGTGGTAGTATAATAGCCGCATCGAGAAATTTAAAATTGTACATCAAACTTGACCAAAAAAATACTGCAGTATTTGAGTATCTATAAATTATGTATCTGTTCTTGTTAAAGACGTATTAAATAAAACATATCCCCTGCAAAGAAACTGGAAAATTCCATTGAAGACATAGAAGCTAACACTTAAATCATCAAACTCTGAATACACTAGCATCTCTCCGCCTAACCCTATTCACATCACGCCGCAAAACAGTTCCATTAAAAAAATAATCAATATTTAATTTACAATTCGCTTACGTTCGCTCGATTCGATCACGAGACGTTCACTTCCCCATTCATCTTTCAACTGTTCCACACTTATTATAAGACGAAATCGATTCAGCGCAAACGAGATCTCGATTCTCGATTCCCGTTCCCATAAATCTTTTGCGGACGCTCCGGGCGCACCGTAACCGATTAGTAGGTGCACCACGGTTATCTGACGCGAGAAACAATTTCCAATGCATTATATAAATTATGACTTCATCGGAGAAACACGGGTCACGACTCACGCGGGTGAAACAACAGTGAGTTGTGTGCAAATAGTAGGGGTGAGGATGACTTGCAATTTTGTGAGATTTGAATTCGATTGTTTTTTGTTTTTAGGGCCTATTGATGGGTCTGTCTCCACCGATCCCGGGATCCGATTTGACGTATCACGGATCCGCGCGATTTGTCTCCACGGATCCCGGGATCCGTTTCTACAAAAAAGAAAAAAAAAAGTTGTTTCCACGGATCCCGGGATCCGTTTCTACAAAAAAGAAAAAAAAAAGTTGTTTCCACGGATCCCGGGATCCGTGGCTACAAGAAATAAAAAATAAAAAATGTAGAAACGGATCCCGCGTACAGAGTTAAGAAGTTAAGCATAATATTTTTCGAAACTTCTTTTTTCTACTTTCAAACGAAAAGAAGTTATTATTTAAAATTATAAGGATTGGTGTAGTAAAGTCTCACAAACTACCAGGAGGCCAGAAACATGAAGGAGGTATTGTCTATATTCTTAATAGGAATCTCATAATCAAATCTATAAAATTATATACCATTCTAATACCATGCAGCTTTTTTTTTACCTGGATAGTAAAGTCTTCGAAACTACCAGGACAACAGAATGGGTGAAGTATTAGAGTCATGAAAAAAAAGTATAAGATAAAATAAAAGGACCTTTTTTTTAAAAAAAACTAACAGGAGGCCAGAATATGAAGGAGGTAGGTATTGTATATTGTTAATAGGAATCTCTTATTCAAATCTATCTATCTTTCTAATACAATGTTTTTTTTCCATTTTAAACAAGGACAATAAAGTCAATATACAGTACCTTTTTTTAATGACTCTAATACTTCACCATTCTGTTGTCCTGGTAGTTTCGAAGACTTTACTATCCAGGTAAAAAAAAAGCTGCATGGTATTAGAAAGGTATATAATTTTATAGATTTGATTATGAGATTCCTATTAAGAATATAGACAATACCTCCTTCATGTTTCTGGCCTCCTGGTAGTTTGTGAGACTTTACTACACCAATCCTTATAATTTTAAATAATAACTTCTTTTCGTTTGAAAGTAGAAAAAAGAAGTTTCGAAAAATATTATGCTTAACTTCTTAACTCTGTACGCGGGATCCGTTTCTACATTTTTTATTTTTTATTTCTTGTAGCCACGGATCCCGGGATCCGTGGAATCAACTTTTTTTTTTCTTTTTTGTAGAAACGGATCCCGGGATCCGTGGAAACAACTTTTTTTTTTCTTTTTTGTAGAAACGGATCCCGGGATCTGTGGAGACAAATCGCGCGGATCCGTGATACGTCAAATCGGATCCCGGGATCGGTGGAGACAGACCCCTATTGATTGATAGTAGGAGAAACTCGTAGGGCACCCATGGTTCAGTTTTATACAGTTATAGAAATGTTTTTCTTAATAGAAATTACAAAGATTTTTCTTACTTGAGAACATTTTTAGAGCTTATTAAAATACTAGCTGATGCCCGCGGCTTCACCCGCGTGGATGTCGTTCAAATTATATACTAAAACCTTCCTCTTGAATCACTCTATCTATTAAAAAAAACCGCATCAAAATCCGTTGCGTAGTTTTAAAGATTTAAGCATACAAACAAACAAACAGACAAAAAAGCGACTTTGTTTTATACTATGTAAGGATAAGGATAGTATTAATTAGATAAAACTTTGACTTCTTCTTCTGCTTCGTTAGTTTGATGCGGAAAGGCCTTTATTGTGCTCAAACTTATTTAAAATAACATAAAATTTTCGTAAATTTTTGACATTTTCAAGTACCCAATTGGGGAATAATCTAGGAATGTTTCGATAACTAAGTTAGTGATCAAATGCTCGCCTATGCTAGATCAACTCTAGTAACTATATAACTATAGTTATGAAGTATGATATGTCTATGAATCTGAGACTAATCGAACAGTTTCTACCAAAAATGGAAAACTTTCCTGTGTCGACTTTCCTTCCACAAAAGACCAAAAGATTCACAGTCACTTTCGTACCCAAAAATATTTCAAAAACAAAACAACACTGATTCTCCGCCCACATATCAAAATTAACTTGGCCACACACGTTGAAAAAAAGAAGAAGAAAATCTGAAGATTCTAAATTCAAACATTCTCACGATCATATTCGGCTAACTTCGGCTATTCAAAAAGGATGGCGTCGTTTCCGGTTCCTCCAGACGCCATGGCTGCTGACATTAAATTTGATGGTTGTGACAATTGATGTAATTACTTCATTAGTTTTACTTTGTAAGATACTTAGTAGTTTCTATGAAAACATGTGGGGGTAAAGACAGTGTGTTTTTTAGACATCTTATTTTTTGGACTTGGGTAACAATGTGAGGAGCTTGACTCAATGTGAATGTACCTACATTGCGCGAGTTGTTTTAAGCCCCATTGTAGGTAATCCGTGTAATCTGCTATTGTGATTTTTTTTATGGTAAAACCCAATATCGATTTGCCAAACTCGGGAATCGTACCCAGGATCTCATCAGTAGACCAACGAGGCAGAATAAAATCATCATCATCATTCTCCTGCCCTTACCCCAATCTAGTGCGCCGATCCCAAATATATTGGGGTAAGGGCTAAGGGCAAGGGCATTCTTCTTCCATACTTCTCTATTACTCCCACGAAAAATCAATTTAAAAGTAGCTAAGTTAAATTGTAGTTAGGAGTCGAATCTCTATTACAAGGTTATGCCGTGTCGTTGTACAGAAAGTCCAATCTGTCATAATTCTGGCCATACCAGCATTCCTCATCTCCTGGGTTTTTGATTCTCACGACTTTTTCGGTAGCATTTTACCCGACTGCGGCGAAGTCGAGGGTTATGTGTTTTCTATCTCGAAGCTCTCTAGGCACAGTTACCGCAGTACTATGAACAACTAAAATGTGTCTTACGCACTTGCAATATTGATCCAATTATAAATTATTGAAAGATTGTTTCACGAACGCCGGTCGTCCGACGAGGTCCGCCAGTGTGTAGACGTCCTTAGTGTTGTGTGTAGAAGTACCGACAGTGACATTTATAAAAATTGTGAAGACCAAGTGAGGGTAGATGCACAGACCCGCACTTTACGAAGACGTCGCTGAGCTGTCATCAGTCCTCCCGTGACCACGATCGCTGCAAGGCGGTCGAAACGTCGGGAAACAAGTAGGTACCTGTTTACCTCGTTAAAAAGAATATATCGCGATAAGACCCGTTTCGATAGTGTTTTATAATGATTGTTTCACTGGATAAGCATTTCCTTTTCAACCATTTATCCAGTCAGATCTCAAATTAGCCTCTTTTCCATCCCATACCGGAGCTTCCTGTACATTCTTAGTCATATTCTGAAACATCACTGCTTGATAGAAAAATAAATCAATTGATTAATGTATTATTTGCTTTCGCGTTCAAACAGATGTATTACTAAAACGTGATGTTGTACTAATAACTTCAACCTAAAAACAACTTCTCAATACTGTAATTATTCTGTTTTTAAATTACCATTATTAGTATCATTTACTTAAAAATTCAAGCTCTCTTTAAAATTAAACACAGCATTGCAGGAACGTGGTTTTTAATTTTCATATTTTTTAAGAAGAACCCGTTAACAATTAAAATACCTCCTTGCGACTAACTGAATATTTTTACAGAAATAAAAATTAATGAAGAGTAGAAAGTACCTACCGAGCCAAATGACCGGTCACATTAAACCTTGATTAGTCAGATGTGGTACGTAATTACACAAATTGGTGAACTCCAACTAATTGCCAAGGTACCGCACATCACAGGATCATAAAAAATAAGCACAGGGAGGTATTCAACGAGTCCCGCATTCCGTCAATAAAAATTAATCATTTCATAAAAAAAAGTAATAATATTTCTTCGACGATTCCTCGACTAGTTGTGCTACCATTATTGGTGTTTACATGTACAGTCTGATACGCAATTAGCAGCTCTCACACCTTTTCTGCCAACTTTGTTGGACGTCATTCAATTTTATCGTGTAATTAGAGTCCATAAAATCAGTAGATGTCGGCGTCAGACGCTAGTGAAGGCGATGCTCCGGCATTTTTAGGATAGCGGCCGACATTCCGTGTACAGGGATGTACTAGAAGCTTCTATAATGTACTACGGTTCCGCTAAATAAATCTTAGTAAGTAGGGGCAGTTTATTACACTGTGAAAATATTTTTTCAAGCATTCGTTCGGTTAGCAACAACACAACATGTAATTGCATTGTTACCTTCTCCGAGCTATTTATTTCCAAGCTTGGACTACATTTTACTTGACCAGAAAGCGACCACATCTATGAAACTGAACCACAGGCACGCAGAGCATGCAATTAGGTGCAACAATGTCTTCTAGAGATGTTACGGGCACAAACCTCTCAACGTTTATTGTCATTACCCTTTTGAGTGCCCACTTGGAGAAAACGGGGAGATATAAATAGGATAACACATTTCTGGGTGTAAAAAATGTATGAATAAAAGTATAATTGAGCGTCGCACCGGGCGATTGCACCATACTGTGCAGCCTTGATTCAGCCCTGCGCGCTCTAGGATGCCGAGCGGTGCTTCCACGATATTTAAGCGGGTTTAAAACTAAGATTAAAGTTGTCGCCGCAACAGTTTTTGCGCTATTAACAAGCGTACTCATAAAGCAGTTTTTCTTTGTCGACTCTTTAAAATAACAAGCTTAACCTTTTCGAAACCCGTCTATAAATAACAAATAGAAATCGTCGTTGAGATATTTCATGTTTTGCGTGGGATATTTATTATTACGATCAGTTTTTTATTAATTAACTAGAGTGTGTGACCGTTAGTAAGATTACATCTGGCCCACCTCTTCCCATTTCTCGACATGAATTATACATGATAGGTATCTAATTTACATCGCATCAAAAACACTTCGTGGCTCTAAATCGCCGATTTGGCCATGTCGGCGATTTAAACTGTAATTTTCCGGTTTAAGCTATATATTATCTTAACCTGATGATTTAGTGCAGAAGAGTTGGGTCGTCGGTCCGATTTGGAACATAAAACCTTTCATTATAATAAGAATGTGCGTAGGTCTATAAGTTTCGATTATGTGCTGTCAAGAAAATATGGTTATAGTAAAACTCAAAAGCTTGAACAAAAGACATGAAAAGTCACATACATACATAACGTCACGCCTGTAATCCCTGAAGGGATGATCAGAGGTGCAACAATTAGTATATGTATCTACCTAGATTTACATCAACCGCCGGGCACAAAAAGATTAAAATTGTTAATTTCTCTTATTTACAGGGAAACATTTATTTAGAGCGCAGTGGGCAAAGTTGAGTCATGATGATTACTTGCGATGAAAATAAATCTTTCGCCTCTTCACACAACGCCGTATTCTCAAGATCCCATAATTTCCTACCATATTCCATTTCCTAGTTCCATGCAAAAACACCGTTGTACAATTAAATTAATTTAATTTTAGATAACGAAGCGCGAACCTAACAATAGTAAAGCTAATCTAACAAAGGCTAAAACGTTATACTCGCAAATTAAACAAAGCATTACAAACGTGAACTATTGATATTCGAAACAATAAGTTATCGTCTTTCGACGCGCCCGCGCAACTGAATAGGGTTGCTAGATTTGAAAATGTTGTTATCAGAATAATGATACGAGTATTAGGTGCCAAGTACTCTAAACTCTCAAAGCGAATCATACTTCAACTGGACCAGTGGCCACATCTTAATCGCTGACAAATATGATAATTATGTAGACTAACGGCAATATTGTGAACGAAGTTTAATGTGCTTATCGTTTCCATCGGTGTGAAATTTGCCTTCAAATACCTACCATACCAAAACGTTACCAGTAGACTTGCGCGAAAGACATTTTTGTGCGATAGATATTTACGCGAAAGACACTTGCGCGAACCGACTTTCGCGAAAAGACATCATCCTAAAACTCTGTTCTTCCTATTAATGAGACAGATAAATGACATTTCGCCCGAGTTTTTATTTATCCATCGATTTTTTCGGCAAAACCGCATTTGACAACGGAATTCTCCTAGAGTCAATCCAAAGTGTTACCAACATGATCTTCATCTTCAGACTTCAAATTAAACACCTTATTAAACAGATTCAGTTAACCCTATTTCAAGTGTACAGCTGTCTAGATTCTAGAGGTCTGGTAATCCTACACCTAACTAATGTAACTGATTTGTGCTGGGCTTATCGTTTACATAATATCTATACTAATATTATAAAGAGGTAAAGTTTGTTTGTATATTTGTTAAATTGTAAGGGGTAATCTCGGGATCTACTGAACCGATTTTAAAAATTCTTTCACCAATAGAAAGCCACATTATTGCTGAGTGTCATAGGCTATATAAAAAACCGAAAAACAAAAAGGCTTTTACGTGGTAGTCCGTTTTGCAAAGTGAATCGGAGAAAAAAGCAACGCAGCGGCGGGTGCGGGATGGTTTCGGGTTTAATTCGGTTCGCGTTCGTGCCCGCTTCGGGAGAAAGGGGCGTGGCCTTTTACATCTGATCTGAGAGGTAGGTACCCGCGCGGCTCAGTCGCGTGGTCGGCTCCTTACGCAGCGGACGTCCCCGAAATTGAATTTTTCGAAACGTAATTAGCTTACTTTCGACTAATTATGCCCAACGAAGTGGGCACGGGTCAGCTAGTATAATATAACGTTTACATCACGCCTATAATCCCCGACGAGACAACTATTGCGTATTAGTTACATACCCATATTTTCAAATTGAAATTCTATTCTATCCTATTCTGTTAGAGCAGAGGTGTACTTAGAGCTTAGTTCCATAAATGGGGCCCAAATTTAGACTCCGTGGCTGACAAAACTTAATAACACTACCCGATCTAGGAATCAATCACAGTTCCTCATACTGAGCCCTCACTCTGTTGCCCTTTTTTTTTTTTGGGGTGGGATATCAACAAATAACGCTCTTGGGCAGAGTGGAAGGGGGTGTCAGACTTCTGACTCAAAACCACCTATATTCCTTCTTAGCCCTTTATGTCGAGGCCGCGGTATCTGTTCCGAACAACCCTCAGCCCCGACGTATCACTCTGTTGCCCTTATCCCACGAACCAACAACGCAACAAATATTTTTTTTATGTGTTTGTTAACCCTATCCCAACAACACCTATACCTATCACAACACAAGCTGTCCAGAGGTCTGGTAACCCTACACCTAACTAATGGACCTGATTAGTGGTGGGGATATTACTTACATAGGTACATGACATCACATCTAGAGCTTATTGCCACAAACCGGGCCCAAATCCAGGCTCTGCGGCTGCTACAAAAAAAAACCCGGAGTCAAAATATTTAATCTGATCTACACCTTATGAACACCTTATTAAACGTTTCTGTTAACCCTAATATCTCATCCACACAGCTGTCCAGAGGTCTGGTAACCCTACACCTAACTAATGGACCTGATTAGTGCTGGGGGTATTGTTTAATTGTTATAAATTACAGCGAGGCGATGCCACTCGTGCGCAATCGCAATTATATCGCGTTCTGTGCGCTAGTGAGATGGCCTGGCGTTGCTTGAGGTTAGAACTTTGAAGTTATTGATATTGATTTTGCTCTTAGCGAGGCCTCATGCGAAGCTATGAATTTAGACCTTATTTAAATAAACCATATTGCCATGAATAGTTGTTTATTCGTTATTCAATACTAACTGGGTTATGGAGGTCTTAAAGGAAGTCTAATATTCTAAATACTGGTATTCAGATATGGTTAAACTGAAAGCCTACCCCAACATAGTTGGAAAAGGGCTTGCTGGTAGATGACGTCGAATAAAAATACTTACTTAGATTGAGGGAAAAAGCTCGAGGTAAAAAGACACGACGTGTTCTTCTCATACAAATTAAATCCAAGAGTGCTTTGAATGACAAGACTGATTTTGACAAAACTCACGCAGTGTAAAAGCAAGAATAAAAAAATAAAAAAAATTGTTTCAAGTTATTCTATTTAATAGATAATTTGATTACATTTGTATTAATTAAGTAATTAATAACAAGACACTCAATTAAAGATGAACATCATCTTCAACAGTTTATGTAAAGTATAATCACTCGATGTTATCCTCTTGATGTACCATTACTGTTCACCATAAATACAAAGTACGTGGGCAGTACTTAAATGAAGGCTTTAAGTATCTATGTAGTACTTATGTCATCAACGAGATTAAACTCGATGATCATTGGATGATCACGACTCACATCTTTAGTAGTAGCACAAAGTAACATTGTTGACACCATTATGGCATCTCATGATCATTATTTCAGCCAAAAGACGTCCACTGCTGGACATAGGCCTCCCCCAGGTGTCGTCACATGGACCGGTCCCGTGCGTCTCTCATCCTATTGATGAGAGTTGATTACATTGATTACAAGTCATTGCAACCTTCACCAGGTCATCGGTCCACCTAGTGGGAGGCGTTCCAACGCAACGTCTTCTGGTTCGCGGTCGCCACTCCAGAACTTTTCGGCCCCATCGGCCATCCGTTCTGCGAGCATCTATGTTACGAAAATTAGAAGTTAAAATGTAGGTGTTGAAGAAAAACCTCTGATGCTTCGGATTCACGTGCATATTGTATTATCACTTGCTACGATGCAGGAAAACATCGTGAGGAAACCAGCATGCCTTTTTTTTTTGGTTGGTGGAAAGCCATCAAATGACCCCCCCCCCCCTCGCTCTTGGGCAGAGCGAAAGGGAGTGTGAGACTTCTACTGACTAAAAACCACCCATGTTCCTTCTTAGCCCTTTATGCCGAGGCCGCGGTATCTCGTGCGAATAGCCCGTAGCCCCGACGCGCGACATTTAAACCAGAATGCCTGAGAGATATTTCTCGATGGCATGTAGGTAAAGCCAAGTCAGAAGCCCATGCCATGGGCGGCATGAAAACTCTGACACTAGGGTAGGTACTAACCACACGACAAAGAAACAAGAAGAGAAAAATTTGTTCTTTTTCGAGAATTGACACCTAATGGTAACCTTTGCATTGATTGTAACCAAGCTAGCTAGCTTGTTATTGCCAAAATAATATTTATAAAAATCATCAATTTTTAACTTTCAACGTCGAAATCACTGGTTTTCGTCGCATAGCTTTAGCTGATAAGGAAAAATGGCAGAACAAACTCCCTAGCAACACAATGGTTTGTTACGTTAGAACAACTTCATTCTATTCAATTGTATGAGAAATAACCCTGCTTATGGGCTTCGCCGCAGTCGGGTAAAAAGAAGAAGGTCGCAGTTAGATTTAAAGCGCGATGTCCATAAAGCTAGGCCACATACAGTTATGCAATGCCGTCAATGGGTTCTGACTACTTCTGTTATGAGTTGGGAGATTTTCGGCCAAAGTTCAATAAGCTAGCCACCCGAGTGCGCATGAAACACCAGCACACCAATGCAGCTGAATGCAAACGCTGCTCATCATGCGAAGTAACGTACTAAACAAAGCGTTCCTCTTGACACATATCCACTCATTTAAGCTCCAGAAGATCCACAGATAAACTAAACTGACATTCAACAACTTTCACCTATTCTTACCGCAATTAAAATAGTGACACCAACCTGGCGAGCGTTAATTCACCTAAAAGACATTAATCTACCAACCTAGTACCTTCACAACTGACATTGACAGCACATAAATATTCCATCTGCACCACCACAGTTGCAATTGAGCAATTTTGTAATTTAAAAATCGTAACAATCGTATGTAAGGGCAGACAGGTGCATTTTATAATGAGCTACGTAAATTGTTTCCGATATTTCATTTGGCACGATACGTTGATGGACGGTCAGTGAAATGAGGTGTTACAACCAACATACACCTCCGTGTGGGAATTCATTTCTTTTTAGGGTTCCGTATCCGTACCTTGGAGGGTACCAATAGAATCCTATTACAAGTCTGCTGTCTGTCTGTGTGTCACAGCCACAGGGCTTCTTTCAAACCGCATAATTACATGATCGACACATGATATTTCCACTTATATAATTATGTGTGTAAAATAAAGTAGTAATAGTCTAGTGGTGTGCCAAGTCATAGGACTTGAGTTCGAATCCAAGACACGCACCTCTGATTTTTTCCGATTCATGGTGAAGAAAAACATCGAGAGGAAACATGTAAAGCCAAGGCAGATGGACAAATATATGGGCGGCATAAAAACTTTAAGATTATATCAAAAAATTATAAATTAATATAAAAAATTACCTTTCTACTGGCAACGTCTAACTAGTTAAATTACGGTGGTACGGAACCCTTCGTGGGAGTCCGACTCGCACTTGTCTTATTACATTTTTTCTTTGTTCACTTTTGTTTCCTTTGAACTACATATTTTGTTTGGTATTCAGTTGTAAAGAAGTATAATAATAATAATAATAATAATATTCCACAACTATCACACAACGCCATCTAGTCCCAAGCTAAGCAGAGCTTGTGTTATGGGTACTAGACAACTGATAAACATACTTATATATTTCTAAATACATACATATTATAGATAAATTACACCCAGACACAGAACAATTGATCGTGCTCATCACACAAACATTTGTCCTGGGTGGGAATCGAACCCACGACCTCCGGCATAGCAGTTAGGGTCACTAACCACTAGACCAACAGGCCAGTCAGTATGTGTATTATTAGTAGATAGTGTAGTGTGAGACAGGCCTGGTGTTAATACGAGTACATTAAATTACTACTGAACGTGTTAATGAGTCGAGATTTATTACTGTAATCTTCTGCCGTGGTGGGAAAGTTGGTTTTATTTATCGGTATGTTTATTGGTTGTGGAAAGGAATTGCGAACTTATTTGGGTTTAAATATCCCAGTTAGAAATAGTCATGGAGTTTGGATATTGAGTTAACGCATAGTATGACATATTGTAGTTGAAATCCCGTAAGCTACGTACAATACAACAGAATCACATCATTATCATTTCAGCCGAAAGTCGCCCACTGCTAAACATAGGCCTCCCCAAGTGTCGTGGTGACACTTGAGGATGTTTGACCGGTCCCGTGCGTCTCGCATCCAGCGGATCCACGCAACTTTCACCAGGTCATCGGTTCACTTAGTGGGAGGCCTTCCATCGCGACGTCTTTTGGTGCCTAATGCACATTACAACATAAACCACCACCCCACCTCTGTACTTCTTGGGTAACCCATCCTAATTTCTGGCAAAGGTTGACTAATTCCAAGCACTAATAGCGTCCAGTAATTTTCGCAGGATTCCAATCAATCAGGAATATGGTACACACGGCTACACATCAAGCTATACAAAACCAGTATAATCTGATCGTTCATTGTGCGAAAAGATCTAGTAAAGTGAGGCCAAGATTAACTGGATTTGTATAGCTTGATGTGTAGCCGTGTGTACTTCAGCACTTTATTCAAGTAGGTACAGACGGCCGCACGTCAAGCTACCCGAGACTAAGAGATTTTTCCCAATCAACCTTGAACCGTTTAATACTTTATCGATAAAGTTGAAATTCTCTTGAAGATTGTACTAGGTTGTTGTGCTAGCGCCTGTTCCAGCCTTTAGCCAACTTCTTGGTCGCCCAATATCTGTCGTTCGCGTTTAGTGGTCATGAACGCCAGCTTACGGCCCACAATACATCTGATGAGCACCTTCAATGGGCCACTCGTTAACCCCACTACAGAGGATCGTGCAAAGTTCACTAGCGACCCCTACTATGTGTTTCTAGATTGCAAAAAAAGAAGAAGGATAGATCAGGAAAAAAATTTACTTAAATTTAGAAAAAAAATCGTAAATTCAGAAACTTAGAAGTTGTCTGGAGACGAACAAATACAGTAGCCATCTGCTGTTAAAATGATACATTGCTGATCGGATGGTTCTTGTTACCAATTCTGGGTGGATAGTTCCGACTAGTAGAAAATTATCTTTCTGAATTAGGTACCTACTCTTTCTGAGCTTTGTGGAAAATAAAATTGACAGGCTGTCGTTACGATTTGATGAGTTTACTGGCGATTTCAGGTTTTGTTCACTAATCAAAGTAGTTCATAATTTCAAGTGCAATGAACTTTTAAGAGAAATTCAATTATTTCAACTACACCTTTAACTTTGAAAGACTTCAAATCTTATACAAGTTTACAACCAAACGCTCCAAATGCCAACTAATTTTGGTTTTAATCAAATAACTAGTTTTTACAACAGCAATATAAATGTCCAGTAAGAACAGGTAACATAAACATTTAATTAGGAACAAATTTTCACTCAGCAACAATCATTAGTGCCATAAAACGTAATTAACAGTTCATTAATTTTTATTTCCGACAGCAATTTGAAGCGCGAAGTAATTAAAGAAATCGCTGCAATCCTCATTAATAATTTAGTTTTATTCGTGATACACGACTTGCGTTACTTTAATTGTGGGCGAATTTATTGAATTTGTGCGTTTGATTACTGTTAATTCATGAATTTGAATCAGTAAGTAACTGTTTATTTGAGATTAATATACATTAAAAAAATCCATTGGCAATTACAAAACGCCTAAACTGTGAGAAGATTTCTATAATTTTGAGCAGAACAAATAAATGGTGTTTTATAGTAACATCATCGGCGTAGCCTTTTCCAATTAAGTTAGGGTCGGCTTCTAGCCTAACCGGATCCAGCTGATTACCTTTTATGTATACCTTGATTAGTATTTTACATAGAGCGACTGCCTAATCTGACCTCCACAGCCCAGCTTGTACTGGGTAATACGATAGACTTTGGTAAGACTTTGTCTTGACTTTCGAACCACTGACTAGCTTGAACAAACTGTCAATGATCTACGATAGCCGGGATCCCGGGACCAATGGTTTAACAGCTTTCCGAGGCACAGAGGAAACTCGGTATTTAATGGGTGGTCACTGGTCACTCATCTTACCAGAAAATAGATCTTGTTTTCCAACAAGTTCCTCCCTCCTTGCGTCGTTTTTCCTCAATGCTGAGGGTCGTGGCCTCTTCGGATCACTTTCTCTCTGACTGTCTTGCGCCAGCTCACTCTGTCTTCAGCGCATTGGGCTTCTGCCTCTGGGTCTTCTCCCGCCCACCTTGCCCGTTATCAGCAGCTTCTCTAAGTTTTCGCCTCTTTTCCTGGCAATGTGCCCAAAGAACTCAAAGCTTCTTCTCGAGCATATGGTGCTGAGTCTCATTGGTAACTTGAGCTCGGTTAGGATTGATTCATTGGTTCGGTGTTCTGACCAATGAATTCCGAGCATTTTCATATACCGATAATCTGTCAATCTTTTCACCACAGATTCACCTAAGCAATCATAGTCCTTAAGCAACAAATGGTAGTGGTTATTTCCCCATGAGCGTGTCGCGTCGTGTTGCCGATAGCATCATGTTGGAGCGATTTCGGTGTCCTACAACGCAGGTCCTCTCACTGCGGTACTGCTCAGCCATTACTTTCGGGAGGAACTGAGGTTTACGAGCCTTCCGTACAGAAGGACATTATTCAAAGAAGCATGCCAAGCAAATGGACTTAGCAGACTTTATGCAAGGATTTGGGGGTCAACAGTTTTATCTGTCGCCGGTTTTACTTTGGATGTTACTTAAAGTTGCATCTTGATTAGATAATATTAAATGAGAATCGCATTTTGAGATGGTAATCGTATTTCTGATATCAAGCTCAGGACGCCAATTTCTAATTGGTCCATGTGTTCGTGAGAAAGTCTCCAGGTATAGCAGCCACCGTAGCATGGCGATTCTATCTCTATTCTACCAAGAATAGACAAAGATTTTTTTATACAATTTGACATGAAACCTTGCTACAATCTATCATTTTGTCGATTCTTCCGTCGACAAAACCCGTTTCTTCGGTGGTCATGCTAAGCCGGCAGGTTTGGTTTTTGACAATCCGTGATCATCATTTCGTCTTCATCATTATTTAATTATATGAATGAACTGCCTCGTTGGTTTAGTGGGTGCAAGCTTGATTACTGAGCATGAGGTCGATTCGATCGATTCCCGGTTCAACGCAATTGTAATTGGATTTTTCGTAAGAAATCATCAGTAGCTACCACGAAGTCCGAATTTGTGACCGATTAATGGCAATAGGCTCTCCCCTTATTGCAAGGGACTTAAACAGTACTAGAGAAATGTTGATGTACTACCTAACCCTTCTGAGATTACAAGTGTTATGTTATGATACTTCGATAAAATCCTTTAGCTTTCTAAGCATGATGTCGCCTAATCTTCCCACAATAGGTCCATACGACCGTTAGAACTTTCCAAGAGATATAAAACTATTGAGGATAATTGGGCAGTTTAGACGAACAATGATAGCGACGAAAGGGTAACTGGCGAAAGGCATGTTACCTCGACCAAGCCAAACTGATGAGAGATCGGGTCATGCGCACCAAACTACCAGGGACCTTCATAAGTGACAAGGTATATTGAAGATCTAGTGATATAGTGATGTCTCGTACATGGTGAGAGCGAGTCGTATGTATAGGTAACGCAACCTGCCGGGAAGCTGAGATCGACATTTTCAATACTAGTCTAGCTAAATTGAAGAAAACTCTATCAAATAGCTTCTTCGAGCGTATTTAGTCATTTTTCTGTTTGGTGTTTTAAGTTTCTTTTTTGGTTTTATTATAGACATACATACATGTGGAAACTTGTAATTGGCCATATTTTGTTTAAATTATTACTCACTGTCTGTTTTGCTGTAAGTTTTCCTAAAAGTGAAATAAATAAATAACAGAAACATTGCAGTGTATTTCTATAGGAAACTGTATTTAGAGACAGAGGAGCTTGAGGCTAAATGATAATAAACACTTTTTATTTTGGGGTGTTGTAAATCATAAAGTGACTCCTCCCGCTCCGGGCAGAGCGGTTGGGGGGGGGGGGGGGGTGTCAGCACTTCTACTGACTAAAAACCACCCATGTTCCCTCTTAGCCCTTTGTGTTGAGGCCGCGGTATCTCTTTCGAACAACCCGCAACCCCAACGGGATAATAATAAACACTCAGATCAACCTTCAGGTGATCTGTGGATAGGTGACCACTCAATACACACTGAGTTTCCTTCGTGCATCGAAAAACCGGTCCTCCCGGCTGTCATTTATCGATCTTCAACAGTCATTACAGGTTTTCACTAACCCGAAAGTCTGAATAATCAGTCTTAACAAAAAGTATCGTATTACCCAGTATACTAACTGGGTTGTCGAGGTCAGTTATGCAGTTGCTCCAGTTCACGTGTTTTTCATCATTGTTAAAAACTCCATAATTATTATTATTATCGTTTTATGAAACATAGTCCTCCCCCACGTCTGTCTGTCTGTCAGCTCGCGATAAACTCAAAAACTACTTCACTGATTTTCATGTTGATTCCACCAATGGATAGAGTGGTTTTCGAAGAAGGCTTTAGTATATAATTTGACCGACTTCCACACGGGCGTAGCCGCGGATATCAGCTAGTATATTATATCAGTATACATAATAGAAACTCCATTTTCCCTTCACATTATTAACATACAAGCCACGCATTCGACGTTGTCTGGATGTTTAACGTGGCTATCAACAGTTTTATGTCCTGGGTAACATCACAACGTTCGTGGGAACACACGCTATAACTTTATAACGACTGATTTTATATGTTATCTATATAGATGTTGCAGTTTTCAAAAATTTGTCACACTTATTTCGAATGGCTGTTTAAGAAATCATTTTCCGCGTTGCCAAAACCGGAAATTTCACAAAATTCTAGTAACACACACTCCAGCGCCAAAAGAACCTTTAGTTTTGTTCATATAAACATTTTTTTGCAGCAGTTTCGGCTGCGTCTAACAGTGAGGTTTACACTTATGTGCAGGCTCGTAAACACAAAACTAAAATAAATGTACCTTATCGTAAGTTTAACTTTTTCGTACATTTTTTCGTAACAAGCAGCCTAGAACATTGAACTGCAAACTTAAAGTGGTCATACTTTATTCTGTTTGTTTCGTCAAATTTGTCATATAACATACAAGCTGTCATGTTCGTCATTAGTTCGTTCGTAGTTGAGTGTATGGAAATCTTGTCATCATCGTCTTTACTGACCTTGTCCCTTTGGGGTCGGAGTAACACGTTTTCGGGTCCATTCTCCTCTGTCATCATTAAGCCATTTCTCTTTTCAGCTGTCGCTGTTGTCTTGGTTGTCTGAAACATCAGTAAGAAATCGGTATAGGACTTTAACCCATTGACCGCCACGGTCAAGCAAGACGACAGGCCGAAAAGTACCTAAGTCGACAGACTTAGGGCACTTTTTTGCTTGTTCGGCTTATCGTCTATACGTGACTGTGGCGCTAAAAAGGATAATGATGTAGTAACCGTAAACTGGTAATCAAATTGTCTACGACACGGCAATTCAGATTGTCACCTCGGATGTTGAGTGCGTCGTGATCAGCAGTTAAACAGTTAGTTGACACCTACAGCCGCCATTCTGATGCCCACACGCTTGTTGACTCTTGAGAGTTGCCCGGAGATTGAATACCAGGTATTTGTACTTTTATGTAGTATAGCGAGACGAGCTCATTGAACGACCAGTCAACCATTACTCAAGTAGAAAGTCAAGAATTGACGGCACCGTTGGCGGCTGGCGCAGTGGCTGAGCGATTGGACTGCTGCGCTGCGTGTCGCGGATTCGATCCCCGCACGGAACAAATATTTGTATGGTCTACAGATAGTTGTTTCGGGTCTGGGTATTTGTGTATGTGAGTTTAAATGTTTGTGAACGCACCCACGATACAGGAGAAATTCCTAGGGTGGGGCAACGTTTAAAAAAAAAAATGCCCAATAATAAGTGGGATAACGTAGGATATGAATAGCCTGCATCATTACACTCATCACAGACCTCTAATAAGAAATACGGCCAAAACAAGGTGGGGTCCAAAACAGCATTAAAAGGAAAGTATTTCTTAAGCATGGGAAATCTATAGACTCTTATTGACTAAAACCTATTCGTGTTCCCCCTAATGCATTTTGCGTTCCAATACCGCGGTGACGGGTGGGGTTCATAACATAACATAACACAACAATCAAAACATCAACAACCAAAATTTCAACACCATAACATCAACAGTTTAAAATAACAATGAATCAAAATATCATCAGCTTAAACCGTAAACGGTTAAACATGTCAACACATATCATCACAGTTTAATTGACCCTTTCCCCAATGACTAAAGAACCTCGAATTGTAACAGTTTTAAAGTTGTACACACGGCTACACATCAAGCTATACATTTCCAGTTTACGCTGATCTCGCACTGTACGGAAATCCTATACAATACGAGACCAGCTTATACTGGAAATGTATAGCTTGATGTGTAGCCGTGTGTACCTAAAAGGAGAAAATCAGCGAAGAAGACATAATTAGCGTATTCTAGAATATAAACATGTCAAGAAACATTGAATTTGTTTAATTTAACTTGATTGAGCCGACCAAGCGCCTAGAAAAAAGCCTTTACCAGCTCAAGAAATGTCACCAAACCATCGCCTTACATCTTAGATATCCACAAAGATATCACATCGATAACTTCAGATACAACAGCACAACACTACGCCTCGTTCACACCATTTGAAACAATCGTCACATCCCACACAGGCTGTCGCAACTGCTCATAAATCCAACATTTGACACGCACTCCCAACCTTTGTCGATATCAATCGTTTTGAATATTTCGCCACAAGATTTATAGCTAATCCCGAATTTACTGCCAACACTATTGTCTCTAATTTGACGGCGCAGTATGGAATAAATCTTAAGCTGTGTTTATAACTTGGATTACTTTTGTTAAATGTCAAATCGCGTTTGTAAGGTTGGGTTTGGAGCGAGAGTGCAAAAGTGACTTCACTTTGATAGCTAGCATTATATAGGATATTTGTTGCGTAGTGATTCATGTGCCAAATTGAAATGATCAACTGGAGGGGTAATTTGCTATCCATTCAGACCCCTAAACACTTCACATGCCTTGTGGATTATTTATTGTTTTATTTAAAAAAGTCCCAAATTTAAATACAGATTCCAAAAAAAGTATAAGGCGTAGACAGTTTGACTCTGAATTTTAATTTTCTTTAGATATGTATTGTATTACAGTACTTTTCAATTCAAAATTACTGACATTAGCTAAGTAGTTTGAAAAAAATTAAAAGGGTCTACATGGCATGAGAACTGTTTAGGGGTCTGAAAGGATAGCAGATGACCCCTTCAGTCAACCATTTCAATTTGGCACATTATGCACCAAACACCTTAAATACAACAATACTCCTAGTTCGTTCATTACCGTGCGGTTAGTACGGTCAGCATCAGATGTTTCAGAACATTATTCGTTAAAATAGTCCTTACACTCCAATAACATGTAGTAGGTAACGAGTAATATCTAAAAAGTTTTTATTAAAAAAAACAGCTTCGTAACTTTGAGTAATGTTAGTTTACTTCTGATGCTGACCGTACCTAGCCTAGTGTCAGAGTCTTTATGTCGTCCATGAGCCCCTGACTTGGCATTACATTCCGTTGAGGGTTGATCTCTGGGGCATGCTTGTCTTCTCACGATGTTTTCCTTCGCCGAGGCCATTGAAACTTGCACAATACGCACGTAACTCGGAAAAATCAGAGGCCTATGCTGCTGTTATTTCATAATGGTTTTAGAGATTAGAGATGCATGATCAGTTTGTGAGAATTTTTTACGAAGTTTTCTTTTATCACAGGGTTCTATAAGTTACTTCTTACAGCACTTCTACAATGGTCGTTAAAAACACAAAAACCTCCTTTTGAGTTTCGCCGCAGTCGGGTAAAAAACTAAAGGATTATCTAAACAAACGAACACATTTTTTTTATGGCCGTATACCAATGTCATACTAAGACTGAATCTGCCGAATACTTTCGGATACTTGGCGCATCTCTATTGTTTTGTCTCAAGCATGTAAACACAGCCTTACGAATTAACATAATCCTATGGTTCGATTTCATAATGTTTAATGTAAGTTACCCATGTAATATTTTGTAAGATCTCTGTAATTTTATTCTAATAAACGTTGCGTAGGTGATTTGGTAGCTAGTTAAAGTAAATCACTCTCAACTAGATTGTTCAAGAATAAGTTAAGTACCTACATTTTGTCTTCGTATAAATTTTCGGTTTTATTGTCAAGTGGATAACTAGTAGGTAGTTAATTTGACTATAAACTGGGTTTTAATTAAGGTTAATGCTTTAGCTTGTTATCATTATAATTTATTACCATTTATGATGAAATTACTGCGGTACATATGTTTTGATTGAGAAACAAAGTTGGTGAGGTTAGAAAGTAATTGTTTCCAAATTGCAGAATTTTTGCTTGATTCCCATTTCTCTATTTAGTTGCTTTGTTTATACCAGCCTCCTGAAAAAGATAAGATATAGTCGTTTCTTTGCAAAACCTATGGACATGAGCCCACGGGTGAGAATTTTTTTTAAATAAATAAAAATGGCAACTGAAATGGTCGCTTTAGCAGACGCAGACGCAAATATGAATTGTAAACTCTGTGACCATTTTACAAATTGCAACGTAATTCATATTATTAATGAATCTACCAAAGCAGCCAATTTACACCCCAAATCATAATCATCATCCGTACAATACTTTAACTAAACTACACACAACGCAACAAAGTTACAACAATTTACTCACTTCTAAAAAACTTTAAGAGGAAAATTACTCACTTTAAAAAACTAAGAGGCTTACAATTTACCTGAATTACCGGTAAACTAATAATAAACACGTAACTATTATCCTTGAAGTAATTTGACGTGATTACTAACTGGATTATTTAACTGGCGGTTCGACGGATCGTAGCAGTAGTTACAAGTACCAATAGTTACAAGTACCAGTAGTTACAAGTACCAGTAGTTATCACGATAAATAATGATCGCGTGAACGTTTCTCTGACTGTCGCGACTGAGTTTGTCAAACTTGGGACATAGAACACTAAATCTGTATAGACGTGAAACTTGAGCAGTTGATATTACACACCTTGGTTTATAACGTCTTTTGTTGCAGGTATCTGTTGACTTGCTGGGTGGATTATAAGAAGACGACGAAAATGCTGCGGTGGTGTGGTCGACGCTGTACCACATCCCTGACACATGAGGGTGCTGGAGTTGTGCAGGTTGAGGGACTACTCATCATCATTAAGTCATAGTATGGGGTAATGGAGGACATACGTGATAGAGATAACGCTATACTCTTTTCTACATTTCAGCGAATGAATTTCTAAAATACGATATAAAATACACTTACGGACACATTTGAGTTATCAATTTTGTCATGTTTCATATTTAGACCAGTGCCGAAGCCTTCAAAAATGGTAAAAAATGAAAAAAAATTACAGTAGGATGAAACCCAATGGAAAAAGTAGAAAATATAACAAAAATTAAAGGAAAAATAAATTACGGTCGATCCGAGTTCGGGAAGTGGGGGTAGGGGGGGTTTTAAGGGGGGAAAGTGGTTTATCTCGATTTCCGGCAAAACTACAAGTCCTATGGAAAAAAGTTAAATGGCAAAGTTGTAGAGAATAAAAAGATCTACAACTTTGATTTTAACACTTTTTTCACATAACCTCAAAATGTATGCGAAAAATTCAAATAACCAAGTTTCTGGTTTTTAATTTTTATCTTTTACAAAAAACATTTCTTTTTCACAAAATTTAGTGAAAACTTACCTTTTTATGCCCTAAATACACTGTAATTTTTTTGATTAAAAATATTTATTTTTCACCTTATTATTGACATAGTATCGAAAAATCAGCCATATTTTCAATCGAAAATTCTGACGTCAAAATATCAGCTTTTTTAAAAAAGTCGGTGGGCGTTGTGTTCCTTATAATCTCTACTTTCTGATGATGTATAAAAAATATACACTGCAATGGTAAATTTTCTCAGAAAATGCAAAATCAGCTGCTGCGAAATAAATACCCTCTACCAAATAAGGCCTAGATAAGAAATTATAAGCGTATTTATTGCTGTTTTATGCCTATTTATTGTTATTTTAAGATAATTTATATATCGTGGAGACCTACGGAAAATTTTGGCCCATCAAAAGGTATTTCACAGAGAAGTGGGGAAGGGGCTAGGAGGGTTTGGCCCTTACTACCTGTTATTTCGTAGCAGCTGATTTTGCATTTTCTGAGAAAATTTACCATTGCAGTGTATATTTTTTATACATCATCAGAAAGTAGAGATTATAAGGAACACAACGCCCACCGACTTTTTTAAAAAAGCTGATATTTTGACGTCAGAATTTTCGATTGAAAATATGGCTGATTTTTCGATACTAAGTCAATAATAAGGTGAAAAATAAATATTTTTAATCAAAAAAATTACAGTGTATTTAGGGCATAAAAAGGTAAGTTTTCACTAAATTTTGTGAAAAAGAAATGTTTTTTGTAAAAGATAAAAATTAAAAACCAGAAACTTGGTTATTTGAATTTTTCGCATACATTTTGAGGTTATGTGAAAAAAGTGTTAAAATCAAAGTTGTAGATCTTTTTAATCTCTACAACTTTGCCATTTAACTTTTTTCCATAGGACTTGTAGTTTTGCCGGAAATCGAGATAAATCACTTTCCCCCCTTAAACCCCCCCCCCCCCCCCCACCCCCACTTCCCGAACTCGGATCGACCGTAATTTATTTTTCCTTTCATTTTGGTCATATTCCCCTCCTTTTCTAATGGGTTTCATCCTACTGTAATTTTTTTTGGTTTCAAAAATTATCGACCCTGGTCTAATTGTGTCAAGTTCAGCAGTCGCGCTTGCAACCACCCGATCGGGTTATAATATAAATAAAACTCAAGAAACAACAGAATTCCTGCTATCAATGGATTGAGTGTCAAAATGACAAGAATTGACATTACGAGTACTTATGTTACACAATTTGAGGGTGCAATATTGACAGTTAAAATTCTATACCATTCACATTCTGTGGTTAGCCCCTAGGGATATGACTACTTTGTTGATTAGTGGGCACGGCAGGGAGACAAAGAAATGTTGCATTACGAATGTTTTTGTATTTCATCGTTTTTGGACTATCAGCTGAGTTATGGGCTTATGTTAATCCTATGATTAATGCTAAGTTCGTGTGTGAAAGATTAGGTGTTTTCGTTAATACGATGTTTGCTGCAATGTGCTGGCATCCATATTAATACTTATTATAAATTGGGAAGTAATACTGTCGGGTTTTCTGACATTTACCTTTCTAAAGTAACAACTTTTAATGATTTTGATGTTTGCTACGAAGGTAGGTATACCGACACCTAGATTGCGACGTAGGATACTTTTCGTCCAGATACGTTCCCGTGGGTTAATTTTAACCGTATGAACCAAGTCGTGAACGTTGATAAAAGGAGCCTGAAAGTTTTATCCCGTATCTTTTAGACGGGTCTTTCATCTTATTTACAGGTCAGTGATGATACGAAAATAAATATACCTTATGTGGGCTAGATAAAGCGAAATCTTTTTCGGTACCTTCTTTGTTAATGCCCCAATCTATTTAAGTCGGGAGTGAATAGGTTTCTTTTGGGTAAGCTTGTTCCATAATCGACGAACTTGGAAACCTACGGGTGCTAGCTACTTAATCTTTCCTCGTCTTATGAGAAATAATCGTAATAAAACATCTGAAATACAGTTTATGAATATAATAGAATATCTGCCATGTCTACGAACATTACTAAGAAGCGCCACGCGGCTGCTCCCCATTCCACAATACCCTACTCTTAAGGTAATTACACACTAGCCAGATAAGTGGCCCGATAACACTTCATAACCCATGTGCACTAAAAGTACCACCAACAAAAAAATAACGCCAAATTATACCCGTAAATAATTTAGTTATTTATGTCCGTTTTAAAATTTTAAACGGAGAATGTGAAGTTTGTTTTTAAATAACGACTTCCTGTGCCAAGGTAAATGTTAAACAGCCTACTTTAAAATGAGGTTGAGTTCTTCAATT
This sequence comes from Diarsia mendica, assembly GCA_949316265.1. NCBI lineage: Eukaryota > Metazoa > Arthropoda > Insecta > Lepidoptera > Noctuidae > Diarsia > Diarsia mendica. Next base: position 5,108,982 of record OX438904.1, read on the forward strand.
ACTTGTGCATGTTGTGGCAGGCTTTAAGAAATTAAAAATAATGATTTAACTTTTTAATTATTACATTCAATGGTATGACTCAACGGGAAAGAGAACCTGTATTTCTTCGTCGATACAATGCGGTATAATGAATATAATCAAAACACCTGCTAGACAATACGTGGCTGATCAGAGTCGAGGGGTCATAAGCCACCCATCCTGACACTACTTGACGCAATAAAGCGAAATATTACCCAACGAACCACACGTAGATATTAAAACATGGGCGGGGTTTAATTAGAAAGGCCAAAGGCAGAATTCGTACCACCTATTTTTTTTTTGTTAAGTGATAGAATTTGTACCACTTATTAAGTCAATTAAACCATTCATTTTCATGTAACATTAGTATTTTTAGAAGTTCGGATTCATTAATTATATCAATCAAAAGATTTAAGTAGTTAAACGTAATTAATCTTAAACTAAACGTAGTTATGTTTTTAGAAGTTGCCATTTGTAAAATATCACGAGGCTCACAATGATAAATAATTATTTAAAAATAGAAATAACAGTAAATATAATTAACCAATTACACATTATACCTTAAAATGAATAATTATTGCATACAATCTTAATAATTAACTATTTAATGATAGGAATTATTTTCGACATCAATGTTTTTTTTTGTATTGGCAATTATTTTATTGACAGGACAGGAAAATCTTTCCGAGTCTCTGACTCTCTGTTCGGTTCTTTACTGTTGTTTTGGATTGTTGTTTGTAACTGCATCTGAGCAATTTAGCAAATTATCTGGCCATTTTTACGTTGAGTCGAGCTACTGCTCCTCCGTACTCTATCTGTTGATAGTTTTTTCGCGAAAGGACGCTTTATTAATTGTGCTGTGTGTGTACGTGCTTCTAATTAAAATGACGAGTTTGCAATGCATAAATTGCAACGTTCGCTTGTCCCGAATAAGAAGGCACGCTTTATCGGATGAGAGTGAAGATCTCGTCAATACTATTCGGCTGTGGACATATCCTAGAGATGTAAGTAGTTTCAAACATAACATTTTGCGTACGAGTGTGTCAGTTACGAAGTGATAACTTTTACGTGTTAAAAAGTAGTCCTTATCATTTAAACTACACGATATCATACTAAAATAATATATTGTGTGTACAAAAACTAATCTAAACATTATTTGAAAAAATAACAAACACCATTGTGGTTGTATATGTACTTACTTAAATATTTACAGTTTGTCCTATTTAATGTACAAACACATAAGAGCTCATACGCCTTTATAGACAATTAAAAAGCCATTGTTATAAATCTCCTGGAGATTTACTATCAGACGGGAGGCCAACCGCTTCCCGGCTCTTCACCCAACGTATGGGTGAAACATTTCTAAGTGATCGTTTTGCATGTATTGTTTACTTGCCTAACACTTGGTTGCCTAACACTGTTATAATAGTTATTACTCGGTTAGTATGACTGTTATAGTGTCATAGTCATATAAAGCAATGTTGAGCCGTACTCAAAATCACTTCTTTATTTCCAGATAACACCTGCTAGTCATCCCCGTTCTTCTGACAATATGCCGAGGAGACGCACAGGCCATCAAAGTGTTTGTGTTGTATGTGGACGATCCGTACTACGAATCAGTCGACGCAGGATTTTGATTGAAGGTGCAAATGAAGACGAACAAAGAATGGCTAACACAGTTGCTACTTGGATCCAACCACGAGAGGTATAACAACTCATACCTATTATAACTTTTATCAATTAGGTGTCTTGATTTGATGTATGATTGTGTTAAAACAATGTAAATTATTTCCCACTAATACCATGCAGTTTTAAATGCAACCTTTTCTTTATTTATATTTTTTTATTTCAGCTTCGTTCTGAGGATGAAGCTTGTGTGCCGTGTTGGCTAAGAGCTAGCAGAACTAGGGTTGTTTCACCAAATGAACATATTCAACCCATTGTACCTGATCATCTAGAGGGTGATCATTCTGATTTGGCATGGTAGAGCATAGCTCAATCTTGCACGCTGATTATGTTAGAATCATACATCATTATACAGCCTTCGTCTCCTGGTTGCATGGCAAGGTTTATCATGTACCTATTAATATGTATAACGTAGATTACATTCATCATGTAATCGTTAACAGAGCGATTCAGTAAGAAACCCGAGCATACAGTTTGGGCGGAATACTGAAACGTTCATACGATGTTCTGTCGTCCAAGATTCATCTGTACTAAACCCAGGCCTACAGCTCACGTAAGGTACGGAAGGTGCGACAAATATAAGAACAATAAAATAAATGTTAGATCCTACAAAAACAAAGTTGTTTTATTTAACCACACTCAAAACTCCATCAGCACTTCATCATTTAACATCAAACTATTGCAGACCGCTGCTGGACGCAGGTCTTTCCTAAAGCACCCTACTGAATAGGTACAATTCTCATGTCAATTTGCCAACTTATTGATAAAAACACTACAAAGATAGCACCAGCTATCTAGAACATATTATTATCCTTTTTCACCAAAAAAATGTTTATACTACTACACGTAATCTAATATTATTGTTGAAGCAGGTGTTGTGATTTGGCAATGGAATGGCGTGTCAGGCGTGATCAACCAAATTAACTCTTCGATAGTATATATCCAGACTTTTATTTGTCAAAATACAAGCAGATATTACACGTCCATTGTATAGTATATATGATGAATTAAGATTAATTAAATTGGACAATATTGGAGACGACACAAAACGTACACAGAGCCGTGAGCAGGAAGTAGTTGTCAAAAACAGTAGACAGGTGACAGCTTCAAATGTCATATAAATATGGCTGCGTTTAAGCTGCGTTCATGTAGAGCTTACATAATTCCTAATAATTATAAATGCGAAAGTAACTCTGTCTGTCTGTTACTCTTTCACGCCTAAACGGCTGAACGGATTTTGATGAAAGGAGAAAACCAAACTCCATAGAAACTTGGGCCTGGCGTTAAAGGGCTGAATTTTGGCCATTCATTAAAGAATCTAGGTAGGTTCCATGAGCCCAATTTTCACGTCTCCCAGTGATGGCCAAATTGATAATATCAGACAATGACATTTTAGGTTATTTAAATTATTTGAGATAATTAAGTTAAATAACATGATATTTTCGAGGCTTTGTTTCCTACGCAAGTCTATAACCCCCATGCGCTGTGCTGTAACATAGCACTATGAGGTTTCAGGTAAGTAGATACCTACTTTCCTTAAAAAGTGCTTACGGGGGTGACTTCAGATTTATATTATTGATATCACTGAAAACATCAGCTGAAAACTATGTTTATTAGACAAGGCCCACTTACATAACTACTGGCTGATATTTGTTAGGATTATATCTGCTGGGGGATTTTTAATAGATTGTGATACCCAATAAATTAAAATGTAAATAAAACACATATTTATGTTAAATGGTTTTTTAATCATCTTCTTCATTAGGATTATCATAGTATAATAATACAGTATCCAGAAACTGTGCAGGAGGCAATTGATTACCTTGGTGCCATGCCCAACTAAGATACCATATTATGCTCATGGTATGGGCACAGCAACCAACCGTTCTTTTTCCTATGATACAGGTGCAGTAATATTGAATTATAGCATCCCTTCCACTTAGAGAGCTGTAGATTCATCCTACTACTAATATGCCTGGATTTCATCCTTCTCTTAACATCCAGGTTAAGTCCGATGTAGATAGCTCTTGCTGTAGGTCACCGTCCACCTCCCTACACACTTCTATGACATATGAGCCATTTTCTTTTCCTTTTCCTGAATGAAAATGCCGGGATGCTCTATTTGCTCATACCCAACACGAGTGACAGACAACACTTGAAGCGCCCACCTGAAAATAATTTATCTACATTAAAGTGTGCTTTTACACATGCGAAGTGTTGTGTGTGTCCACTTTAAAAATACTGATCTAAAGAAATCCTGGGAGCTTGACCATTATCACACCATTATCAATGTTTAAGCATACCAAATAACATTTTTAATGACCTTTCAAAACCAAAAGCTAAACTAAAGAATGTTAATAAAACATCATTAAAGCAAATATACTGACCGTGCGTGGTAGGATCAATTCTCTTATAACTTCGTGTATTCTGCGTTCTTGCACGGTACTAATCCTAAGTGTATGACAACAAACTCTTCTCAGAAGAGAATGTCCACAGTGAATACACACCCGTCGGTGTCCCATAGGTGTCTGTTCACTTTGTTCTGGTATATTTCGATCACTAGATATAGCATTGGCATGATTCCAGCAAGCCAGGCATATAAAGTCATTTTCATTTACCTGAAACAAACATTTGACTATTAGGGTCTAGCAAGACTAGCATTAGCATTTAGCAATAAACATCTGGGTATATTTGGGTAGACCTATGCCCCTCATTACAATCCCACTGCAGGGACACAGACCTCCACTCTGAGAGAGGGAATAATAGGTTGTAATTAACCATGAAGGTTCAGTCCGGTTTAGCGATGTGATGTCTTCAAATATGAATTTATTGCACATTATGCTATCATTAAAATACAACTATAAACAGACAACTGAACATGAGCGATAACACTACTTAGTTTGTTTACATTAAATAATTACATATGATTACAAAAACGTTATGTTAAATAGAAATATCGGATACTAACCGTTTGAGGCGCTACCCATTCTTGAACAATTGAAAGAATAATCTTCCAATCTTCGCCTTCCACATCATGAGGACCGCAACAATGCAATGTTGCGGTCCTCATGATGTTGAACCCAGTCGTCAAATGAGCAAAGTACAAATACGGTTTTCTAGCAAATGTCAGCAGGGGTGGCAGTTTAGAAACGGTGTCCAATGTTCAAGCGAGGGTCAGTCAAAAGGCAATCAATTTCTGAGTCCAGTATTCGATCAAAGGTCTTAGAATAATAAAATCTCGAGAGATCTGGAAAAACACATTCACTTGCACACCAAACGAAAAGCGAATGACATGACAATTGACTTGACATTGACAGCCGTTGACATTGACACTTGCGTTTACTAGTGCATTCCGTGGTGCAGCCGATTTTATCGATTATTTATTTGGTTTTTTTACAGGTTCCGTTAAAAATCAATTATATGACAGATTTTGAATAAACATCTATTTTAATAAGTAAAAAAGTGATAATACATAATGATAATGAATAATAAAGATAATGCAATGAAGTATTATTTAATTATTTGTAAGAATATCGATATCCACTAAGTCGATCTTATTCTTAGGGTACGCTCTATTGATATAATAACAGCGTTCGTGAAGTTAGTGACAAAAAATGAAACAAGTGTTGTAACGGTTTAAAAAGACACAACCTCAAAAATAAAACTGGTTATAACTTTAAGGTCCTAACTTCTAAAAATCTATGAATTTTAAAAGGGCTTGCCTATTGTATTGACTACCAATTAAAACAAAAAGTATCCCAAAACACGACATTTTATTAGCGGTACGAAACTCCCATACAAGGCTGCCTTTCACCTTTAACCTGTTAATAAATTACCGATGGTCTGCCGCCACCCAGGGTGTGGCAACACTCAGCGTATTTCCCTAGAGAAATAACGACGGTGTTGCCAACGCAAACTCGAATTCTGGATATTTTCGGAACGCGTTCGTGATGTTTATTATGTCATTTCTACCGAAAACGAATTGTTAGCCATTAGTGTCCTGCGTTTGTATGTCTCCATTTTTATTTTCACTGTAAAACTAATTTAAATTTTCTTATAAACGACACTATTTTTATTATGTTTAAGGTGGTTGTATATTTAAATTAATGGATGTCTCTATTATTAGTTTAAATAAATAAATCCATCAGGAATGTTCTGGAAATTAACAGAGAATTATGTGATCCATTAAGTAAATTAAGATTGTTTAAGATTTTAGTTTGAAGTTAATTCCATTGTTAGTAGTCAATAGAGTATCCAATTAAAATAGTAAAAATTGGTTGTAAAACTTGAGTTTAGGCACAGTTTAAAATCTAATAAAACATTTTACGACTGCTAGTGTATTTTGGAATTATACAAGGTGTTGAATATTATTTTTATGTGAACTCGTTTTCTATGCCTTGATTTAGATGTGTTGAAGAATTTTAAGTATTTTACATTTTTGATGGTTTGGTATGAGTATTATCATGGCTTTTGTTTACTGCTACTTAGTGGCGTTAGTGTCTTAATAGCTATAAAAAATCTAAATATCTTCATCACTCATGACGCGACAGCAAGGTTGGCGCAGTGGTTGAGTGATTGTCTGCTAAACTGCGTATCGTGGGTTCGATCCCAGCACGGATCAAAAATATTATCAAATATTTTGTAAATGCTAGAAATTCCTAGAGCAACGAGGCAAGTGGGTAACGTTTAAAAACGGACTTCTTATAAAAAATATATGCTTAGAAATAATATCAACTAAAAATTGCAACGATATTCTTTAAATTGTAGTTGTATACTTGCTTACTTAAAATAATGAAATGAAAAAAAAACAACTAAAATATAACCAAAAAACGAAAGACACAAGCATTCACAAACGACATACAAACTTAAAAAAAATCAATTAAAAATATTCCCGCGGCCAGTTAATTAAGTACCGGTATCGATTATTCGTTTAAATGGAATAGAATCGATACTCCGTGTTATCGAGGCGCCTCTAGCTTCGTTAAGGACGGTGTAATCGACTTAGACATGCATCATGGCTAATTCATGCGTTATTCGATTTTAAGAAACGATAGCTGATGGGTTTTGGGTTCCGCTGTGGGTGGATGAAATCGATACACCCCAATATTCCAAACCACAGCTAAATAACGTACGTGTACGTTATTTAGCTGTGGTTTGGAATATTGGGGATAAAAGTTTAAAACTCTGCTTTTCTAATATAGCAATATTCCATTATTATTATGATATGCCATTTGCCAGCCATTTCCACTTGTCCCTAATGCAATTAAATAAAGCTAAACTATCTTAGGTTTTGTTATTTATTTGCAGAACCTTAGAAATATTCCTGAATCTTGTAGGTATAACATCTCTGAAAGAATTTATTTTTGCAATCAAAATAATCACATCTTATATACTAACATGAAGACAAACCAGACCGCAGACCCATCATGTCTCCACATTTCGGCTCATTGGACTCTTCAGCATTTTAAGCCATTCCTATACCTACCTACCCTCATCATCAAGTAACCCCCCCCCCCCCCCCCCCGCTCTTGGGCAGAGCGAAAGGGAGTGTCAGACTTCTACTGACTAAAAACCAACCCATGTTCCTTCTTCGCCCTTGTGCCCGGCCGCGTTATGCCTTTCGATAATCCGCAGCCCCGACGGGGTTCCTATACCTACCTACCTTTTTTTTTTTTGGTGGGTGGAAAATCGTCAAATAACCCCCCCCCCCCCCCGCTCTTGGGCAGAGCGAAGGGGAGTGTCAGACTTCTACTGACTAAAAACCAAACCCATGTTCCTTCTTCTTCGCCCTTGTGTCGGAGCCGCGGTAACCTTTCGATATCCACAGCCCCGACGGGATACCTACCTACCTTAGACAAGTTTTGGTTTTAGGACTACTAGATCCTCATAACTTTTAAACTGTTCTGCATTCATTGATTAATTAACCTTTTTCTGTATAAACTGTTAAAATAAATATATCCAAAGCGAAGAGCAAAAAAATCTACGGAACCAAACCACTTTACAGTGAGGACATACATGTATTTTTGTAGCGTTAACCCAGTGTGGCCACATATCGCTTTGCTACACGTTATCCGACGAAAATCAAACGCAATTAAAGTAATTACATGATAGGCTTTACAATAATAACACATTTGCTGTAAATATAGGGCTAGCGTTGACTCAAATGTGTCATGGAGTTGATGAGTTTGTAGTTTAGCTGAATGCGTCAGAAAGACGATTATTTTTACGTAACATAACATCACGCAACCCCGTTTCGCCAGTTATATTATGTTTTCGAGTATATTGCCAGTAACCCAGCACAAATCCAGACTTCGTTGCTGCCACTGAGAAATTCCAAATAACAGAAAATTGAAAAATTCCACATAACATTGTTTTTTTTTAAATTACATGTGAAAAATATTTATATTTTGAACCCCCCATAATATGCTAAAATATACAAGTGTCGAAGGAACACCGACGCATAATAGGGGATCGGACTGGGTCAAAATAATGTGATTCTGTTTAGTCCGTAAGTTAGATTATCGAAAAATATTGAATAGGTACGTGTTTTTTGTTTTATCAAATCAATAAAAAATGACGAAGATAAAACGCGTCAAAGATCTTGAAGTGGGGCTTGAAATGTCACTTGTGTGTGTCGTCAAAATGTACTATCATTATGACGTCACACGAGTTTTCGAAGCACTGTATCGTCTTCATTTTAAGTATACGTGAAAAAAGAAAAAATACGTGTCCATATTTTTGGAAATCTATCTGACGGACTAATTAGTTTTTTTTTCCGATCCCCTATTATATAGGTCCCATTAAAATAGGTGGACAAATTTTAACACAGCATTCAGTACGCCTAAACAAAGATATCTAAACAAAAAAAAACACTAAATAAAATGATTTTATTTTGACTTAAAATAATAAATTGCCTGCACTCTAGAACAAACTCGACCTTTATGAGTAGGTACTTAAATGCGTTTTTCTTATAATTTCTTTAACCATTGTCCTTATTTTGGTGGTCTGAATGATTTCTCAAATTTTGTCCACCTATTTTAATGGGACCTTATATATGCGTCGGTGTTCCTTCGACCTTGTATGTTTTAGCAAAATCAACTACAAATAAATCGTTCTCTATAAAGCTAATTTTATATACAATCTAATGTTCCGAAAAACATGTAAACAAATTGATTACAATATCATTTGTAAATTAATCATTTAAGAGTGATTAATAAATCACGTTTAAACTTAAACAATCACGATTTATAACAAGATATTTTGATATTTATTGGAATGCTAGATTGGCGCCACTTGGAATTACACTTTAGTCTAATAAATTACTGTTTAAAGTAAATTGTTAATTGGCTAAGGTTATTCTAGGTATAACTTCAGAAACATGATATTATGTTTCTTAATTTAGCTCTTGTTAGGTCAATATTTTGATTTTAGTATAAGAATGACGCAAATGATTTAAGATTGTTTTGATATGATGTCACGTCCTTCGTTATTTTATGAATAAATGGATTTGTAGTTATATTTTATTTGCCATAAATCATTCTTATAAATACCATCATCATCATCCTAGCCTTTTCCCAACTATGTTGGGGTCAGCTTGAATAAAAGGGGGTCTAAAATGGTCAGCAGATTATAATAGGATCAAAGAAGTATAAAACAAAGTCCCTTTCTCTGTCCCTATGTCCCTTTGTATGCTTAAATCTTTAAAACTACGCAACGGATTTTGATGCGGGTTTTTTTAATAGACAGAGTGATTCAAGAAGAAGGTTTTAATACCTTTTTTGCACCCGTGCAAAGCCGGGGCGGGTCACTAGTTATAATTATATAGTTCATTTGACGAATTTAACGTAATGGCTGGTCTCTAAAATAATGTAGAACGCGTAAAGTAGGCGCCCTGGTTCTCATTAGGCACTTCTAGTGGCTGTATAGGCGCCATGGTTCTCATTAGGCACTTCTAGTGGCTGTTATTCGGTTTATAACAAATAGTGAATGTAATGGTAACAATTTGATGTTTGCAGCCATTTGGAGACGTATCCTCGAATAATTATGTGTAAGTCTGTACCTGATTTGCCTAAAGAAAAAAAAAACTAAAAAATTACAAATGTTTGATAAGTGTTTTGCTAATAACTGTTGCTAATTTCTGTTGTTGTATGCTAATTTCTGTGAACTTCGTTATTGGCGTAATGTTAAGATCATTTTCTCTGCCAAGTTCTATTTTTTGAGGTTATAGGGGGTAATCTCTAGATCTACTTGATAATTCTTTCACCAATGGGAAGCGTTATTTTCCACGGGTGTCATAGGCTATATTTAAAACGTTCCAGTGGAATAATTTTCAACCAAAACACGAGCGAAACCACGGCATAAAGCTATATAATTTATATAAGAGCGACTACGCAACATCACACCAAAAAAAAAACAAATAATATATCCAACTACTGTTAAAAATATAATTTATAACAGCTGTAATAGGTCGTCATATTTTACCTAATTGGGTACAAACAGCGCCTGGGGGCAACTACTCACTATCTAAGTGACGCATGCGCATGGACAAAGAAAAATTACCCGCTGCACTCGCGACATGACACTTACAATAAAAATAAATTAACTGCGCACTCTTCTAATGAGGCCGTAGGGCTGCCTTGGGATTTATTTCGTAATCAAATCAAAGAAGGGAAATATTTATTTATTATTATATATTTTTTTTATATAGAACGTTGCCCCACACTAGGAATTTCTCCTGTATCGTGGGTGCGTTTACAAACATTTAAATCCACATACACAAACACACCCAGACCCGAAACAACTATCTGCAGGCCTTACAAATTAATATTTGTTCCGTGCGGGAATCGAACCCGCGACACGCAGCGCATCAGTCCAATCGATCAGCCACTGCGCCAACCGTGCCGTCACCACAATAAGTTATTTATGCCGTTGCAGGAGGTTTCGTTTCGAGCTCGTGGCTTAATAATAACCGCCTCTCGGATCGATCTTTAGGTTAAGCCGCGTTTGCCTAGGTTGGTCTGTGGATGGGTGACCAGCTGACCCCCCATTACATACCAAGTTTCCTCCGTGCCTCGGAAAGCACGTTTAGCTGTTGGTCCCGGCTACCATATAGAGATCTTTGACAGCCGTTACAGGGAGTCGGTGACCTGATAGCCTTTTTTTTTTGGTGGGTGGAAAATCATCAAATGACCCCCCCTCCCCCCCCCCCGCTCTTGGGCAGAGCGAAGGGGAGTGTCAGACTTCTACTGACTAAGAACCGAACCCATGTTCCTTCTTTGCCCTTGTGCCAAGGCCACGTCATCTAGTACTAAAATCCGCGGCCCCGACGGGCATCGGCCCTTGCGGGCCCCTCCTTGCTGACATCTCTTTGAGGCGCGCGTGGAACACGAACGCGCCGCCGACACGGTCTGTTGCCGTCATGACGACGGCCGGACGGCGAGCTAGCCCATTACTCACCGTCCACAGGCCCGCGTCCACGGTGGCCGGAAGCCATCACGTGGCCCCCGACGCCCGGATTGCCTTCCGCGCCTTCCGCGGCGGCTGGGACGTTGAGAGGTTCTCTCACTCTCTCGTTCCGCCACATCCTTCGCGTGACCTGATAGCCTGACAACCAGTCTTACCAAAGGGGAAAGGAATTAACTGTGTTGTGGAGGTCAGGTAGACAGTCGCTCCATGTAAAATACTAGTATTCAGCTGCATTTAGTTAGACTGGAAACCGACTCCAGCATAGACAGTTTAATAATCTCGGAAAATCCCAAACGTAACTAACATTTAATATGGATCTGTGTAGTCTATTACCAGTGTGATGAATATGGTCTGAAATAAAGTTATTATTATGATTAAAAATCAACAATGTAGGTACCTACAGTTATACAACAGAAAGCCGGTAACCCTATTCGCAGTAGTGTCGCCAGTCATCTTTGATGAGCCGAGACATTTCCCGAAGCATGTTGCAAGAAGTCAAATAAGATACTTCTAATTTCGTCATTAACTCGTCCCATTTACGCGTTCCCACACTGATTTTGTGACGAACGGGAACATGTCATATGGCGCCGCGACTGATGCTCATGCATGACGTCTTGTCCTAAGCTACTGAGATACTCACATGAGTTAGAAGGTAGAAGACTGTTCCCATTAACAGTAAAAATATTTACCATGTTTACTGGTAATGGGAAAATGGTAATGACTGTGTTGATGGTAATGATAGTGACCATGTCAGTTTAAAAACTTATTTATTATTATACTAACTTTTACCTGCGGCTTCGCCCGCGTGAAAATGTCGATTTTCCATACAAAGTTTGCCCCCATTTTTCACCCCCTTGGGGGTTGAATTTAGGACTATCCTTCCTTGGTGGATACCTACGTCATAAGAGGAATACGTGTGCGAAATTTTAAGTTTGTAGCCCTAAGGGTTTGGCCTGTGCGTTGGTCCTCAGTCAGTCAGCTTTAAGTCAGATATAAGTGTTCTACTGATATTCTGACTGTCTCTATCTTCTGTCTTAAAGGCCAATCTCACCAAAGGTACAAACGTAACATCACGCTTGTAACCAACGAATGGTTAGGGCAGAGGTGTACCTAATATTAGACACACAATAGAGGGCAAGCCTATAGACTGTCTGTTACTAAGAGATTGAGAAAAACAAAATAATTGAGAAACCCGGGAATTGAACCCAGTACCTGATGCTCAGCAGTCGCGCAGGCGAGCACTAGACCAACCAGTTAAAAGTAATTATTTTTCAAAAAAGTAGAAATCATTTTGACACATATCTTTCTTAATATCTTGTGCGTTTTCACACCGGACCGGCCGTAATAAGTTATTTTGAGCGAAGACAAAGAACGCAAATAAACAAAGGGATCGTAATATTTTCTTTGTTATTCGCATAATATTAATATGATAGACTTGTGTGCGACTGCGTGACTCAGGGGTGATGAATCATCGGCTGTGGAGTCACTGTCAGGATAATATTATGCATAAATGTGACATGTATATGTATAACTGTGTATGTAATTGTTTGATTTGTGATAAAAAAATAATATGTGATCTAGGGAAGTCGCGAGTAAACAGGCTTCTTCTGGGTAAGCTCGTTCCATCGTCGACATCATCTCTGCCCTTAGGGCCAGATTAAGGTCAAGAGCAAGCCCATTTGTAATAAAAAATAAACCTAATTGGCAATGTATTTCGCCGTTCTATAGTTTTTGTGAAAAAAAAAAAACATCGTAAATGTTCGAGACGAACAGATTTATTCATAACATTTAGTACAGCATAAGCCATTAATACTAGATTAAGTAATCCTTTTACTCGGTCTTCTCACAGAACCACAAACATTCTCCAAAAACATTGTCGTCTTCCATGACGACAATGTCATCCCTAGATTGGACTTGTTTGCTGATATTCATCAGCACAGTCTCCTCGAGCGCGTTGCATACCTACGAGGCATAGTAGAGGTGGATCAAGCTACAGATTTATGCTTTCTACAGTGATTATAACTGTTAGGTACTATTCGTAACAAATAATGAGCACAGCTCCACGTGTAATTTTTTTTCGACGCGCGTATTTCATACGATGTTGTTATTTGGTCAACAGCGCGTAAACACTGTAAAAAAAACTAAGTACACAGAAAATGAATAATAATGGTTGCAACAATGTAGGTAGAGTAAATACCTTCCATATCTCCCACTTACTAAAAACTTGTACGGCTTTTTCCGCTGACTCCATAAAACGGACACCTACCGATCATAGTTAAAATGCCATTAAGAGGAAATGCGAGTGCTGTCTCTTTCTACTATCGCTGTCTCTCTCCGTCCTCCTGCCCTCAAATTCGTGCGATAAAGACAACTGTAGCAAAAAGTTAGAATTCGAGGTTTGGCTCTCGCCTATTTCCTCCTCCAATATTGAACCAATTTAAAAGATATTTTAGACAATGAATAAGGAGGTTATATACTACGCCGCTATGTTTTTCGTTAATAGTTGTCAAATTTGTACACTAGGACTCTGTTAACAGCGATCTAAACAATCAATTTTGAGCATTTTTTGAGGGTTCTAGTGCTTATAAAAATAATTTATCACCAAATAGGAAAACATAGGGGCATAGAAATAGTTAATATTTATTATTCTGTAAAAAACCATTGCTCTAGGGTCATTAACCAAAAAGAAAACAGGCGAGAGCGTTTGTATGGAGAAAAGACCACTCGCGTTTCCTCTTAAATATTCAATAGTTATTATAATTATCTCTTTGATCGGTATCGACGGACTCCATGGCATACCCTGGCGATATAAGGTAACCTGGTGAGGTAGACCTTACCTTACCGTGTGGGGAGGGTAAAAACATGTAGATATATCATGGCCAATCGATCTAGACGTGTGCAAATAAAATTATAAATATAACTTGGAGTAATTTCGTGTCCTGTTTGTGTGGTTCTAGTTGATCGAGGATATGGTTATGGATATTGGGTTTAAGCTGAAATGTTTGTTAGGAAAAAAATATCAACGAAAGCTGTTTGTCATTATATGTCAGTATTTATCAGTTACTCTGCAAACTTGACGAAACTTTGAGTTAAAGATTGCATTTTTTAGCATCAGTCTACAGCAGTCCACTGCTAGACAAATATTGTCGCTCCACCTAGCCACTCGTCCTACCTTACGTTTGCAGATTCGCATGCGCCAATGTCGACACATACATAATTATTTGTCAAGTAAAATAAAGGTCAAAAACCTTGTTACTTGCTCTTTCCAAGCCGTTGTCTTCCTCATATATTATTTACAAAGTGATAAATATTAATAGCGCATACACATACATTTTCCAATATTTCCTGAAAGATTACACTACTATTGTCTGTGAGTCATACCCTATTGAAGATCTTTGTTCAACAGTGATTCAGACTTTCAGACAATGGTTTTTGTATTTTCAAAGAGAAAATTTATTACTTGCAGCGTATTTCTAAAACAGTTTTAACAATAAAACGATGCGCAAGTCTTTTTTCTTAAGGTGCTTATAAACGGGTCATAATTTCTCGGCAATATGTGGCTATACTATGGCAAAGTATTGCTCGGCCATCTCGAAAATATTTTACATCTCTCATATTCGGTAAGTAGGTCCTTATTACCCCCAAATGGGGCTTGTAGGTGACCAATTAGCGCTTTAGGGCATTAATGTCGCAAGAAAAGCCCTAGGGCGGTAAGTAATTTAAAAAAAAACACTTCACTCTTTCAAAAAGTTCGCGTACATCTAACCATCATTCTGGCAATAGACATCATGCATTCAGCCCAATGACAAAAGAGGTCGCTTCGCTATTCAGCCTTGTCTTCGTATGAGTATAAACGCGCCTGTGTGGGGGAGGCTTAATAGTCATCAATTTTAAATATCGAACGGCGAAGCTCAATTTCGTTCTTGAAAAAAAAAAAAAAAAGATATGAAAAAGGCGGTAATAGAAAACTTTACTTTCAATATGGTTTATTTTTGGATTTTTTTTTATAATTACGTGCTAATTAGGAAAAAAACATGAGTTCTGCAAGTGATGAAGATATAAGCTGTACTCCAGATTCAATGAAAATGGAAGCTGAAGCAGCAATTAACAATATTTTGCCTGAAAGTTCTAAACAGAGATATTTGAAAACTTTATTCTTGTAATGCCGGTTTTTTTCTTCTTACCTCATAATCGAGATGTAAAGCAGAGTAGTTAGCTCGGGTGTAAGCATCAATTGCACCCTCGAACTATTGGCGCCCTCGCTGCGCTCGTGCGCCTAAATATCTCGGGCTGCAATTGATGCGTTACAGCCCTTGGCTACTAATCTACTATTATTGCAGGTTATGGCTGAGCAATCGATGGGCCCTGTTTTGCAATGTACTCGTATAAGGCCCGTGTGGCCCATGATTCACACTCGTAAAAGCGCTACATAATCCAGCAACAATGGCTAACGAAATAGTACTTGTCGCAGCTGCAGTTTTCAAAGAAAACGACATTATTGTGGAAAAGACCTAGTCAGGGTGCCAAGGTACATTTTTTTATTTGATTAGGTACTATCAAGCTAGTTTTTCGTGAGTAGCTTGATTTTGATGAGACGCCCTACATTTCCTGAACAAAAACTCTCGATTGTGGTAGCTAGCAGTGATCAAACAATCTGACTTAACAAGCGCTTTTATGGGACCACCAAATACTCAGTTGTCCCAAACATTTGAGTCGAATAGGTGACATCTTAGAATCATCATCATTTCAGCCGAAAGACGTCTGCTGCTGGACATAGGCCTGACCCAGGTGTCGTCACATTGGCCGGTCCTGTGCGTTTCACATCCAGCGTGAATACATCTTGAAATATCAATTATTTTTTCGCAACTATTATGTTGCTGTCATGGTGAAACGGATGGCCGATGGGGCCGAAAAGTTTTGGAATGGCGACCGCGAACCGGAAGACGTTGCGTTGGAAGGCCTCCCACTAGGTGGGCCGACGACCTGATTAAGGTTGCGGGGACCCGCTGGATGAGAGACGCACGGAACCGGTCAAAGTGGCGACACCTGGGGGAGGCCTATGTCCAGCAGTGGACGTCTTTTGGCTGAAATGATGATGATGATGGTGAAAAAATATCAGTATTTCTTCTTCATCGTGTGGTTCGGGCCTAACCTGGTGGCCTCTGACTTGGATTGGCTTGACCATCGGGAAATATTTTTCAGGCATACTGGTTTCTTCACAATGTTTTCCTACACCGAAGTAAATAATAATTATACAATACGCACATGAATCCCAAAAGTCAGAGGTATTTTGGGATCGAATTCGGAACTTATGACTTGACAGTCCCACGTGTGTAGCGTGGTAATCGACTAACTAAAATCGATTCACGCACATGTAGTGTTGCCCAAATGCAAGACCAAGACGAGACTTAGCGAGTCTTGGTCTTGGTCTTGCGTCAATACACCTGGTCTTGGTCTTGGTCTTGGTATTGCGCTCTCAGTCTTGGTCTTGGTCTTGGTATTGCGCTCTCAGTCTTGGTCTTGGTCTTGGTCTTGCAGCAAGAGTCTCGCAAGTCTTGCAAATACCTATTAGCCTATTGCTATTTACTATATACACGTTTAGTTTAGATCTTAGAACAACGTAACAGAGTAGGTACATGTTTACATTGATAGTTTAAATTGATACAGGCATAGTAAACCACCAAATTAATTCAATTAATCAATAAAAATCGATGGACTGTCGTACGCGCAGCACGCGTGCGTCATCACTGCAATGGATTGACATTACAGTTACTGCAATTTGGATTACCTACGTCACTATGGTGCAGTTTTATGCTAGGGCTGATTATCCCGGGCCAGTGCCTTGGCCAGGGCCACAAAGAAGCCCGGACGTAACTCCGTTAGACTTTTACTTGTGGTGGTCGAGCTCAAGCGCCTGGTGTATCGTGAGGAACACAAAAGTCGCGACGCGTTTAATAACTGCGATAGTGGACGCTTTTAATATCGTCGCAGTGAGTGACAGAGACACCATATTAAAATTAAAAGACAATCCATTAAAACGTGCGCGATTGTGTTTACAACGCAGTGGCTTACACTTAGACTTATGACGATACGGTTTTGATACTGGGGAACGTCTATAGAAAACGGGATTGAAACCAAATACCTACTTAATTCAATTCAATTAATTAATTTATTCAGACATACAAATATCCATACAGTAGTACACAAATTCGCCAAAACATAAAAGAAAATAACGCCCAAATCTCAGTTTGACTAAAGTGCGAGACGCAAGAGTCTTGCAGGCTAAGTCTTGTTCTTGCTCAAATCTTGCAGGGGTCAGTCTTGGTCTTGGTCTTGCTACAATAAGTCGGTCTTGGTCTTGCGAAAATGCAAGAACAAGACCAAGACTGCAAGACCAAGACCGAGACTGGGCAACACTACGCACATGCCTAGTTACGGTTCACCTGAGCAGCAACACTACGAGTCAACCATAGACACTCGGTCTAGGAGGCTATAAAAACTGTCTCCGAACTGCAAATCTTTCCTTTTATCCTGAACGCCTTCAATAGTAAAACCTCAGTGGTCTGGGTGAGTGTTTTGAGTAATCTGCTAATTCTCTTATGTCTGGATACACCGCATTCTTTTGTCTATCTGATTTATGCGGTGACTGTCTGTAAAGTAATTGTGCCGGTTGTCAACAATGGCTACCGTGTTGTACAGATGCTACGTCATCTAATTGCGTATCATCTAATCTTTCACTTGTCATACTGCCTTTGTGAAGCCCGTGCATGCCTCGTTCACACTCAGCTGCATGGCCTCGCCACAATTTGCTTAACCTGCTCTGAAGCGCGGCAAGAACCTACTAAGAAATGATCACGACATGTGCTGGCTTGTCTAACCTTTGTGAGCCGCCACGATGGGTGAGTTTCCTTGCTTTCCCCTGAAACTGCTGCTTGAGCTTATGGCTGGGAAATACACGCATCGTCGGCGCTCACCGATCCTGGCAACACGCTTAACGGGCCCACCATGCCACGTGCATGATTTCAGGGTTCTACTTGAGGAGTCGAAAACTACAAAGACACCGCTGACGGGCGTCATAGCTGCCTCCGCGCTCTACTCGCTGAGTGACGATCCCGTCACGGCTCCATCTGTCGTGCCACACGCTGCTAGCCGCCATCCACGTCTGCCACGTGGAGGGTCCCGCTGCCTAGCACCTGCCGTGCCTACAGCACGCCGCCGGCCGTGATACCGGCCACTCCATCTGCCACGTGCCTGCCACGTTGGGCACTAGCCGTGCTCACGCATGCCTGCCCGCTGCCGCGACCGAGACGCGGTCGCCTTCACCACTGCTGCTGCTGCTGCTCCTGCGGTCACCCGCCACCGCACAGCCCCGCTTCGGAGGCCCTCACCGGCCACGTGCGTCGTGACCTAAGCCAGGGCAGTACCTTTCTACCTTACCAAGTGATCAGTGAATGTAATTCTTACGAACCCTAGAACTTACGACCTGAGTGGTTTAATCTGTGTGCTCTTTGTGCTAAATATATGTATTAAACTATTGTGGTTTCTCTACTTCCCAACCCGGCCAGAGTACTACGTTACACGTGTATAGATTTAAAACATTAAAACTCTGTAAATTCACTTTTGTTACAGTCGTAAATCCTATGTTATTTAACATACAACCGGACACTGACCTGTAAATTGTAAAAAAACGTAAGAAAATTCGAATGTCGCGGGCGTCCTTGTCGGATTCACCTTAAATACGATAGGTACTACCCAAATCGCATCACGCATGGCTGATACACGCTGTACATAGGTGTAACCAACCGTTATGAGAACAAAGCCAGGTATTTCAGGCATAAATGTGATAATGTGGTGAGTTGAAATAGTCGGTTTAGGTACGTCTTCATTAATTTTAAGACGGAAAAGTTAGAGTACCTAATCATTAACAATTCGTTAGATACCTTTTATTCTTTTGCGAATGGGAGATCGTCAAATTACACCTTCCGTGCGCGAAGCGAAAGGGAGTGTCAGACTTCTACTAAAACCCACCCATATTCCTTTTTATGGGCCTAATACCACACGCTCAAGCTTCACCACACTCTTGGTTCACACTTCACAGTACATCGCGCGTATGGTTGGTAAAACTGTATTAACATTACCAACACACGCGCGATGTACTGCGTGCACAGTGTAATCGCGCAGGCAAGACTGTGGTGAAGTGTGAGCGTGTGGTAGGCGCAGTAACCTACTATTTTCCGGGGCCGCGGTTCTCTTTCGAATAGTCCGGTAGCCCCGGTAGGAGTCGACACTTGCGGACCCCTTTTTTTTTTTGGTGGGTGGAAAATCATCAAATGACCCCCCCGCTCTTGGGCAGAGCGAAGGGGAGTGTCAGACTTCTACTGACTAAAAACCGAACCCATGTTCCTTCTTTGCCCTTGCGCCGAGGCCACGTCATCTAGTACAAAAATCCGTGGACCCCTTCCTTCCTTCATGTGACAAGTTTTCGAAAGGTCGAAAAGAATGACTAAGTTTTATGTTCTGCAAAACAATATCAACGCTTAGCTATTAAGGACAGTAGTACAACATACCAATCGGTACTCTTTACAATATTGGAAGAAAACTTTCTATAGGTACTAGCGAGTTCATAGAGTTTATCCATTCATAGAGTTTAGGAACCAATTTTTAGGCATAAATTCAACGTCAAATACGCCTAGTGACCGTTCAACCTGACGGAGACTTATCTCTGCTCATGTTGGTTGCAACAACGCCGAAATTTAAGCAACTCTAAACAAATAGCAAACATAGTAAATATTCCGTTACAAGGGTTAATAATAACATAGAGATCTCTGAATTTAATATAATATAATCATCTTTTACTCTATGTTTAAGAAATCAAAAACGTTTTCGTGTCTATTATTCAAAACCTAGTTTAAAACTACTTGTATTACAGACTATTACTCTCAAGTTCGTGTTAAGTGCTAAAGTACTCAAACAGTAGCTGAGTACTGCATGCGCATGCGCCACCAAAATGATACATTGCAGACACACTTGTGACTATTAATAGAGCGACAAATTAAAACGACACTAAACATACTGTACAGTCGGGGGCACTGTTGAGTGTTGATTGTGAAGCAGTTATGATTTATGCAGGGAAAACCTGACTGGCCTGTTGGTCTAGTGGTTAGTGACCCTAACTGCTATGCCGGAGGTCGTGGGTTCGATTCCCACCCTGGACAAATGTTTGTATGATGAGCTCGATCATTTGTTCTGTGTCTGGGTGTAATTTATCTATAATATGTATGTATTTAGAAATATATAAGTATGTTTATCAGTTGTCTAGTACCCATAACACAAGCTCTGCTTAGCTTGGGACTAGATGGCGTTGTGTGATAGTTGTGGAATATTATTATTATTATTAAAACCAGAGCTTTATAAAGAGATTTCCTATCCTTGTTCCATGTTACATGGGGTCGACGCAACACGTTTTTTTCTTCCGTTCTCCTGTGTGCACCACACTATCATTTTGTTCCTTTTTCTTTTATATCTTTAACAAAAAGAGTAAATTGAACATAATTATATGTATGTAAGTTAGCAATTCAAAAATACAGTAAAGCTTATTTTGGACCAGTCCAGTTAATAAGCTCCAACAATAAAGCTCTAATGCTACTTTCCAGCGTTAGAATGAAATTGAGAAGTGCTGAAAAAGAGAAGTGGGAAGGTATATTCTCTTTGGGTTATTCCACAGGGAATTTCATATTATTAACTTCGAATCCTGATTCATGGCAATAAGTTCACCCCCAATCACATGAGATGATGAGACTTTAACATAACAAATGAAATGTGGATACCTCTGCCAAACCCTTCGGAAATTACAAACATGATGTTATGTTTCCACTTACACCAGTATCACAAAGAACTATTAAATATTAAAACAAACAACTATTAATTCTTCGTCTCTCCGACTGTACCCCCGTCGACAATGTCAATCAACAGCAGATTCTGAGAAACATTACAATTTATTACGCGTCGCATGCTAGCCATTGCCACCGGCCCAGCAGTTTCTAGAAACAGCTCTATTACAACAGTAGATAGGCTATTTACTTTTATGTACTAACATTTGGTCGCCATTGCTGCTTTGGTCGCTCATTATCGTTTCAAGTAAGTGTATCTTGGAAAACAAGGTCGGAAGGTTAGGGTTTATTCACATATTTGTTGATTGGATAATATTTGAGCTTTAATCGCGTATAAGTATAAATAACTAAAAATATTTTATTTAAGTAAGTAATGCTTTACTGGCCACATTTTAAGATACACATTTGCTTAAAGAACAGCGTGGCCCAGTGGTGGCGGGCCAGAATTACGAACAGTAAGACAAAAGTATTGGTTGCGAAAATGATCAATTACCTACCTTTGTTGTTTGTTTGTTTGTCTTTGTGTTTTTGTTTGTTATTTCATCACCACTGGTCTCAAAATGTTGAAGGAAAACATCGCGAGGAAACCATCAGGTCCTAGAACCAAAACAAGTACCTAAGGCATGAGACATCTACCAACGCGCACTGGACTAGCGTGGTGGATTATGGAGTCCTGTGTCCCAGCAGTGGGAACATTATAGGCCGATTATGCTTTTGCTTGCTTTTTTCTGCAGTAGCACGAGATAGGCTTATCTCGTGCTGTTATCTGTCGAAGTTATACCTATAAAGTTTTTTTGGATTTTTGTGTAATTTCCTCGTTCATTGTCAGTTTTTCTCTTCAACGTTGCGCTTCTTTTCGAAGATAGACTATGAATGCCAAGGTGCATACATTTTACTGAGCAGATTTTTCAGACCTATTTGTTACGAGAAGACTTATACGTGAACCTTAACCAGGACACAACAAAATCATCATTTAATTGCTGGCTAATATAACTTAAAGGATATAAGATCTTTTGCAAGTTTCAAAACCCCAGCTCACTATAAACATTCACCTTCCTCCCGATTTATAACTAAAGTAGAAAGAAAATTGTAGTCTATACATCTCTCCTTACCTGTATTTTGTTTCATACACATTATCACATAACTTGCAGAAAATATGTGTTTCTCTACTGCAACATTTTCTCCGTCACTTTGGTCTGGTCGGTCGTACATTTTTCTCTTTGTAACTTGAGTATGACCGCTTCTTTCAGCGTCTACCTAAAACTTAAAGCTCTGCTTACACCGGGCAGAATAGGGGATCGGACTGAGTGGGTCAAAATAATATGATTCTGTTTAGTCCGTAAGTTAGATTATCGAAAAATATTGAATACGTGTTTTTTGTTTTATCAAATCAACTAGCTGACCCACGCAATGACGCAACTTCGTCTGCGTCACATAAATATAGCTTAGAACCTTTCTCGATATAATTATCGACTATCCGACATAAATTAAGCTAAATCGTAACAAACAAAAAAATCTTATCTTTCCTCTTTATTATAATAGTTTAGATGGTTTAGATTAGCTTAGATTATATTAAAGTGTGAATTACTATAGGTATCTCTTACTGTTTAATATACACTCTGTACTTGTAAACATTATGATGCAGTAAATATTTTGAATTTGAATTTCCCGGAAAGAATCTCCCTACAATGCGACGCGCGAATTATTTTGCCGCGCGGATATTTTTACATTGCGATATCTTCTAAGATTTTTGTTTAAACTGTATAGAGTAAAGGGCACAAATATTCTATATTAAATTTCCCTTCTAACAAACACATTTATTTAGATATAGATTAATACCATATGGGTTAAAGAAGCTACGCAAAAAATAAATCTTTTTATCCTAACAGTTTAATAGTAAAAAAGGGTTACAGTTAGTCAATCTTAAAAGATAGAAATATGCTGTCGCGGACTTTCTTTTAGAACTTTTAAAAAGGAACAATTTCTTCATACATGATATTTGCGTAAATTAAACCGTTTTCGCAGCGCACGCAGCGGAAGCTCTCAAAAAGGAAATACCTTTTCCCGTTTTTGTAACATTTTTCATTTATGCTCCGCTCCTATTAGCTGTAGCGTAATGTTATATAGCCTAAAGCCTTCCTCGATAAATGGACTATCCAACACAAAAAGAATTTTCCAAATCCAACCAGCAGTTCCTGAGTTTACCGCGTTCAAACAAACAAACAATCAAACAAACAAACAAACTCTTCAGCTTTATAATATTAGTATAGATAAAAAAATGACAAAGATAAAACGCGACAAAGATCTTGGAGTGGGACTTGAAACGTCACTTGTGTCGTCAAAATGTACTATCATATGACGTCACACGAGTTTTCGAAGCACTGAATTGTCTTCATTTTAAGTGTACGTGAAAAAATAAAAAATATGTGTCCAATAATTTTTGGAAATCTATCTGACGAACTAATTTTTTTTTTGTCCGATCACCTATTGGAAAAAGGAAAACACATAACATAAAAACATCACGCCTGTAATCCTCGAGGAGTTAGACAGAAGGGTACCCATTAGTACACCCACATATCGCCAGTTTTAGTCCCATGTGATAGGTGGCGAGCCTATTGCCATCATCCGGGCCCTAAATCCAGACTCAGTGGCTGCTCCTGAGAAATTCCTGATTGAAAAATCCAAAGCCTCGTTGGTCTATCACAAGAACTACTGTTGAGCTTTGGTTCTCATGTCGGCCAAAGTGTTATAATTTTTTTTCAATAACAACCACGGAGCCCTCTAATGCCCGGTTTCTGAGGCACTTTATCTGTGGTTTATCTATTCATATGCGTACATTTGAATAGATAAACCACAGATAAAGTGCCTCAGAAACCGGGCATTACTCTAACTTCTCGAACTCTAACACTACAGGCCTCCTCTCTAGGAGAGGGATGGGCTATAATCCACCACACGAACCCGGTGCGCGTTGGTCACATGTCTTTGAATATTTTGATTCTAAGACATACCGGCAACACACCGCTCTCAAAACGGTGAAGGAAAACATCGTGAGGAAACACGATGTTTTCCTTCACCGTTTTGAGAGCGGTGTTGAAATAAATTACACAAAGTAATGCACCTGCCTGAGTTCGAATGATGATGTAAGTCATAGCCGCCGATTAAGACTTAAACTTATTATTATCTAGGTACGCGTCGAAACACCCATAGGTGTACAATTCGGTACAACTCTTTTCTAACCCTTTGCAGATTTCAAGCCTGATGTTACATTATATCTCCGGGTCCAGTGTAACCACAGCTTTCGGCAAACGGTGTACCGGTGCCGAAAGCCCGCGGTCTCTTTGATCGCGATAGCGGCACCTCTGATGTCCGCAGCCGGCCTAACGCGATGTATGGAAGCCTATTTACTGGCTAAGGATGGCACTGTTTATGTTGCTGATTTGACTTCAGCTGATAGCGTTTGCTCGGTCGAATGAAACTGGAGACTTTGCAAAGTTGTCTTAAATATAAATACATGCCACTTTGTTGAAAACGTCTGCGAGTATATCTGTTACAGTCACAAACGCATCTCCGCTCATTCGTTCATTTCTTACGAAAGTGCTTTAAGGCGCTTTTGAATAATACCCTGAAAACTATGCTCTAAACAGTCATGCACCTAAATTCATTGAAGAAGTATTTCTTTTGGTACTCCCTGATGCTTTCTGACTAGCATCAACCAATAATAATATCTCATAGATTTAATGACGGGGTTTTTCTATTAAGACTGTAGACCAATCTGATATTATCAAGGTTTTGTCTAAATTAAAATCTAATGCAGAGGGTTTTGACCATATTACGCTTGACATGTTTCTTTTAACTCTCCCTCATACCTTAGATATTCTTACTTCCATTATTAATACTTCTATTTCTACTTCAACCTTTCCTGATCTTTGGAAAATTGCCGTAGTGCGTCCTATTCCTAAAGTCACGAACCCGAGTACCCTTAAAGACTTAAGGCCTATTAGTATTTTACCATTATTGTCAAAAGTACTGGAAAAAGTAGTGAATGCCCAGCTAACTACATACCTTGAGCAAAATAATATCCTTCCAGAAGCGCAATCAGGTTTTAGGAGGGGTCGTAGTACCGCAACAGCTCTGCTGGATGTTACAGACAATATACTAACAGCTCAGGATGAGGGATGTTGTACTTTGTTAGTTTTACTGGACTTTTCCCGCGCCTTTGATGCAATTAATTTATCTCTTTTGCTTTCAAAGATGGCATATTATGGTTTTGACGCGCCTACAATTGCATGGTTCGCCAGTTATTTGAGCAATCGTAAACAACTTGTTGAGATTCGTGATGCCAATGGATGTAGTATTCGCTCTAATATAACTCCAGTGGTTAAGGGTGTTCCACAGGGATCAATTCTCGGCCCTCCGTTGTTTACTCTCTATAGTGCCGATGTTGTAAATGTTTTGAAAAACTGTAAATTTCATATCTATGCTGACGATATACAATTATACCTTTCTTTTAAGCCTGAAGATTATGAGGCTGCAGTAAAACTAGTGAACGAGGATTTGGCAGGGATTGTTGACTGGTCGAAACAAAACTCCCTGCTACTTAACCCGGTTAAGACAAAATTTATGCTTTTTGGTTCCAAGGGTCAACTAGATAAAATAAACAGTGATCATGCAAACGTAACTGTGATGGGCCAGTTTATCGAGCGTGTGTATGAGGCGAGAAATCTGGGTCTGGTTATGGACCAAGGATTACATTTTGAGGCTCACGTTGCAAGCTGTGTAAAAAATTGTTTTTACCGTTTAAAAGTTTTATACCAAATGCGCCCGTATTTAAGTGAAGAACTACGTGTTCAGCTCGTTGAAAGTCTGGTTCTTGCCAAGTTAAATTATGCCGATACCGTTGTTGGTCCTCGACTTCTGGCACGTACTGCAAGACTGGTCCAAAGGGTTCAGAACGCTTGCGCGCGGTTTTGTTTTAATGTACCACCAAGGAACCACGTTACACCATTTCTGATCAAACACAACATTTTAAAAATGAAATCGCGTCGGAAGTTGCATCTGGCCTGTCTTCTCTTCGGCGTCATTAAGTATGAATCTCCGTCATACCTGTACTCGAAGCTTACGTGGTTAAATAGTCACAGGCAACACAAAGCTAGACGTTGTGCCCAGCAGCTGGCTACCCCACATCATCGAACTGCGGCCTTTCGAGGAAGTTTTCGGTACGCAGCCTCCAAATGTTGGAATAATATTCCCCCACCGATTAGGGACCTAAACAATATTAACACATTTAGGATTACACTTAAGAAATTTATCCTCAATTCGCAAATACAATTTAATGATATTAATGTTGACGAATCATTTATATAATTCCATAAGATATAATTTAAGTAAGAATATTTTATTAGCTTGCACAAGTATGTTAAATTTTTAATCTAATTTTCTAAATCGAATCCAAACTCCAATTTTAAATAATTATGCATTTCTATTCTTCAATGTAGTTTTATTAATTAGTATTAGTAATAGTAATTTAGTATCAGCCACTCACCTTAGAGTTATGTTCCTAATTCTAGGTAATTAGTGGGTAGGTAGGCTCGTAAAATGTGGTGGTCCGGACTCCGGCTACGTCTGTGTCGCCATAAACCGTGTTACACTTGCACTAAACTTATTTATTTATTTTAGGCTCACTTCATAAACAAATATTATTTTTTGTGTGAGTTTTCAAACTCACACTATTCTATTTATCCTTTATTATTATTACTTATTTACATCATAATTATGTCGTTACCTATTTCACATTTATATTATTATTATTTTATCACTAACTACCTTATTTATTTGTACTTGTTGCCATCGTCCGTGTGTCACTGCGGGTGCCAACTGAAAACCAGCGTTGGGTGTCTGACGCCCAGCATATGCTGAGTTGGTAACCTTTTCGGTATGGGCACGCTCAGCGCAACCTTGTCCATGTTTTTCCGTTCTATGTACCTTTTTTTTTTTTACCTTTGTAATTGTTGCTGTTGTGTTGTGTCTGTTTCGAATAAATGTTTTTCTATTCTTTCTTTTTTCTATTTAATAAATGTTTGGGTTGTTACTGTTACTGTTAGCCTGTGTCATCCCACTGCAGGGCAAAGGCCTCCTCAATGTTCGGGTTGCTGACCAAAAAAATAACCTGCATTAAAATAATTCTCAGACTTTCCTCTTGCTTTTAAATGTGGAACAAAATCTCTAAGATCGAACTAAGATTATCGTTACAGCTACTCAGAAGCTCGATAGTCTATCAACTACATAATTATGTTTCAATAAATATACTTTACCCACTAATTAGGTTTTGGGAACCGGTTATGCAGTCGATCTAAGGAAAAATACGTCGTTTGATATACACACGGGCATTATTGCAGTTCTCGGCTCCAAAACAACCTCACCTGCGGGCCGGCTCAGGTGTAAATTCCACCTCAAAGGCAATAACAAATTTATCTACTTATATAAAAATTAAAAGTCATTTATTCAAATTAGGCTGATAATCAGCACTTTTCGAACGTCAAATTCTACAAGAGACAGTCTCCCAAATCGCCAAACCTTCGACACTTCCTAGTGTTTTACCTGGGAAGAAGTGGCGGAACAAACTCCCCAGATCGAAATATAAAATAATTTATATATTACTTCCAAAACTGCAGAATCACCAGCCCTAGTACTCTAAACACATGTAAGTACTTACATAAGGCAGTCATGCTGGTGCCAAAAACATCGTTAGGACGTAACGGTGCAAGCCGTTGACACTGCAAGAAGCGTGCCAGACCAACTGTACTTGTAGGATCGTGTGTGATAGGGTGTATGGTAGATAACAGGCATTTGTTTTTTTTTAGCTCTGATGTTGGTATCAGATGAGTTTTTTTTTGTTTGTGGTCAGTGGCTACTGTATTCTTTTTTTGATTTTGCGTTTAAATACATACCTACGTGTAAAGTGGGCATAGAAAAGTGCCAGTCACTTATCTATTAGGTACAATATTTCTAGAGCAACTTTCAACAGGATGAACAACAAGGTTTTTGAAAGTTTCAGTACTTCTGAAATAAAGTTAGAAATCGGTTTAAGTTATAGATAGATTGTAGTAGCTTGATGTACTGTGCTTTTTGTGCTTAAATTCACTACATGTTTTTTTCCATCACATATTTTTGTAAAGTTAGCTAGAGTTTGTGTAGAATATTTGAATTTTACGAATAAGTTAATAAAAGAATTTATTTTGATCACACCATTACGTCTTACGGTCTATTTACAGTGATTTTAATTAATTTAAAAGATTTCCAATTAGAGATCAAATAAATATTCAAAAAGAACAAATAAAAAGAGCTCCCCAATTAAGCCAACCTCAACACAATATAAAAAGCACCACCATCAGCTCGTTACCAATAACTACCCTTCAACAATTCGATTTCCCAATAAATATCAATCAAAACAATCAAAAGGCGCAGTTAGCAATCAGTTAAATTAACGGCTTCATTAATCTCTTCACACTCGGCATTTTACGACACACGCACATTAACTCGCCTCGTAAACCGACCAGAATCGGCAACAGAAAGGGTCAACAAAATCCAAGATCGATATCAAATCGATTAAAACAAATCGATAAGCGAGAATCGAGAATTCTCCTTCTGCGGGATTCGTCGCAATAAATACAAGTAGCCTCAATTTGTCGACCATAAAATCCTTTAAGATGCAATTTGTCAACGTCAACTCTGAATGCGTATCGATGCATCGGAATGGACCGATCGAGATCGATATCTCGTCTTTGTATCGATGCTGACGATTATCCGATTCTCGATTGTGTAGTTGATTCGCGCATGCTACATGAATGGTAAATCGAGGAAGCTATATTCGAATGCAAAGGACTGTTTAGTTTATTCAGATTTAGAATAACAATAACTGTGGGTTAGTGCGTTAGGAATACAGATGTCTGTGTCTTGATCGTATCGGGTAAGTGTCCACTATTATATTAATGAAGATAACATCATGCCTGCAATATAATATGAAGGATAAGGCAGAAGTCTATACGTCGTATCTATACATCATCATCTTCATTTCAGCTGAAAGACGTCCAGTGCTGGACATAGGCCTCACCCCACATTGACCGGTATACCAATAAGTATCATTAATTAATTAATTTAATGTCAGATAATAGTGGTCCGGAATGGTTCGTTACAATTGGAAGTTATAAAACATGTTAGTAAGTAAAAAAAACATTCATAAAATACAAATATTTATTTTACGGTCCCAGCTACAATGATTATACAGTACACTCCAATATTTCGCCATCCTAATCAAAACTCCGGGCTGATACAGCGAATGTCCTGATAGAGAAACCCAATAACACTTAGCCTGGGAATCGAACCCACGACCTAATGGCAGCAATAGCCCTTGCGACCTCTACACTAACGAGACAGTAAAGGCATTAAGATGTGACAACTCAAATTAGGTACGGTTTATATCGTTTTAATTACTGAGTCGCAAACGCAACACATATAATAACGTTACATTTTTTTTTAGATATTTAACAATAGTGGATCGGACTGGGTCAAAATAATATGATTCTGTTTAGTCCGTAAGTTAGATTATCGAAAAATATTGAATGCGTGTTTTTTGTTTTATCAAATCAATAAAAAATGGCGAAGATAAAACGCGTCAAAGATCTTGAAGTGGGGCTTGAAACGTCACTTGTGTCGTCAAAATGTACTATCATATGACGTCACACGAGTTTTCGAAGCACTGTATCGTCTTCATTTTAAGTTTACGTGAAAAAAGAAAAAATACGTGTCCAATAATTTTTGGTAATCTATCTGACGGACTAATTAGTTTTTTTTTGTCCGATCCCCTATTATACGTTTTACGTTCGTAAAGGCAAACTTCATGTTATACACCCTTCTAAAACAGTCCTCGGACCTTGTAAGGCAAAAAAATTTTACTCTCATTGAACAGAGCACAAATCCAGAAACCATGACTACTACCTACGAATTACTTACGACCTAAGAATTCCTAGTGGAAAAACGCAATACTACTTTGCTGGACCTGGGAAGCGAACCCAAAGACCTCATGTTCAGCAGTCGCTTGCGACTACAGTAGACCACCGAGGTAGTCGTTACTTATATTCAAAAACAATTATAGAAGTAAATTCTGGAAGTAAGTCCTGCGGAAGACGTTGCGTTGGAAGGCCTCCCACTAGGTGGACCGATGACCTGGTCAAGGTTGCAGGAACCCGCTGGATGAGAGACGCACGGGACCGGTCAATGTGGCGACACCTGGGGGAGGCCTATGTCCAGCAGTGGACGTCTTTTGGCTGAAATGATGATGATAGAAGTAAATATCTATCAGCAACGATGAATTTTTCATTCAGTTTCCACGAGTGTTTCTGGGTTTTTCAATGAGGAATTTCTCAGTAGCAGCCACGGAGTCTAGATCTGTGCTCGGTTAATGGCTAGAGAGTCACACCATGGCATACATGGCCCATAACATAACATAACATGTTGAGATACCATTACGGAAATTCCATAGAAATATTTAAAAAAAACACACGAAGATTCAAAATTCAATCGAAGTCTTCCAAGATTTGCTAAATCACTTCTCATTAACACTCAACTCGTCAACTATCCATTTAATAAATTTCTCCTACCGGAAGATCCATTCCACTAAATTGAAAGTTTTATAAATTACCTATGTGTGGCTAACTTCGTTTTAACTATCATAAATATTAGTCCTAACGCAGTTAGAAGGTAACGGAGTATCAAAGAAATTTATAATGCACATCAAAGGCCTACGACATCGTACACGAAGACCTCGGTCCTCTCCTCTGATTGAATTAAAACAAACTAACTTAAAACGGACTTGACATCAAAGGGGAAAGGAAGCAGGTTATTAGTACCTATCGAGTTATGGTCTGATGGAAAATGGCGGGAGCCTAAAGCATCGATGTGTAGATGGTAATTTTTCAAAGGACTCACCTGTCTCTCGGTTAAGTTCGTTAGTTGTTGTGTTTTATAACGAAGTTGTGTCCGTGTTTTGAAGACAGGTAAAGGATGAAACATAACAGACTTCATTCAAACTTCATCTTGCAAAATTCTCGACAGCACACAGTGCTAAGGTATTGTGAAAAACCCAATTAAACCTTCATGTTATTCAAAAAATACTGTATTTAATTTGGCGCAAACACGTCTAACTTACCGTATCAGTGTATAATGGTAAGAGCTATTTTTCACAACACCCCAATAGTCTAGTCAACAAGTGCTTTTTTGGTCAACTTTTTTCAGCAGTCTCCGAAAATTATGATTGAGGTGTCATTCGATTCGGAATAGCATCCAGATGATTTTCGAAAATTAAACTTGCTCCGGTGAAGGAAAACATCGTGAGGAAACTACATGCCTAAGAAATATTTTTCGACAGCATTTGAAGAAAAGCATGAGAGCCATGGCATGGCATAGCAACTCTGACACCAGGTTAGCACCATTCACACGATACAGAAGAAGTTTGCAAAACAGTAGTTTATGAACTGACCAAAGCCTATGCAGTGAAGAGGACCAAAGCCTATGCAGTGAAGAGGAAGCGAAAACCCAACGACGTAGCTTAGACCACAAGACACTAATGATTGGTTCTTTGCCTGTTTAATATGAATCCATTTCAACCACCATAACATAAAACAGATAATTTTATTACCAAGTAAAGTATATGTCGCTGTAACAAATTCAAAAGCAATTTGTATCCAAAAAGCAATCAGCAAGTCATAATACGGGGTTTGACTTAAAAGGCAGTTCCTTATATCTGTTTAGCAAGACTCGTGCAGGTATGTACATACCGATGTAATATGCATGAACATACATATTAAGCGAACATACATATAGAAGAAAGAGCTCGTTTGAATTCCATAAATTGAATTAAGTCGCGAGATACTTTGAATTAAGGCAATTGCGCAAGAGTTCTTTATGAGTGGTAGTGGGTTAGGTGTGTGGTCATGGTTTTTTTGGATCATCTTTTATTTTCAGCTAGCCAGCCAATTGCGATTACGACTTCCCATTCTATATGTAACATGGCAGTTGATTTTATCTAAAAACAAGGGTCGAAATTATCAAGACGAAGGTGGTTTTCATAGAAAATTATCATGATATTTTCCGAGGATTTTCAGATAATTTTACACACACCATTACTTATTATATATTCGATTTTAAACTAAATCAGGTTTCCATTCAACTTTTTCGAATTAAGTCCAAATGAACTCTCTTTTTCCGTCATTTTCGTAACTTACTCTGTTATCAATAGTGAAATAGCGACAAACAAAAGTAAAACAAAAAGTATGTTTGTTTGTATTTAATAACACAAAGTTTGTACCAGTTTTTTTTTTAAATTGACAGTTAATGGGCTTGAATACGTACGGAAGTGAATCGCGTTCGGATACACGTGAAGTGACATTTATAATATTTTTTATAATTATCCCGAACCTTATCTAAAAGTAGGTATGTTAGAAGACAGAAACATAAACCCGGCGCCATGTTATATAATACTGTGATTAAATCCGAAGCTAAATCTGAAAGGGAAACATTAATTCACAATCAGCTGCAGATCATCCATCTTGCCATGCAACCCATGCAACAGAGGAAAACAGTCATAATCCATATCCTACGACTGCTATATTAATTATCGTCCTAAGGCGATCGGTAAGCAACCTCATTGTGGTATTTATGACACGGAATAACGAGTTAATGGAGTGAAAAGTGCCAATTAACGGTTTAATTTATAGCTGTACTAGCTGTTGCTTGTGATTTCGTCTGCGTTTAATTTTCAATACAATCGTCATTTGTAAACAAATAGGTATCCTAGTATGTGGTAAAAGACACTACTAGCCTATATATTTTACTGATATCTGTCTATATATGAAACTTTATAACGGTCGTTTCAGTACCTAATCCAGGCGTGAAAAGGTAACATAAAATACGTAGCGATTTTTCACAATGTAAAATATTAGTATGGCTATAGAGTATGGATTAATACTGCTGACAGTATGTTTTTTTTTTAAACGTTGCCCCACACCAGGAATTTCTCCTGTATCGTGGGTGCGTTCACAAACATTAAACTCGCATGCACAAACACACCCAGGCCCGAAATAAATATCTGTAGGCCACACAAATATTTGATCCGTGCGGGGATCGAACCCGCGGCACGCAGCGCAGCAGTCCAATCGATCAGCCACTGCGCCAACCGTGCCGTCATATGTTTGACAGCCAGCCGTCTATGGTGACACCGTATGGCTCTACAATCTAGATAACTACAATTTATTCGTAACGCTCTACCTTTCAACAGTGTATGTCGATGTCTCCCCTAAAGGAAGTGTTGCAGAAAGCTGTCTAAGACTACTCTGACTTATCTAGACAGATGTCCTCGCCTTTTCAAAACTAGGCTAGTCCAGAACGGATACACCGAAGCGCCGTTGCTTATCAGTTGTAATGCACGTAGTATCTCGAATGTGACAGAAATTGTTAAATAAGTATTAAAAAGAACTGTCTTGCTGATCTAGCGTTCGCAAGCACCACTGCTGACCATCGATTGGGCAAATTGCTATTGTGTTTTGTATCAAATTTCCTTACACAAATTCATATTCCGTAGCTTTCTGCGGAATATGAATTTGTGTAATATAAAGTTATTAAATTAAACTCGTCTCTTGAGAAGCACGCACTCCACTTACTAACTCATCCATGTCTAAATAGCTGTTGTGATCATAAACTCTATACATTATTGCAGCTGCCTCTAAGCTATTCTATAATATACTACATACACCGAACTAGCGAATAAGCAATACCTCCTCTGTTGCTCATATAATGCAATAAAAATAAATCTTAAGGCTCAAGTATTTGAGAAATGTTCATATCCTCCCATTTATTTTTCTTTATGTCGGGAGCAAAATCTTAAGTATCAGCGCAAAGTTCTTTAATGGCTGAAAAAGCCATATGTAACTAGAGCCTGTATGGATATCACAATTTCTCATGTAGGAAGATATATTAACTAAGTTATATGATAAAGTAAACAGAAGTAGGTATAGCTATCTAGAAAGATGGTTGAGCACTGCGAAAACTACGATCCATTAACGGTTATTGCCCAGTTCAAAAATATTTCTAAAGTGTAATTCTTTATCGAGTAGTTAGTGCCTATCCTGGTAAGCTCCTAGACAAATAACTTGACCCAAAATGGCGTCGTTCTGCGCAGGTTCAAGTTATATGCCGCGTGGTATAGCAGAGTTTTTATGTCGCCTATGGGTGTCGGGAGCTTTACAAGCCGACGTGAAATATCTCTCAGGTATGCTGATTCATACAATACGCACATGAATCCGAAAAATACCTGAAACTAAAAATTCATGTAGCATAAGAGCCTTATCCTTCCAAATTAAAGTAGCCTTGTTATTCAACCAAAACAGCGAACTTCTTTTACACTCCCTTTATAACAAAATGAACTAACTCCTACAAACTCGATGAGTCACATAAATCCACAACAGGTCCCAGAAACGAGATATCTCATAGCCAATCGATATCCTAGATACGTTAAATGCAAATTGCGAAAAATACGCCATCGGCATCCGAGAGATTTGTCGGAAGATACGCGCCGTGTCAACGTAGACCGCGTTCCTCTATTTTGCGTATCGCATATTTTGCGTATACTACACTTGAAAACCACCATATTCAACCTTGTGGCAGAAGTGATAGAGGCTATTCTCAAGTGGGGTTGCGCTGCAAATGTGGATGTATAAATTTGTTACTTTATATCCAATATCGGAATGATACGTCGGGTAAACTAGCTGCATCAGATAAAATGCAAGCGGAGACACGCGAATAAGTTATGTATGCCGCGTGTACGCAGCCTTGAGGCTTATATTACTCGTACAATGTTACACACTAAACTATGCTCTTTTTTAATTAGACCAGAACTTGAATTTCTGCTTTATCAGTTTATTATTGACTGGCAATAAGTGAATCGAACTGCATAATAAATAACTGCTCTAGATTAAAATAAATAAAATAGATATCTAACGAATGAGGTGTAAATACGAAAATTGTTTTATAAATCAAGTTAAAGTTATTCATCGTGTTTATTCAATCATGCGTTTATCCACAATGCAAATTAATAGTAGTTATTAAAATAAGTGATCAATTCAGAGCAGGACGCGGTGACATGTCCACTCAACCACAGTATAAATATGTACAGTAGTGTGACTCGGCCGTGTCCTTGAAATAAATGCCTACAGTCACGCGGTACGTAAACATGCGTAAGGGCTGCCCGCCTCCAGTATTTTAATTACATGTGCCTACTTTGTGTTTCCATTTAGTTTTGTGATCGTAAATATACTTTAAAAACAAATAAAATACTTTGTGAATTGAATAGAAAGTGTTCAATAAACATGCGTGTTGTGTTTTGATCAGGGTTGGAAAAAAAACAGTTTTTTTTACATTTTATAAAACAAACAGTTGAAAATGTTTTAAACAGTTGTTTTTTTTGTTTTTTTTTTCCTAAGTTAGTTATCGTCCATTTTTAATTGATTAAGCCGATAATTCACTTTTATACTATTTAAAAAACTGCATGACCAAAATTGATCTTAATTCAATGCGGTATGTTTATTTTTAGTAGGGAAATCACCTAAACTTCTCTTAAAATAAGGGGAATACCCAAATCATATATTAAATATAATCACATTCACGAATTACGGAAGTTCTGGGAATTCCCCGGGGGACTTTACCGATGGAGTGTATAAATAGAGCGGACTTTCTTTCTGATTTTTCATTTCACAAAAACATTTGGATTTATTCATTCCGATGTACGAAACAAACTTGGTAACGAGAAAGCTGCAAAACTTGTCACAGTTTTTAAATACCTTAGGTGTTTTACACATAATAAAAAACGATGTTTTATTTGAAACTGTTTTAAACACTGTTTAAAACACATGTTTTAAACAACTTGTTTTAAACATGCCAACCCTGGTTTTGATTGATATATTTAATTAAAAAACCATGTTTTTTTTTCGGGACATATAAAGAAATACTTATCCATTAAAAAGACACACATTATAAGCCTACCCACTAGTAAGTGAAATTATTTTATAGTCTTATCTTTCAAAGTTTCCAGGTAATTAAAAAAAAGTTATCTCTGGATACGTTATTAACGAATTCATAAAACCAAAAACAACACAAAAAATGTAAATTAAATGTACTTGTCTTATTTTTAGAGAAAACATCGCGCATTTATTGTTAAAAAACAACACACCGTCCGTTCGTCGCTGCGGCACAGTCGCGACTGTCTGCATACCAGGCGCACACCGTAATCGAGGCGCGTAGGCATAGCTCGCGCTTCGTCCGTTTGTATGAATGAAGTCGAACTACTGTATGATAATAATTTACCGTGACTCAACTCGATATATTCAAAGACTACCTTTATCTGACAGTGGCTATAAAAACATGTAATACCAACATAATATTGTCCACGGCTAAACAGAGAAGACAGTTGAAATAATGAAAATAAGTTACCTCTTTATTGTTTGTTGTCTGAAATAGGACAGGCATACAAAGTGCAAACGAATAAGATGTTGTATAAAGAACCAAAATTCCGACCGAACTTTCGGTTTCGACAAATTGCAGCTCAAAATAGAAGTTTCGGTTCGGCAGAACTAGGTAAATGAACAGGATCTTAAAAAATCTACAAAAAAAGAAACTTCGTTTTCGGATTCCGCCAAAACTGAAAAAAATATCGAAAGTAGAGTCGGTTGTACGATAGCTTGATTCGGGCACGTTAAGTAGTCTCAAAGGTCGATAAATATAAAGATCCATTTGTTGCATGTTTTGACGTTCACTCTTTGCCGATTGTTTTAACTT
Organism: Diarsia mendica; assembly: GCA_949316265.1. Lineage (NCBI taxonomy): Eukaryota > Metazoa > Arthropoda > Insecta > Lepidoptera > Noctuidae > Diarsia > Diarsia mendica. The sequence goes on from OX438904.1 coordinate 5,145,923, forward strand.
TATCATACACGTATCGTTGCCATCACTCACAATGGACTGCAGACTGACACATGCAAATCACAAAATACATAATTCACATCAAGAATTAGGCAAGGACTAACAAATAAACCATGCAAGCATGTACCACCGTTAACTCGCCATTTTAAAATACAATGTGCACTTAACTGTCCCCTGGCAGATTACCAAATACTACCGACTCGTATGATTCAGGCATAGTATACATATTAGTTTTAATATTGAGTATTACAACTAGGGACGAGGAAGGAGGAAGAAAGCCACGAGGGCTTAATAATAATAGGCTCGATTCGATTAAAAGTCAAGCAGCACTTTTTTTTTGGGTCAAGCCTGCCACACTATTCCCAAGCCACTGCAACTTCTGAAAGCCAGAATCAACAGAGGAAACCACCAGAAAAGCGGCGAGACAATGAAGCCCGTCGAAGTCCCAAAGAAGCAATTTAACTGTCCCGAAATGAAATTAATTAGAAAAGAATAGCGGAAGAGTAAGAAAGACATAATAAGCAGCGTTTCGATATATCTATATACGTGGATGAGTGGCCTTTCAATACATATCGAAACTCCTCCGTGCCCGGAAAGAACGTTAATCCTTGATCTGTCATCTACAAAGAGAAGGTCATTGGTCATCTATCTATCTATCTATTTATATAAAAAGAGAAGTCCTGACTGACTGACTCATCAACGCCCAGCCCATACCCTTGGACCTAGAAAGCTGAAATTTTGCACAGAGGTTCCCTCTATAACGTAGACAAGGAATGAGGAAGGATTTTTCGAAATTCAACCCCTAAGGGAGTTAAATAGGGGATGAAAGTTTGTATGGAAAATCGTCATTTTCACACGGGCGAAGCCGCTGGCAAAAGCTAGTTTGCAGATATTTGACAGTCGTTGCAGGTAGTCAATCTCAATAAAGTCTGACAATCAGTCTTATGAAAGGTGTATCATATTTTCCAACAACTGGGTTTTGTCGGTCAAATATGCAGTCGCTCCAGTAAGCTGCAACACCAAACTGTATCACCTGATTTAGTTATCATTCGGTTCTTTGACTTGCCTCCCACTATGTAAATAATTTTAAAGACGTATTCACGTCATTGATGCTGCTACAGAGGCCGGACATCAAGTTTCTACAATCTGTCTTTATTTAATAGATTTTCAACTTTTTCGTATCAATAGCGATACATTTATAACAAGAGATTAAGTACGTTTTTTACGCGTAACTTGCGTCTGATTTCGCAAAAAGGGCCAAGTTGATTTACTGGCGATCTCTATTCTATGATTCAGGGATGCAAATGTATGATTAAAACAATAGTGTGACGCATGCGAGCTTCCTTGTTTACCATCATGTGAAAATTTATGGCTCAACAAGTGTCGGGTCTACAAGTAAACCAGCTCTGATGTACCTATCTTTAGATGGAGTAAACCGTTGTATGAATCGTATGTTGATATCCTTGAGTTAGTGATGTGGCGATTTTATATCTATGGGGGAATTTAATTTAGTAACTGTTTTTTTTTTTGGGAAAAGCTTTCCGGTGTTTAACCTTGCATCATCTTCGTATACTAAAGGCGAAAAAGAACGAATTTTCTTTGTTTTTTGTTTTCTGGTTGGGGATAGCCTCCCATTACATGGCCCTTAAACATTACCTACTAAAGAATCGTAAACGTACTAAAAGTTCATCTCTGTCTAACCTTTTGCCGAATACAGGAGCAACGTTAATAGTCATACCAACTAAAAATACTCAACAATATCAACTCATCGATATCGATAAACTCGTTCGTGTGCGCGTCACTGTGACAGCTTCAGTGCAGTTATAACACGTGTAATGTATCGGTGACTAACTGAACTCAGTTTATGGAGCAACTCGTCCGATCTACGTCGAGTAGTGGGAGAATATTGTCAGATGCACACACGAGTCGCTTGTAAGATGTGGGGTGACGAATTAAATACTTTTAGATACTTACTAGAGAAAATATTAGGAGGGTTCATAAATGTCCATCTCTGTCTAACCTTCTAGCGAATACAGGAGCAATGTTCCGTGTCTTACTAACTATAAATAATCCACAATATTGCTCAACTAATCGATATCGATAAACTCGTTCGTGTGCGCATCACTGTGAGTCTGTGACAGCGTCAGTGCAGTTATAACACGTGTAATGTATCGGTGACTAACTGAACTCAGTTTATGGAGCAACTCGTCCGATCTACGTCGAGTAGTGGGAGAATATTGTCAGATGCACACACGAGTCGCTTGTAAGATATGGTTTGAAGATTGAAATACCTAGGTACATTTATATCATACAGACTATCTCCTCTCTTGCCCGTCGTGCACAACTAACTGTATGTTCAAGGACTTACAAAGAAAACGACAAAGCTGTCCACGTTGCTATGTACTGGTCTGACAACATTTGAGCTATCGACATAAAAAAGAAGATCATTCTAGAGGAAATATTTAGGTGTAACTAATAATAGGCACACCTATATTTTGCCCATTAAGTATGTCTGCCTTGTTTGTGCAGTGGTTGAAAGTGCCACTGCTGTGCATGAGGTTTGTATACCGATTCCCAGGTCGGCCAAAGTATTTTGCCTTCAGGAATTTCACAGTAGCAGCCATGGAGTCTCGATTTTGGCCTGATTGATGGCAATAAAGTTGTCCCCTATTACCATGGGGCTTAAACGTAACTGGCAAAATGTGGGGGGATTTTGGTTACACCTCTGATGTTTCATCATCATCATCAACAGCCTATTAATGTTCCCACTGCTGGGACACAGGCCTCCTCTCTTTGAGAGGGAATGGGCTGTAAATCTGTAATCTACCACGCGGGCCCAGTGCGGATTGGTGGATGTCACATGTCTTCGAATTTCTTGGTTCTGATGTTTATGTTATGTTAAGTCCTCATTTAGGTAGGTAATAGAGGTAGTCTATTTGTATATTTTTGTTGGTTAGCGTATAAAATTCTGCTATAACACTAGCACCCGTATCTTTATACAAGTCATAGTGATTACTTGAGTAAAACTCATTGTTTAAGATACGATTTTTTCTCTGTAGTTTAGTAATTCTTTGATGTTAGAACTATCGAAGGTTAGAATTCTTAGGTTTGCTTTCATTGACGGTTCTAACTTCGTTTAAATTCTTGCCCATTGCATAAAAATGTTTGCATAAATTAATTACTTTAACTTGACTATAAATACGGGTGTTAGAACTAGTTTTCATAACGAGGAGTTTAATATTGTCAAACAGATATTATATACGTGGCTCTGTTTAACAATATTATTTTTAACTCCTCGTAAACGACTGTCATCCGATATTTACTAAGAACAACTATAAACTTTTTAATTTTAGCAATATTTTACCATTCTAACCGAAGTTAAAATAAATGTTTGAACGTAAACCCTTTGAACAGCTCAATAAAGTTATCCCAGTGTGCAATGAAGTGTGAATATAAATGTTTTTCTGTTATTTTAATAAAACGGTCGACTTTTAAAATACAAATAGACTTGTCAAAGCGTTCGTGTAATAAAACTTCATGTAAAACTATCAGAAATAAAAGTTTTATGAACCGGTAAGGTAAATGTCGACGATACAGTTGAAATTAATGTAGGTATTTAATTAAAGATTTATTTATTTATTTTAACTTTCGATCGAATCGGAACGATTTGATCGAATCAGAAACGAGGAGATCCGCATGAGAACCAAGGGTACCGACGTAGCCCGAAGAATCGCCAGACTTAAGTGGCAATGGGCTGGGCACATTGCTCGAAGAACGGATGGCCGATGGGGTCGAAAAGTTCTGGAAAGGCGACCGCGAACCGGAAGACGTTGCGTTGGAAGGCCTCCCGCTAGGTGGACCGATGACCTGGTCAAGGTTGCTGGAACCCGCTGGATGAGAGACGCACGGGACCGGTCAATGTGGCGACACCTGGGGGAGGCCTATGTCCAGCAGTGGACGTATTTTGACTGAAATGATGATGTTGATTTAAACTTTTATGTACCTACAATAGTGATACATATCATCATCATTCTTTTGCCCTTATCCTATTTCATTTGGGGTCGTCTTCTTCCATTCTTCTCTATTACTCGTCATCTCAGACACCTCCTTTCTTGACGTATCATCTGTATACAGTCCATTCAATATGTTTTTTTGTCTTCTGCTACTCTCATACCGTTCCACGTTGCGGGAATCACCACGTTCATACTCATTTCTTCACGACATGCTCTTCATTCCTCCGCATCACATACCCATACCACGAAAGGGATAAGTGGAGGTGTAAGGAGCATATATTTACTAACCAGAATACTTTTCCAATAAGAACAAAACTTCACTCTCTAAATTTTCTAAATTTTTTTAACACAAAACATTATAATCGAGCATTCTTCCGTTTATCCAGCGATTTGTCATTCGATGACAAGTGATTAAGATGAGCATGAGACTGACAAAACACGTAAAGAGACACCATTGTCATATTAAAAAAACGACAGAGTTAATCTTGATGTTATACTGTGCCCCCTGTTACACAACCACTTGCCCCTACCTAAAAATACACCCACATTTTTATTGTCATAATATTTTAAGCAAGAATACTTCCACTGAAGATAAAATAGTTTTAAGAGCTATTATGAAACTGGACCAAAATGGCACCTTTAACTGACGTAACTGCGATCAAACTCCAAGAAAAAGATCGGAGCAAAAGATGAACTGATTCCCGCAACCGTTATTTTAAAACGTGAGCAGGGAAAGTGTGACAGACGTACAAACAAACCGTCGGAACCCTTATAAGGAGCGTTTTACCAATCGCTGCTGTAAGGAACTCGATGATATCGGTGTACAGCCTCTAGATCTGATGGCTGTAGTAAAATTAATAGCGTGAATGTAGGTACTGTGAAGCAACTTTACTGGTAAACATAGGTAAGTAAATGGGTACGAATTTATCTGGTTTTGATGATTTTAGTTAAGTTTAATATGTTAAATACAGATGACGCTTGATGTGCTGAATTTTCTTACGGTTGAAGCTCCAGGGTAGCCCGCGAAATTCGAATTTTCTTACGTGCGTAACTCATATTTTAATCAACCTAAAACCTGATACTGCATGACCGGCAAATTACATTTAACCTAAGAAAAATCGAATTTCGCAGGCAAGTAGTAAGTACATGCATATACCTACTTAAGAAAATTGACATCATTCTCTTGACCTTACCCTAACTTATTAGGTGTTGGCGCTGCTTTTCGTCTACTTATTTAAGTACATCTGTAGGATACGTTTCTGCTAGTCCTCATCTCACGGCTAATTACTAACAGCAGCTTGGGTCGAGCTACAGGTGAAGCTGCGCTTACATAATTTGGTCCGTCGATCTGTGACCACTTACAGAGTTTCCTCTGTGCCTCGGAAAGCACGTTAAGCCGTTGGTTCCGGCTGTCATTTGATAGGTCGTTGACAGTAATTACAGGTAGTCAGTGAGACAGTGACACGACCTTACCCGCCCGTGGCACCATCTGGTGAATTCAAAAAGGATAGTCCAGACACAAGTTTGTCATCTGCCCTAGAATTAAAACCCTGTCAGCCGTCCGGTCAACTAATCATGTGTTCAGAAGGTAGTCGATAATAATTGTGTCGCCACACATAAATTGATGGGCTGTCGAACCTGTCGATAGGTTAAGAAGATGTTTTATTGTTAAACAATAATAATTGTGGATAAGTATAAGCAACTAGAGCTATGTAAACAGCAAAAACCAATTACTAAAAGTACGTCTGCTGATAACAAAGCCGGAAAAAACGGCCAAGTGTGTCTCGGTATCGTAAACGATGGGTTCCATACCACCGTACTTTTTTATGTATTTTTATAATTAAAGTTGTCACAAATAAACAGGTCTAGGTGTCGACTTTTATTGTTAACTTTTTATTATTTGTTGTTATAGAAGCCGTAGTAATACACACTATGTGGAGACAAGTGTCTACCTATTCAAATTCTAATTATAGGTACCTACAGCACTGGAACAAACGAACAGACACCGGAGCCTTGGAATAGGGTCCCGTTTGGTACCATTTAGGCACTCAACCCTAATTAGGCACTCAACCTTAAAAAGTACATTCTCACAGCCAAACAATTACAAAAATTGCCTTTTTTCGCGAAAACGACCTTTGGCTTAAACTGCTCGTTCGCTCGGCGGGGCACTTCGAAAGAGAGGCAATGGCGGCGGAAGCGAATTCTGGTCACGTCAAAACATTATCCGAACCGCTAGCCTAAACGATCAGCACCATAAAAGGCAACAAAACGACACGAACAAATAGCCATATTGTTAAAGTAAATTGGTATTTTACAACGCCAACTTTAGTATCGCAGTTCCATATAGGATCGTGTCAATTTTACTTTTACACCTGTACTTTACAAGTCGCACACTGTATTTTAAAACTTAGTGCACAAAATATAAGGTCGCGAATTGGGTTTCTATTATAATGTTGTGTCAGTTAAAGGGACTCTAAAATTAAATGTCATTTTGAATGATAGTTGTTAAAGCGACATCTAACGGTCAGATCAGGAACTAACTTTGATGGACTTTACATAATTTAATACAAAGTGGTGTAATTTCAGGCTGTGTTTAAACTGAAATTCAATTTCCTATGTATTTTATTAGGAACAAGTAACTTGATGACGGGATAGTTATACTTTACACGTTGTATAATTAGTTGATAACTACGTAGTTAGTAGTTAGTGACCCAGGCAGAATGATCATCTTTTTTAGGGTTCCCGTACCTCAAAAGGAAAAAACGGAACCCATATAGGATCACTCGTGTGTCTGTCTGTCTGTCTCTGTCCGCTATACTGCTCAACCGAACTATCGCAGAATTTTCTCGTTGATGTAACAATACCACAGACACACACACGACGGGACATATTAAAAAGAAACTAGTGACACATACGATTTAATTGAACATACATCTTGATGGCAATAGGCTCGCCCCCGATTACATGGGGCTTTAACATAACTGGCAAAATTTGGGTGTACTATATTTTTTTTTTATTTCAAATTGTTTTTCTAATTTTTCAGTAGGTAATTTTTGGAAAACAACATGATTGTATTGTTTGGCCTATAGGCCTTCCTATGCTGGATGTTTCTCCCCGTTTTTCGAACTTTAGAATATCTTCCACTAACAAGAAAACAGAAGCCACATTAAAAACTACAGATATTTCAATAATAAACGAATAAACTACTTCGCTGCATGTGCAATGAGTGGTTTACGATCAATTTTTTACTCTCTCCGTCGTAACTCAGCGACTGGAAGTCGTGGTCCCCTGCAAATTGTTACCGACTCCTGACCAACAAAAACATACTTTATTTCGACGCCTCATACATTAAAACTTCAGGGTATGAAGAGACGATTAAAGAGCGCTGTGTGATGCACAAATAGTAGGGTTCCACTCTCTAAGTTAGTACGTAGGGGGTAATCTTCAGAAATACTGATCCGATTCCGATAATTCGATTATTAATGAGAAGCTAGATTATGTCCCAGTGTCACAGGATATAATTAAAACGTTTCCCGGGATAATTTCTGACATAACTCGGGCAAAGCCGCGGGCATAAGCTAGTAGAATATAAAGCTTTCACATCCAATTTCCCGTTGAGTAATAAACTGCCATCATCAATTTAAAGGCATTATAGTTGTTGCAGAGCTTTATTAAAAGCCTAATGATTTGTGGTAGGTACCTAAAGTTGAAGGATGATTATGGCTAGTGAGGAGTCTTTAATTCAATTCCCGAAACAAAAAAAAAACCCTGGAAAACATGCAGTGAAAAGTGCGCACCATTGGAAGTTTTACATACTTTTTCTGCATACGTTTTTAATATCTACGATAAATAGATATTTATATGGCAACACCTATTTCCCTTGTTTCTCATGCGCTCTATAACCTCTATACACCAAGTTACAAATTCCCTCGCCCGCTGTGCAGTGTTTAGGTAGAATTTATGTAAGTATGCTAACATACTAGGAAAACATAAATATAATACAAGCGTGAAATGATGCAAGATCATAAATAGGGAACTGTTTTGCCAATTAATGTAAATTTCTCAATGTCTTCTTGTAAAACAGGCACTTCAGGCAGGTTACCTCTTCACTGATAACTTATAATTTAGTTTCTTAGGCGAAATAATGGCGGAGCGCATTCCTAGCTTTCTATACAGTAGGAAACTATTCAACTGTTTTGTTCTGTTAGGTTTACCATACGGGCGATTTCTAATAACGTGTCCCAGGTTTTTTAGCTATATTTTTTAAATGTAATTTTGTGTAACGGTGAAGGAAAACATCGTGAGGAAACCGGCATGTCTTAGAACCAAAAATTCGAAGACTTGCAACATCTACCAATCCGCACTGGGCCCGCGTGGTAGATGATAGCAATCATAGATCCAAGAGAAGACCTGTATCCCAGCAGTAGGAATTCAGCTTATTCAAATACTTTTAAAGAAAACCGCTAACCTAACTTGTCAGCTAGTGCTAACATTGAACCTGAAAAATATCTTAGTATTTTTGTATTATTATATACTTTTTAATTATTAATATTTTGTGTCTGTAGTCATTAACTTGCACTTTACTATTGTATCGAGTCTGGTTCTTCTAACCAACCTTACAGACAGATGTGTGCTGGGGAGTTTGTTCCGTCACTTCTTCTTTCCAGCTAAAACACTAGGAAGTGTGGACGTTTTGGGGTACTGTCTCTTGTAATTTTGACGTTCGAAAAGTGCTGATTATCAGCCTAGTTTGAATAAATGAGTTTTGATTTTGATTTTGAGTGTAAAATCTAAGTCTAACCGAAAAAAAATCGAAGATACGTGACATCTACCAAGCCACATTGAGCCCGCGTGGTGGATTTAATAGCCCGTCCATCTCCTAGAGAGGAGACTGAGTCCCTGCAGTTGGAACATTATAGGATGATGATGAGGTAGGTATGTAGGCAGTGCTTTCCTGCAATGCACACGCCTGCAATTCCCCATTCTTGACAGACCACCATAGACGTCAATGCAAACTGTACAGCCCAATCTTATGATTTACTAAGACGAATTTCCCTAATTCCTCCCATCATGGTTGCCCTACCGGCTCAGATCACGAACACCTGGCTGAGCTAATAATTTCGCACATACCACTATTTCATGTTCTATTTCGTCTAGGGTTCTCAGATCCATAAATAAGATTTCCAGAGATAATTCCGGACATTTGGAGAAAATTACGGACTCTCCTTTCCACAGAAAATTTTATTTGTTTTTTTTTACATCGTTGTATTACACACATCAACACGGTCTAGGGATATTTCATACTCAATTAAATAACTCGAAAAGTACTGGCCGCATTGGAATCTTTAATACACCGATTTGTTTGTAATTTATCTCAGACTAATTCCAAATTCAAATTTTTGAAAATTCTTTTGTTTCGGTGGCATAAAAATGTCTTGATGTATAGGAGAGGGAATTTTCATTTGTGCGAAATTTAGAAAACAATACGAATTACGTTTAGTTACAGTTTTTTTTCATTTTTAAACGAAAGATAAAGTTAAAACTGAGGTATTGTAGCCATGCAACGCCGACATTTGACGAGGGCGGAGATGTTACGAGCTGTGGGAATGCTGGAAGCTGGATCTGTTCAGCGTAATGTTGCTGAGGCCATAGGGACCCATCAAAATGTAATTTCAAGATTGTGGACACGCTATCGTGCCACAGGTGAAGTAGCGGAGAGGCACCGGGGGCCAAGTCGCCTCACTACCCCCAGACAAGACCGATTTTTGCAAATTACTGCGCGAGTTCAACCAAATGCAACGGCGACTCAATTGGTCCAAAGGCTGCGAGTGGAACTCCAAGTGCTTGTGAGTGACCAAATTGTAAGAAGGTGACTGCATGAAAGCAATCTACGCTCTCGTAGACCACTCCGGGTCCCACCTTTACGGAGAGGCAATCGTGGACGACGATTAGAATGGGTTCGGAACCACGTGGACTGGGGCCGTGAGCAATGGTTCAATATGCTGTTCACGGATGAATCCAGGTTCGGCTTCCATCCAGATTCACGAAGGACGCGTGTTTGGCGAGTTCCTGGACGATGGAGCCGTTTCCAGAACCCTCAGGAAGTTCACCCATACCAAGGAGGAACAATTATGGTTTGGGCAGGAATTCGTCTTGGAGGACGGACGGATCTCGTTTGGGTGCGGGGCAATATGACGGCAGAACGATACGTCCAACAGGTGCTGGGGCCCGTAATCTTGCCCCACAGAACACAAATGGGGCAAGATTTCCTGCTCATGCACGACAATGCCCGGGCACACACGGCGAGAACGGTAGCAGCTTGGTTGCATACACATAATGTTAGGGCCTTAGACTGGCCTGTTCAATCGCCAGATCTAAATCCCATTGAGCATGCGTGGGATATGCTGCAAAGAAGAGCTCTGAAGGAAGTTCCTGAAAATTTGGCTACAGAAGATCAACTTTTTGCGCACCTCAGAAGGACATGGGACAATATTCCGCAGCAAGACATTGACAACCTTGTTCTGAGCATGCCGAATCGTTGCCGATGTGTTATGATCATCATGGGCGCTTTCTCAGACTACTAACTTCAAGTTTATAAACACAAATTAAATGATTTTTCTATTTTTTTCAGTTTTTACTCACAAATTAAAAGTTAATTCATATACGGTTTCCGTCTATGCTTCATTTTTTTTCCATAAAATCCTGAAATTTTTATCAGTACCTTAACCATTATTAAAAAATAGTAGAATATTAAATAACGTATATTTTAAATATATACATGTCATATAAATAATTAACACATTGATAGTAATTCGCTTTTTTAAAAATATCCCTAGACCGTGTTGATGTGTGTATTAGAAAAAGGTTTGTTGCAGTATTGTTATGTGCTTAAAATATAATTCACTAGCTTTTGCCCGCGACTTCGTTCGCGTGGAATAGTGACTTCCGGCAGATTTTTGGTTATCTCGCGAAAAAAAAAAAACTATCCTATGTCTTTTCTCAAGTTCCAAACTATGTCTGTACCAAATTTCACACAAATCGGTTCAGTAGTTTAGGCGTGAAGCAAAGACAGACAGACAGAATGACAGACAGACAGAGTTACTTTCGCATTTATAATATTAGTTAGGATAGGATTAGGATTAGGATAAGCGAATATTATGTATTGTACAGGTATCTACAATTTGTCCTGTAATATCTACTGTTGATTCCTATATCGATTTAATTAAACAAAATTTTTATACAAACACACGGAGGGTTCAAACCTTGACGTTTTTTGGAAATATTCTGTACTACACGTTTAACACAAAGTTAAAATTCCGTACGTGTGGCAGCCCTAATCTCAGCCGTCATTAACCGCACTTCCGTATTACTAGAGTACGGACACACAGTCAGACGCCTATTGTCTCAGCTGTCGTTATAGTTTCGCAAATAAATGGCTTTAGTGTTGTTTCTAGTTTAAATAATGTGTGAAGGAAAGTCTAAGCGTAATGGTGTAATTTGCGGGCATTTTTAATAATACTATTTGCTATGACTTTTCCTGAGACTTCCTCCGCAAAAATTGTGATTGCTTATCTAATATTCATGATACAAATGTAGCCTGTAGCAGCCAAGAATAATGTATCTTTCTATCAGTGAAAACATTTTTAGAATCATTAGTTCCAGAGATTACCAGAGGTTACCCACAAGCAAACATACAAACTACACGCAATAAATAGCATAAGAAAATAATTACAAAGGCCCTATTTCATTTCTTCTGCAGGGCTGCTAGAGTAGAAATTAGAAAGAAATGTAGACAATAGCTTGTGAGAACAGAGCATGAAATGTTTACGTGAAATAATTAACTTCAGCCTTAGGCTGAGTAGCCCCAAAAAAGTAGTTAAAGTTAAAGTTTGTGTCAAATGGCACGTCAAACAAACATCAAAACTTCAGTTTTGTATCGGTTATGCCACCAATGAGTTGCGCCATTTGACAAATAGTTAAATGACGTCATAACTTTAACAGTAACTGCAACCGCTCACTTTCCGCTGGTTAGTGTTATAGTTTGTGTTAAATTGTCTGTCAATTTTATTGTCAAACGCGTTGAATATAACCTTTAGACATCATGTCCCTGCTCCAAGAAATACTCGCAGAAACCAGTTCTGATGACGAAAGCGATAAAAAGAAAAGTGTGATTACCTAGAGCCGATCGTTTTTCCACATGGAACAACGAATATTTCTTGCCAAGATTTCGAGTCTCTAAAAACGTAGCTTGGTGGCTGACTATACGATTGCATTGCTTAAGGCGTAACAAGGATATTCATCGTAGGTAATTGTTCAACCAAAAAGCAATAAATACCCCATACAGTACTGTCAAATTTGACAAAAACCTTCACTTTAACGACTTTTTTGGTGCAACTCAGCCTAAGGTAAAGTACTGTCAAATTTGACAAAAACTTTAACTATAACGACTTCTTTGGTGCAACTCATTAGAAGCTTTCATTAGAACTTCAAATAGAAGTACATACCATACAGGGTGGATGGGTCACCGATGCACAAACGGTAACCGCATATTTACGAACAATAAGAACTAACGTCGATATTTTTTCAGTGGAATTAATAAAACAATTTTTGTTTGGGGCTTCGACTTTGGAATAAATGTACTGAATTCGTGGTAGTAACCGTTTCGGTGTCCGTTCATTCAGCCTGTATATCATCATCATCATCAACCTATGTTCCCACTGCAGGGACTCAGGCCTCCTCTATAGGAGAGGGATGGGATAATCCATTTTGGTTCTAAGACATGCCGGTTTCCTCACGATGTTTTCCTTCACCGTTTTGAGGGCAGCGGTAATATACTAACATAATTTTAAAGGGTATCATCATCATCAGCCATAAGACGTCCACTGCTGGACAAAGGCCTCCCCCATAGAACGCCATAACGAACGGCAGCTTGCCGTTTGCATCCACCGGTTGCCTGCGACTCTCACGATGTCATCAGTCCACCTGGTGGGAGGCCTACCAACGCTGCGTCTTCCGGTTCATGGTCGCCACTCAAGAACCTTCCTACCCCATCGGTTGTCGGTTCTTTGAAGAAAAAGTGTATTGTGCAAATATATTATACTAGCTTTTGCCAGCGGCTTCGCCCGCGTGAAAATGACGATTTTCCATACAAACTTTCATCCCCTATTTAACTCCCTTAGGGGTTGAATTTCGAAAAAATCCTTCCTTATTCCTTGTCTACATTATAAAGGGAACCTCTGTTCAAAATTTCAGCTTTCTAGGTCCAAGGGTTTGGGCTGGGCGTTGATGAGTCAGTCAGTCAGTCAGTCAGTCAGGACTTCTCTCTTTATTTATTAGATTTCTGATTTCTAAACCATTGCCAATCACAAATGACATGTAAATATAATTAGTTCATTGATTCTCCATCCACATACGAACAGATCTTCATAGCAATCACAACAGTGCGTCACTAGCTTACTCGTGCGCTCACTAATTAGTTAATCAATCCTCTTAACGCTAATTTAACTCAACACGTGCTAATTAACATAGTAACTATTATGTTCTAATACGAACGTAGCATATGACTATGCTAAGTATGCTCATATAGCCTTTATGTTCTGCCACTACTGGGGCAAAGACCTCCTCTATTTGAGAGGTCATCATTTGCCTAGCCTTCAAGCTGAATATCAGTATTTACAACTAAAAAGGAAAATAAAAAACTTTCAGGATTCAAAAACACAATAAAGTGAAAAATTACTTCAGAAGAAAAATCAGCTTGTGAAGTTCGGTGGCAAAAAAAACGAAATCAAACAAACAAATGTCACCGACTTCAGATGCTGATTTTTTTTCTGAAGTTTATTTTTAAATTTTGTTGTGTTTTTGAAGTAGGTGTTTTTACATGGAGCAACTTCGCATGTCACCTTCACAGCCCAAGTGATTTAATACTCTATGCTAGCAACAAATGAAAATGGAGAGGACTATTTCTTATGTCTAATTATTATCAGAATTCGTAAGTCCATTTATGCAAACTTTACAGGAGCATCAAAATTTGATTTTCTAACCAGTTTCGAGAGTTTTTTTAAAATAGCGTTCTAAATATTATATTATTTCAGTTTAGAATGGGTGTAGATTAATTAATAATTATTTAGCTTAAAATGGTGTTAAAACAAATGGCGCACAAAAATGGCGTTTTTAGAGAAACGAATTCTGATAATTAGTCCGATGATTGCATGAACTGTCTAAGTTGATAAAATATATCCTTCAATCCTATCTGAGTATGGATAAGCAGCTGTGCAAGACTCTCAGTGTCAATTGAGGGTAACTGATTTAATGGTGGCTCTGGCAGATGGCTCACAAATACCATGGCTCATGAACTATTTTGATCTTTAATCTCTATACTTGCAGATGTCTTATTACTTGTGCAGTTGACACAATCATTTGCACTTGAAAACCTATTAATTATCATTATGAATCAATTCTGCTAATCAGTCAGCTGCATAAAAAAAACCCTCCTATAAATTAGACTTTAACGAATCATCATCTGCTTAGCCTTTTCCCAACTATGTTGGGGTCGGCTTCCAGTCTAATCGGATGCAGCTGAATACCAGTGTTTTAAATGTAGCGACCCTTATAATACCCGTTGGAAAGACTATAGTTGTCAGACTTTCGGGTGACCCCGTCGGGGCTGTGGATTATCGAAAGGCATAACGCGGCTCCGACACAAGGGCGAAGAAGGAACATGGGTTTAGTTTTTAGTCAGTAGAAGTCTGACACTCCCCTTCGCTCTGCCCAAGAGCGGGGTTATTCGATGATTTTTCACCCACCAAAAAAAAAAAACTTTCGGGTGACTGACTATCTGTTGCGACTGTCAAAGATTCTACATTGACGGCCGGAACCAATGGCTTCTGACCCCCACTACACAGTTATATGCCTATGAGTGACTAGCTGAGTATTTATTTGCAAATACCTATCACAAAGAAGCGTACTTTAAGGCTTTGGTCACGCCTTCAAAATAAAACGTATTCACAACCATTAACTATCCACAACGAATGGGCTATTACCATATTAAAATAACTGCCTCCAATGATATTATTCGCAAGCTACAACTTTGATATTTACTAAAGGTGTTTGTATATCAAAATGATTGAAGTCTTTACGCCCCATGACAGCAACCCGACAGCCATCGACCCTCACTCATTAAGCAACACCATGTACATGAATAAGTCCCGAGGTACACCGAGAGCAACAATGCTTCAATACTTAGTTATACCCGTTATAGGCCGCAATCAAACCGCGCCCGAGGCGACGGCCGCCAAGCCATTGTTATCTGTCATTTTCATATAATCGAAGCGGTAATGGAATGCCTCAACTTCTACATAATTATGCTAGCCTGGTAGCCAGACAATTATTTCACATTATATATTACATATTTATGTCAAAAGTTCCACGGAATGTTCGCTGGTAATTGTGGTCATTTAAAAATATTAAAATTGGTCACGTTTTCGAATGTAAAGAAACATGTGTACAAAGAAACGTAAATGCATGTGTATTGCATTGCATCGCATGAAACGAATTTCGATGAATAAACAACAATTTCAAAACTACAATTAATAATAATAATACAACATTCAATATAAACACAGATGGGGACCTCAGAGACCTTTGGCTTTTGACCTCTTAATGGATCATTTTCACAGCAACGTATAGCGTAAATATGACCCATTAAACGGCGATCAAAGTCCGATAAATCCCTATAACCGGCACCTAGTGTAGCTTGGGGGTTAATAGACAACTAACCTGTGGCATTGAGTAGGAAGGGCGATGATTATCTCGCAGGCGATGCCCTGAGGACTATGTAATAATGGAACTAAGTATGACTAAGATCATTGCTGCATCATCAACACTGATGACCTCTCATCCAATGTATGTTCTGCATAATAATACTTTTCAATCGCTATTGTCGCTGTCATCACCTTTTATGGTAACAATACTACTTGCGTGTAAATTGTTGTGTGTTAATTATTTTCGATTATCTTTTTACCTCGGTGTGCCCTTGGCTTCGCGTCTTCAACTTTAGATGTACTCTAAGGTTTTAATTAAACTCCGTGTGCAATTCGACCCAGAAACGTTGTTGTATGATAAATTGTATGAGAACTAAACGAATCATTCTTAATTACAAAGAACTAACTGCTTTCTCAATAGACAAAGGAATTGGATTCCACTAAATTAACATTTGATGAGGCCATTCAGAAACGTCGCGCCCTAATAACAACAAAAGTACTTGAGAAGAGAACACCGGTAGTTTACTTTCGATACAAACATAATCGCTAAAAAGGACTAAAGAAAAAAGCCAAAGGAAAACAATTTAGCCTTCCGACTACCTAGAACGTCATTATCTCCGGTCATAAATCTTCACGGACTCAAATTGTTCTCATTTCACACCAAATAAGTTACGGGGAAGAGACCTGGGTATGCGCAGGCGGCTGTGCAATTACCCATGGTAATAACGCCGGGGGCCAACGTTGAAATACAATAATTCATTGTAGCACCGTCCGGCCTGTGGTTACCGGCGATTGGTTCAAACCTAACGATAATTGGGCTGTACTTAGCTTCTTTAGTTCGCCTCGATTACGGCTGCCAGTTTTGGGTGGAATGTTCTGTTGGTTTTTGTTGGCATTATTTCGATTTATAAAACTCCGGTGCGTGTGTTCGTAAATTCTCTCCTCCTAAACGCCTTGATCGATTCTGATATAATTTATTTTTTCAACATATGAAATCAAATGAAAAGTTTTGAGCTATATTTAGATCCTATAAGTGACGCTATTGTCGAAATCAAGAATAGAAATGGACAATGTCTGTTGGGTCAGAGACAATGGATGTTAAAACTCAATTAGCCATAAAGCTCTAACGCTGTCAGGTGGAGTTTAAAGGTTTTTCATAGCAGATTTAAAAAAAAACACCAATGTTTCTAGCATTCCTTATACTTCGTTCTCTTTAGTAGAATCGATATAAAGGGAACGGATCAGTTCCCCTGCTCTTGGGCAGAGCGAAGGGGAGTGTCAGACTTCTACTGACTAAAAACCGAACCCATGTTCCTTCTTTGCCCTTGTGCCGAGGCCACGTCATCTCGTTCTATAATCCGCGGCCGGATCAGTTCCCTCCAAACCATAATTCAACAATAATAGGACACTTGATATCATGTCCTCCTTGCCTTATTGCTTAAACATCACAGGAGCTGATGGACGCTACTGAAAGGTGCCAAATGGACTGATTCAATTCAAAATGTCATCGACATGCTAAGAAGAAGACCATAATTTGGTCCACCAATTTATTGATAGATCATCTAACCTTTTGCTCAATAATATCTCCAACTGATCAGTAAAAAATAATGAAGTTTTCTCAACTTACTACTTTAAAAACTAAACTATAATTCGATTTTAATCATTAAATTCGTCTCGGCCATTTTAATTGGAACTCACGGAAAGGTCACTCAACTTTTTTGAGCTTTTGAGTTTAAACCGACCTAGATAATTATATCTTTAAATTTACAATCATATAAAAGAAAAAAAATGGCAACACGTCACAGTTTTTACTTCGTTTTAATATAATCCAGGTAATTATTATGTAGTGGCAACACTGGTAATACTGGCAACCGAGTATTATATTGTAAGCCCGGCTGCCAACAAATTGATAAGGCTCATGAATAAAGATGGTTGCTCGACGGTCATGAGCAGGAGTTGGTTTCTTTGTCCAGTATTACACCTCGGGACTCGTTCCGAATGGCATGCAAGGTGCACGGCGACCCACATATATATTAAACTGAATTTCCCGTTTATTTCGCCTCTAGATGTGATTATCAAACGGCCAGCTTTACTTATCAACACACGATCTTGTAAAAACGTGTCATATCCATTTATCTGCGTTCTGTGGAAAAAATATTATGGTATTTTGAGCTCGAAAGCAGTTTTAATTGGGACCACCATTTAAAGAAAAATAAGTTCAAGCGTAAAAAGTAAGTTTTATTTACAAAAGTTATTGGTATTTTGCGTGCATGTGCAAGTAGCGTAAAACTAAAAATACGACCAATTGACTTAATAAATATTTGGGCAGTCAACTGAATTTGACTTGCTGAAGGATGGCCCAACCGTTGACAGGTCCTCGTTAAATAAAAACGTTTAAATTAAACTCACGATAAATAAATAACTTCCAGCTTGCGCATCGGATATTTAAAACACGTATTTGTCCGGAATATGAAACAAATACGACTGGAAATAACATGAAACGGGGGGAATAAATAAACTAAAATATCGTCCGATTTTAAATGCAGCCGGTCAATAATAAGCGTGGCATATGATTATTTAATCGTCCTATAAGTTTCCGCACGTCTCCACAATCAGTCAGCCTGGGCAGGTGCTCGAAGAACCGATCAAAACACATGATTTATACAAAACATCTTACAACGACCACCACCCCAATTCAATTCAAACCTTACTAACTTGTAAGTAAAGTATAAATTAAAGTACAAGTGCAGCGGTCGTTAAATAATTTAAATTGCGAATTATATATTTTATCGACGTACGCGCACCAAGCAATTGCGGTAGCGACTACCGTCGGTATATGCGTGAAGAATGACAAACTAGTATAGTTTTATACTTGTGACACGCCCCATGGCTTTGCTGCGTATTTCAACGTTGACTTTATTTCATTTGGGAATTGGAAACAATGAGAACGACTTCCTTTTTTGATATCGACTAATTGACGGTTCGACGACAAATGTCTTGGTGCAGGAAAAAAAATGTTTTTTACCCCTGCTCGTATACTTGTTACAACTATAACCAAAAGTTTTGAATTCGATTTAAGCTCGATCCAATTGACTTGGGTTATTGGGTTGCGTTTACGAATGCGCTGGATACCTACGGCAACACTGCTTTAAAGCGTTTGTTCTAACTAAGGTAACGATGTTTCTGTAACAGACTCCTGGGGGTCTAAAACGGCCACTTTAGCAGATCATAATAGGAATTGCGTCAAAAAGCGTAAATGACCTTTCATAATAGTTACAGCGTCTGGGACCATTAAGGAAATTAGATCATAGGTAAGTAATAATAGGAAAACAATATGAATTGCGTTAAATTCGTAAAATGGTCACAGACGCAGTTATTATTTTGAAAGGTCAATTCATATTCTGGGGGTCTAAAATGGCCACTTTTGCAGATCATAATGTGAATTGCGTTTAAAAGCGTAAAATGGACCTTTCCTAATAAAAACTGCGTCTGTGACTATTTTACGAATGTTAACGCAATTCATATTATTTTCCTATTATGATCTATTTTACTAAATTGTTACAGACGCAGTTATTAATAATGAAAGGTCCATTTTACGCTTTTTAACGCAATTCATATTATGATCTGCCAAAGTGGCCGTTTTAGACCCCCTGATCTGCTAAAGTGGCCATTTTAGACCCCCTGCAGCAAAAACACCGATCATTACAAACCAGTCACAGAACTAATAAGCTTATGATATTGATATTTACAAAACCATTATTCGACTACAAAACAACATTTACTAAATTGTTTCTTCGTAATTGCAACATTGCTGACATTAACAATTAATAAAAGCCTTTGCAACAGAAACGCAGGAATTAAGTTATATTTGGTACTAACTTATTACTATTAGTCATTTATTATGGCAAATAAAAACATTATTCTCTAATTGGTAATTAATAAAACTAATTGACCGCACTTCACAAAATTACAACACGACATAAAAATACAATGAAAAATTATTACTACCAAGACATTTGACATCGACGGACAAACACACACAAGTTTATATTGCCATTGTAGAAATAATTAATCGGTAGGACCCGACAGGCAGCGTAGCCACTGCATCCTGTATTTGCTATTTATTTTATTGGCAACACACATGGCACGCACACATATCATAGACACCGTAAAAGTCTACGACTAATAGGGGCCTTCGAAGATTGAGTAAAGAACTGCCAAGGAGATTGATCTTTGTGATTTTGGTTTTTCATGGTTCATCACTTCACAAACACTTCATCATCATAACATACACCACGCCGTAATCCCCAAAGGGTTACGCACAGGTGTATCTATTTATTTTTATTTATTTTATTTTATATGGGCTTACTCTTGACCTCAATCTTGCCCTAAGGGCAGAGATGAGGTCGACGATGGAACGAGCTTACCCAGAAGAAGCCTATTTACTCGCGACTTAAATAGATCGGGGCTAAGTATATATATATATTTTTTTTTTATATTAAATGGGCTTACTCTTGACCACAATCTTGCCCTAAGGGCACAGATGAGGTCGACGATGGGACGAGCTTACCCAGAAGTCGGGAAATATGAACTCGGGAAGACCGACGCAAGCAGGGTGTTCCACTCCTTGGCTACCCAATCTTGGTTATCTAATAGTATACCTACCACTTCCAACCCAGGACCTCATATTCAGCAGTTGTGCTTGCGATCACTAGTCCAAGGAGGTAGTCAACTTCACCATCATGCCATATTACTTGGGGTTAGCACAGCAGCTTTTTTTCTTTCATTCCCCCGTCAGTCGTCACAGAATCATTTACTCTTTTTTCTTTTATTTCATTCCCCGTCTTTTAATTGGCTATTGGCCTCTTCATACATCAACACTCATATTCATTTCACTTTTAATCACGTATAGAAATTTCATATAGTAAACCCAAACAGCTTGTATCATGTAATAGGGGACGAGCCTATTGCCAATACCGGCTACTGAGAATCGCCAATTGTACAGTTCCTGAAGCATAAATCCTGTATTACATGTGAGGGTATACAAATAACGTGGCTACATCGGCTTCGTTAGCGGCGGGTCAAAGGGCACTGTTACACAAGATCGTTACTGTACAGTCAGTGGCAAACACAGTGGATGAAACAGGTTGTTAAAAATCGCAATAACACAAATGGTGTTTTAGAAAGAACGTGGAGATCGGTTACTGAGATTTTAGCAAGAGTTTTACTCGTTATTTTTTTTTATGTTTTGGGGTATTTTTCATCATCATTCTCTTTCCGTTTTGAGGAGCTCGTGGTAAGCCACGAGCTCCTCAAAAGCTCTCTTTTTTACCCACGACGGAACGGAGACTGTATATGCGTTTGGGGTGAGAGGTTGTTTGTTTGTGTGTTTGTGCAAATACATGTTGCCATTTTTCTCCAAAACTACTTGTCCGATTTTGATGCAGTTTTCAGTTATGGGTTAGGGTTTGATTGGTGCATGTTCTTAGATAGGTGTTACGGTGACAACTCACCAGGGGGCTCTGTAGCAAACATTTTTTGTGCAAATCAAAGTTGCCATTTTTCTCCAAAATTACAAGTCCGATTTTGATTCAGTTTTCAGTTATGGGTATAGGTTTGATTGGTGCATGTTCTTAGATAAAAAAAATAAAAGTAAAAAGATAAATAAAAAGCAAAATTAAAAATTTTGAAAAAACCCACGACTGTTAAAAATTAATTAAAAATGGATAAAATAACATAAAACACCCGCCTTAAAAAAACCCAAGGATGTCCGTCGGGAGCTGAACATAGCAAAACTAGTTCATTTAATGGCAGCCCCCGACGGACATTCTTGGGTTTTTTTAAGGCGGGTGTTTTATGTTATTTTATCCATTTTTAATTAATTTTTAACAGTCGTGGGTTTTTTCAAAATTTTTAATTTTGCTTTTTTATTAAGATAAGAACTGCCACTCGGGTCGATCTTGAGGTAAAACTGTGCTTGCCTAGGTCGGTCTGTGGATGGGTGACCGCCCGTCATACCGAGTTTCCTCCGTGCCTCGGGAAGCACGTTAAGCTGTTGGTCCCGGCTGCCATATATAAATCTTTGGCAGTCGTTACAGGTAGTCAGTGACTTGAAATTCTGACACCCAGTGTTACCAAAAAGAGTATCGTATTACCTAGTATTAACTGGGTTGTGGAGGTCAGATAGGCAGTTGCTCCATATAAAATACTGGTATTCAGCTGCATCCGGTTAGACTGGAAGCCGACCCCAACATAGTTGGGAAAAGGCGATGATGATAATTCTCTTGCCCTTTTCTTTATCATTCATTTGGGGTCGGCGTAGTATGTTTTCTTCTTCTCAGTTTCTCATGATCTCAGACACCTCTCATCTTGCCGTAATATATCATCCTTTACTTCTATATTTAGATGATGTGCAGGGAGAACAGAAATTAGTAGAAACAATTCACATGGCTTCAGATTTAAACTGCTACCCTGCAGAATCGTGGCTCCAGCTAGCTTATGCCTCACGCTTTTCGACTCGGGGTCTCCACGCAAAAACACCGATCGCTAGCTTATGCCTCACGCTTTTCGACTCGGGGTCTCCACGCAAAAACACCGATCGTCCGTATTAGTCGTATATAATACCAGACTATTCGCACTTAAATTTGCTTAGTCTGAGAGCTCTTTCCACAGCTTTGGTTCTCTACCAGATTACTTCATTTCGGATTTGAAAACAACATCATTCTCCCTTAACCTTATTCTTACCTTATTCTTTTCTTACCTTATTCTCCTTTTTCCCGAAGCTTAACTTTTTGACGTTGTCTGTACCCATACCGTCTCTATCCACCGCACTAATGTTCTCCTTAAGGAGCCGACGAGATTTACTACGTGTTGCTACAGTGCCCGCTTTGTATTGCGTTAATTTAAGGCGCGGTGCTAACAGTATTGTAATGTGATGCTGCTGTTAATTCTTGTGTGTCCCACGGCCTTATTGTGGAGTTGGGAGAATGGACCGCGCTCTCATTAGTACCTGTGGATATGGAGTTCATTTAGATCTTGGGTGGACTGTTACCTAATCCTCAGGTGTGCTTACTTGGGGCTGCAGGTTGTTCGAAAGAGATACCGCGGCCTAAGGGCTAAGAAGGAACATGCGTGGTTTTTAATCAGTAAAATTCTGACACTCCCTTTTGCTCTGCCCAGAGCGGGAGGGGTTATTTGATGATTTCACACGCGCAAAAAAAAAAGTTGCGCTAACTTGGTTATTTATTGCGAAAATTCGGCTTAGGGTTAAGAGATTATACTTATCGCAAACTAAAAACTTTAACAAAGTTTGAGGTGTTTTGCATGAAAATCCGTCAGACAGTTGACATATTTTCGTTTATGTTAAGTATTTCAGATTGTTCTCTACTCGTAAATCAAACAGAAACTGTTGTCGGTAATCAGCTTAGAGAGCAAGGGTGGTGATCATTTCTTGAGTCTCCTCTGGATGAGATGAGACCTTTGCCCTGCCGATGGGACAAATATCTGAAATGTTAATTATTCAATTAGAAAACACGAACAGACAGACAATGAACGACTCATACTGCATACATCCCATTCACTAACAAAACACTAGCACATAACATAACACATGTAACATCCAAGTTTCACTCACGTACGAGCAAACTATCCCATTAATTTATTTATACGCGTTTCTTGCGTCGGCTTACAACACCGTTTGAATGGCGACTACGTGTGAAAAAGCCCTAAGTATCTGCGAAACGGTCCGTTACTGTAATAACGTAACGTAGTTATATTAAATAACCGTTATTTCCGACTTTAACACATAAATAATAATGCGTGTAGGGTTACCAGTGCAAATATAGATGTGGGAACAAAAAATGAATCTCACACTCAAGCTTATTCTAGTAGCTATAAGTATAAACTACTAACAGACGTCCTATTTTTTTTACTGACTAAAAACCAACCCATGTTCCTTCTTCGCCCTTGTGCCGAGGCCACGTCATCTCTTTCGATAATCCGCAGCCCCGACGAGCGTCGGCCCTTGCGGGCCCCTCCTTGCTGACATCTCTTTGAGGCGCGCGTGGAACACGAACGCGCCGCCGACACGGTCTGTTGCCGTCATGACGACGCGACGGCCGGACGGCGAGCTAGCCCATTACTCACCGTCCACAGGCCCGCGTCTACGGTGGCCGGAAGCCATACTCAGACATCCTGGGAATTAAAATGAAAATTATTTTTTCAAAAGAGACAGTACGAACACATTTTTTTGAAAGTTTTTTTTACTGCCTCGTTGGTCTAGTTGTCAAGCGCAACTACTGTTTAAAAGATTCTGGGTTTGATTTCCAGGACTAAGTGTTATTTGGTTATTTCATCATTAGCTTTTCTCAGTAGCAGACATGGTGGTGCGAACAGAACTGTCCAAATTGACTAAGCTGCCAAAGAAAAAAACAAAAACAAAAAAGCTTCACAAGTAGGAATTATGAGCCTAGTAGTAATTATGAGTCTTGAATATAGGGTTTTCAATCATAAAATTCTTAATAGCAGGTTAGATTCCGGAAGTATTGTAAGTATTATACACAACTTGAAAGCAAATCGTAAAATATCAACATATATTGGACAAGAGAGGATGTACAGTCTCTTCACAGATATATTACAGCTGCAACAACAAGTAGTGTGGTAATCAGTTGTCGTTAAAGTACAAGTACTTACTATAAAATGTTAAGTATTAGGGTTTTCAATCATAAAATTCTTACTAGCAGGTTAGATTCCGGAAGTATTGCTGCACGGACGGTTTACAGCAATCGCACTCTAGCGTAACTTTTCCGTAAATACAAACATCATCCTATTTTATGTTACCCATAAATTTATTCAATTAAACTCAAAGCTTGTATCCAAAGGCAGAGAGACTGTAAGTTAACTCCCATGTTCATAATAAAGTTCTAACTTGTAACACTGACAAAGGTAATATTCTACAGCTGAACAAGTGTATACATGACACAACTTGAAAGGGAATCGTAAAATATCAACATATATTGGACAAGAGAGGATGTACAGTCTTTTCACAGATATATTACATCCGCCTATGTACCAGTCTTGTACATAAAGTTTAAATTAATAAATATGTTACAGCTGCAACAACAAGTTGTGTGGTAATCAGTTGTTGTGGCATGGACATGTGTTGCGGAGGAATGAGCAAAATGTCGTGAGGTAAGTTTTGTGGATGGGAATGACCCAAGAAACAATGGATTGACTTTGTAAAGAATGATATGGCAAAAAAGGTCTGATGAGATATAACGAGAAATAGAGAAGTATATAGAAGATGATGAAATGCCCGACCCCAAATGAATTGCGATAAGGACAAGAGAATAATAATGATTACAGCAACCCAATAGCAACCTTATTGAAATTTAGCTTCTTTCTTGATGGGCTGGTCAAGGGAAGCAATCTAATCTCAACCTTATATTACGACTGTAAGGATGACTGTGCTTTTAGTGGTGATGACAGATTACAGGTAAAATAACAGTAAAAGTACTGTGGAATGAATTTACCAATAAACTTGGCAAACGTGCATTTTGGATTCGCTTTGAACACGATATTCAGGCTTATTCCACTTTTCCCCCCTGAGAAAATCCCCCTCAGGGGGGAAAACTGGACTCGGATGTAAGACATGTCCAGAAAGTCCCCTTGGCATTTTGAGTTATTCCACAAATCCCCCCTGAGAGAATACTTTGGGGTGGAAAACTGAACTCGAATGTAAAATCATTCCGAAAATCCCCCTTATCATTTTGAGTTATTCCACTTTTCCCCCTTATGGTTACATTTTTAAACGGCATTGGCGAGGACAAGTAAGAGATGAGAAAAAAAGGATAGTAAGTCCCACAAACTACCAGGACATCAGAAGTAGGCAGACAGCCAATATCTCGTATAAAAATAAATGTTTTAAAGCTTTTTTTTCATGAACACAAAGTGCTGTCATATTCAGATTCAGCAGATGTCATGTGTCCATGATTTTTAAAATTTGATGGCAGGTTTTTGTTTGTGTGGAAGTTCGACTATATTGCCAATCGGAAATCACATAGTTCACACAACGTATTTCATGATAAAGTACTTCCATTTCCTGTAAAAGCGGTGAAAGCTTAGTGGTGTGGCAGTCGGGCTGCCAAAGGTCTTTTTTTTTTGGTGGGTGGAAAATCATCGATTAACAGAGCGAAGGGGAGTGTCAGACTTCTACTGACTAAAAACCAACCCATGTTCCTTATTCGCCCTTGTGCCGAGGCCACTTCATCTCTTTCGATAATCCGCAGCCCCAACGGGATCCGCAGACCCGACGGGATCCGCAGCCCCGACGGGATCCGCAGCCCCGACGGGATCCGCAGCCCCGACGGGTGCCAAAGATCTTGAGTTCGAACCCAAGAACGGAAGAAATTATCACTTGCTTCGGTAAAAGAAAACATTGCGATGCCACAAAGGAAAAATTAACATCAATATGCTGGATCATGGCCTATACGGACAGCGGACACAGAAATTCTTCAGTAGTTTCGTATTTTCGTTTAACGGTTTCCGTATCTTAGGTCAAGAAACCAACTAGCACAATGGGCCCATCTACCAAACGACAACCCTAAGCCTAGTACACACTTATCTTACTGCGTAGCAACTTATCGATTCGCAACGGTAAGTACACTTGGTGGCCGAGAAATTAATAGCATCTAAGACAATAAATAATTGTTCGAAATTATCGTCCACAACTTTACGAACGCTGTTGCGTCCAGCCAGTGTGCACTGTACCTAAATTGTTCGAAATTATCGTCCACAACTTTACGAACGCTGTTGCGTCCAGTGTGCACTGTACCTAACTGTGTGTGGACTTTTAAGAAGAAGGTGGATAGGAAAATTAGCCCATATTTTGACTTTCACCATCAATAGTTTATCTTCGGACAATAATTTTAAATCAGTATCATAGTTTCTTGTATCTGCGTTTTCTTGTAGAATCTTGTTACAATAATTCACGTTTATTTGCAATATATTTACAGCTGAAGGCTGTTATTTAAACAAAGATGTCATCTAAATGGTCTCCGCTGGTAAAGCTACATTCAAATGTAAAATACTAGAAGAAACACCTGTGCCATTTGTGCTTCTTGAATTTATTTTACTTGAAATTGAATACAGATATTATGTGCTTAGAACGTCTGGCTAGAATGCGTGTACCGAATAAATTAAGTAAACTACGGGCTACATGTTAAGCAATTAAACTCTTGTGAAGAGTCATCTAAGATAGGTACGTCCATTTGGCCCCAAAATATAACCATATTTTGTTTCTTTAACACCTCAAGTAATTTCTTAGACCTTCGTACGGGTCTATGTTATATTTTGTATGTTCTATGGGACAAATAAACACATTTTATTTCTTGAATATTTTATAAAAATAATACTACCTACTTAATTACTACGTACTACTTACTACGTAGGTACTACTTAATTTAACGTAACCGAATAACAAACGTTACGTTACGTTACGTAACGATTATCTAACGTTTGCACGTTAGATAATTAATTTTCGGCTACCTCATTACTCCTACCGAAATAACAGTAAAACCAAAACCCACATCTACGATAACTTCACATTCCACACAGATGTTTCCATCTTTCATCAAATACCTTCCGTTTATCTAAGAAAATAATCTAGCGAAATTAATATTTATTTATCTAGCTTCTCTATTCCTTTATAGCAGTGACACCTCGGCTTTAAGTCATGAAGATATCCACTACAAACTTAATTGAGTATCAACGACGAAGAATTTATGTCAAAGTAAGATGCCAGGAAACCAATCAGTCTCGTAAAGACTTAGAACAATGCATTAAAGTACAGTTCTTAAGCTGTGTTCATGTGCAACGCAACATGCAATGCAAAGTTTTCTATGCATTTTTGTGTTCAGGAACACACCAAAAACACATGCGTGCATGCTATTTGTATTTACACACCCAGGTAATAAATGTGGCATTTTGTGTTGCATTCTTCTTCATCGAATGCCAAACCTGGTGTCGAGAGTTTTTATGCCGCCCATGTGCGTCTGACTTGACTTTATATGCCGTCGAGATATAATCTTTCAGACATGCAGGTTTGCCCAAGATGTTTGTACCTTCACCGAAGTATTTGATTTAAAATAGTGATGTTTACGGACTAAAAAAAATATGATTCTAATTAGTCCGTCTGTTAGATTATCGAAAAATATTGGATACGTGAATAATAATAATACGCCTTGGATGGCTTTCTGACCAACTGGCGAGAAGAAGCACACCATCGGAAGAAGTGGAAAGAATGGGGGGAGGCCTTTGCCAGGAGTGGGACAATAACAAAAATTGGATAAGTATTTTTTTTGTTTTATAAAATAAATAAAAATTGACGAACTTAAAACGCGTCAATGATTTGAGTGGGAGGTTGTGACGTCACTGCTCGCTAAAAAAATGTCATACTAATGTCTTAGAATATGACGTCACACGAGTTTTCAAAGCACTGTATCGTCTTCATTATTTGTATACGTGAAAAAAAAAATAGGTGTCCAATATTTTATGGAAATCTATCTGACGGATTAATTAGATTTTTTTTGCTAACATCCCTATTAAACGTGTGCGTATTGCACATGAATTCGAAAAAGCAGGGGTGCGTGGGTTGGTTTCGAACTCGGGACCTATGATGTATGACTTGTCAGTACGATGGTTACGGCACTAGACTAGTTTTTTTTTTTTACTTTTCCCATTGTATTTAAGGCGACGTATTCGCGGCATAAAGTTGATATGCGCAGTAGTCGTTTTTTAGACGTCCCATACAAATCAAGCAGGGAACCTGCGCAGAACGACGCCATTTTGTTTCAAGTTATTTGCCTAGGACTCAAACAAGTATTCTTCTTCCATTCCTCCCTGTCAAACGTTGCAGCATCATTTACTCCGTTGCATTGCGTGTTATGTTGCAAATAATCTGTCTGTACGTAGCTTTACGAAGTTAATGGTTTATGCGACGGAGAAGGGAACCCACAACCTCGCGGTCAGAGGTCGAATCTTTATGAGTCGTGGCCAGTGGGATGAGTTATGTTCTTCCATAGATGTGAACGAGGCTCACTTGATAGATATTTATTGTTTTTCCTTTATAATTGCGTCATTACGCCGGTAATTTATGAGCTTTTAGAGCTTTGAGAAAGTTTGTTTAAGGAGTTTTCTCTTTGTCATGTACAGTAGGCTAAAGGTTGCTTTATTGTGTGGTTATTGTTCAACCTCATGTCAAAGTTTTTATGCCTCTGACTTGGCTTTACCTACATACCTTCGATAAACATATCACAAGCATGCTGGTTTTCTCACGATGTGTTCCTTCATTTGCTTCGGTCTAAGGCATAAATATAACTACTTATACCAGTGGTATATGGGTTACCACCACTGAAAACCAGCGCTGTGCTGTGGGTCCCCATAGCACAGCACTATGCTGAGTGGTAACCTATTTGTCACAGTTGTGTTTATGTAAACTCAAACTTTTGTTCTTTCTTTTCTGTACTTATTTTTTTTTTAAATAATAGTTGTAAGTTGTGTGTTTACTGCTTTTTTTATTGTATCATTTCTGCGACAATAAATATTTTTTCTTTCTTTTCTTTCTGTCTTTCTACTAAAAGCGAGCCCCTCTTGCATGCATGGGATCGATTGCCAGATCGTCTATCGGGAAAAGTGTTTGGAATTTCTCTGTATTTACGCTCGGTTGGTGACAATATAGGCTAGCTAGTATTAATTGAAACTTAACCATAAATGGTGAAATGAGTGTACTATTAGATACACGTCTGCCTAACCCAGCAGGGATTACAGGCGTGTTATATACAAAGTGTTATCATTGACAACACTTTGCTCACGCACCCTACTGTACATAAAAGTCAATAACTGTGAGTGTTCAGTTAGTTTATAAGTAGTGATAACTTAATTGTGAAGCTTAAACTTAAAAGCAACCATAAGTAAGCTAGTCCTCTTATAGAAGTTGCTCTTACCATAAAACTGTGCTTTATAAAATACTTATTATTGCTATTATTTTAAGGCTTGGTTTACAGGGCCTCTTTGCATTAAGTTGCTCTAAGTAAGGAGTTGCATCTACGGATCTACGAGTATAATATAATATTATTGTAACTTTTGAGCTTCTTTTGACTTTATCTTATCTTTCTCCGTAACAGGATTGTCTCACAATATTTGAAAAACATCAAAATAGTTTTCGAACTCCCAATTTGTCAAACGAATTCCCTGTATGTTCCCAAATTCAAGGTATGTAACAGTATAATGTTTTTTTTTAATTCAGCCCATCGATTGACATAAAAATATACGATTCTCCCACAGCCGAATTTTACGAGTTTTTACGTGGGAACATAAGTAACTACCAAACAAAATCTATTTATCTTTCCTAGTCCAGCAAGCAGTGAGGCGACATGATTCGATAGTATCGATTCAAGTCGCATACGAGTATTTTGGATCGATAGAAAGAAATGAATTCGAGTACTTGGGTCGATATTGTAGCACTAGTTTCAGAAGGAATGAACCGTATCGTACCAAATTACCAAATTGTCATCAATTACATGATGAAGAACACAAAAGGAGGACACAGAAGAACCACAAATAAGACTCTAAGCATAATATAATAAGTATTATTCGATATTTTTGTATCTATTTAAAGTATTCGTATTCTTTTTTGCACTAAAAAAAATATGTACCTTTTAATGGCGACCTTAAACCAGAATTATTTCGAGTTTAGAATATTCGTATATCGAATATACATTTGCAAGAGCCGTGCATCCCTACTGGGAAGCGAGTGGACCATTGAAATTACGTAAATAACTATAAATAAGAGGCGGCCATTACGGAGTTTTATGTCATCAACTATAAATCGAAGTGTTCAACCGTGATTGGAATACCATCTGTGATGTCGTCACTTTGTTAACTCCACGTGGAAGATAAAAATAAGTACAGTTATGTACACTGGAGCTCATGTCTAAGTAATAAAAAAATACAGAACACACGAAGAGAGAACCTCCTCCTTTTTGGAAGTTGGTTAAAAACCGTATATACGGGTCAATTAAAGGTTAAGCTACCTTCACGGAGCTCCATCCGTGGATGGGTGACCATCTATAACAACCTATCTCAACCTCATTGCTGAGGACTTGGACTTATTCTGTTGCACTTTGGGTGAATTTACAAGAACAGCTATGTATAGAATTTATTATGTTAAAACAGTTAAGTAAATTATTTTTATTTTAAGTCTGCAACAATATCGCATTGGGTCTAGACTTCTAGCCTGTAAGGATATTTGTATGTATGGAGAAAATAAATAAATAACAAATCAAGCTCCTATAGTAGTATAACAACCGCTCAGACATGCTCAGATACATTGAGATTAAGGCGCCCTTGGCCGCCTAGGTTGGGATGATTAGGATGGGTGTCAACCAATTACACGGAAAAAAAAATGGGACAAGCCCGCCACACTATTCCCAAACCACTGTAACTCCTGTTAGCCAGAATCAACAGTGGCGACCACAAGAAAAGCGCCGAGACAATGAAGCTCGACGAAGTCCCAGAGAAATGATTTAACTGTCTTGGATCCCGCAACGAAACTAATCAGAAAAGAATAGCGGAGGAGTAGGAAAAAACACGGAAAGCAAGTTAAGCCGTAGGTCCTGGCTGTCATCAATTTGTAGATCTTCAACAGTGGTTACGAGTAGTTAAAACCTGAAAGTTTGACGACCGTAGACTTACCAAAGAGTATATCTATAAAACTGGCACAAATCCAGACTTCGTGGCTGCTACTGGGAAAATTTCTGATGGAAAAACCCAATAACACAAAAAAAAAAAACTAGACTCTAAATCTTTGTTTATTTTCAAAAAACATGTCAAAGAACATTACCTCTCCTCTATACTGTAATATTATGTATTTAAGTATGTTTATACATTATTATGTATGTACTCCTAATACGAGTGTTTATTTTTATATGTGTATTAATTTGTATGTATGTTTATTTTATATCGATAGGTACAATTTTGTTCAAAATTCTAATTAAAATTTTCCTGTTTGTCTTTGCTACACACTGTGTCTATATTTCTAATTTAACTTTCCTCTCGCAGGTCTGCTGGAAGAGATGTCTTATGAAATAAGCAGTACCTTTGTGCTCATCTATTCTTTTTATGTATTCTTTGTGTGTCCGCTCTTGAGCGGAGGGGTTATTTGATGATTTTCCACCCACCAAAAAAAAAAAAAGGATTCCATGCTCAGCAGTAGCTCTTACCACCACTAAACACACGAGGCAGTTCAACTGTTCAAGCAGCGGTAAGTAGCTAAGTCAATGTGTGAAAACGTTGAATCTAATTGTCTTTGTTCACTCCCGTTGTTTTTTAATTACTAGTATAAAGTGCAAATTATAGAGAACCGATATAACTTCAATTACATATTATTAAAGGTGATATTGTAGAGAACTTTCTGGGCTGAATGTACAGTCAAGAGCAGTAAATGTATAAACTATACAGGTTGGACAGGACACCAATTATAAATTATAAATTTGTTCGCTACAAACACCTACACACATATTCAGTATACGTGGTAACTATCACGTGAATTAGAGTGACGTCATTTTTTGGTCTCAGCAAACCCTTTTAATAATTGATACCTACATCAAGGGGGTGCATAAAAAATTACTAGTCTGCCATATTGGATTTAGAATGACGTAAATTAGCTAGCCATGCATTGTCATTCAAATTCAACCTGTAAGCAAAATTTCAGCTCCATCAGTCCAAATTCAAGATTTGTCCTAAATAAACATACAAGCTAGAAAAAACCTGAAATTATATTAAAGAATATAATCAACTGGCGAGAAAGCGAGAAACACACCATCGTAAGAAGTGGATGGAATGGGGGAGACCTTTGCTCAGGAGTAGAAAATACGGGCTAACTAAAACAAACGACTTTTGTAGCACATTAGTAAGAGCTTACTGCAATTTACTGTATACATATTGGTGCTCGCGACTGTACACAAGTACCGGCAACAAAAAACCGTAAGTGATGATGTGTAAGCGATAGGTCTCCGGCTATTATTACACACTTAAAGGTACTACATACATATTATTTCCACCGACTTCGCTTCTTGTAATTATTTTAATAGAACTCAATAACCTACTTATAAACTTTTTTTTGTTCACTCTACATGACGGTGAGAATGTGATGATAGTATTATTACAATGTTGCTGCACTTCAAATCTAGCGACCACGACTATGTTTTGTTGTCTTTTGCTGAAGTGGAAATTATAAACATAATTTCTTGAAAGAATAGAAGGGCAGTTTTCTAATTAATTTCGTAAAGTGATGTACTTGGTCAGCTTCATTATCTCTGCACTGTTGATTCTGTCTTTTAGGAGTTGCAGTGGTTTGGGAGTAGAGCGGACAGCATGTCCAAAAAAAAAGGACTTTTTCAATCAATTAATATCATTCAATTTAATCAATCATCTCAATCAACCAGATGCAGCTGAATATCAATATTTTACATGGAGGGACTGCCTATCTGAACTCCACAACCCAGTTAATACTGGGTGATACGAACCCAGCCTGGCGCACTACTTTGTGTAATTTATTTCATCACTAAGCTGCTGCTCTCAAAATGGTGAAGGAAAACATCGTGGAGGAGGCCTGAGTCCCTGCAGTGGGAACATTATAGGCTGATGAAGAATACAATACCCTTTGGTAAGACTGGTTGTCAGACTTTCAGGTCACTGACTACCTGTAACGATCTATATATGGCATCCGGGACCAACATCTTTACGTGCTTTGGGTCTCTGTTACCTAAAAATATATGTACTTATTCTATTCTAAAATATTTCGTTCCGCACAAAACAGACTCACACCAAGTTCTTTACGAAGCACCACATTACAGTTATTACTCGCAGCCCATAGCTACATAAGCTGAAACTATAAGTGCTTGAAACATTAATAACTGGCGGCATATAATTACATTAGCTTCTAATCTGTTATTTATTGTGGATCCGGATGTGCAGACCCGCTTGTCCTTAGGCGATGTGCACATGATACGGTTTATCGCTGTAATATCGTAATCGCAGCGGAAGCTACAACTAAACGGTATTTCCATAATGAAGGGTTAAGCAGAGGTGAACCTGATAGTAGACCTTTATGTCCACGCCAGTTTAAGTCCCATGTTGTAGGGAGCGAACCTATTGACATATACTTGGCAAAAATCCAGACTCCGTGACTGCTACTGAGGAATTCATCATGTAAAACCAATTACACTTTGCTTGACATGGGAATCGAAACACGGTTAACGATATTTGTACAGATATACTAAGGTGCATGAAAAGTAGGATCAGGGGCCCTACTATGACGTCTTAAAACAATCCTAACTTATTCTTAATCCAGTGTGGAGGAGAGATGGCGCTAGACACCCTGTATAGTTCTGTCACGTTTCCACGCTGGAATAACATTATGTTAGGACTGTTTTAAGACGTCATCTAGTAGGGGGTCAGTTACTTGATAACGAGTGATAGCTACTGCCTATCTTTCGGTGAAAACTTTTCGTGGTCCAACCAAAACTTTTAAACCTTCTCCGGACTCAAGTGAATCTTCGTGGACCAAAAATCATCAAACAATCGACCAAATCGCACATTTGCAAGTCTCCAACGCAAGTATACACCACGCCTTCTATAAGTCTAGCTGTGGCTCACGGCTTTGCCCGCTTCAATTAGTCCATGCACTTAATTTAGAGCCGTGCATCGATTTGTAATACGTTTCCTTAATTATGCATGAAATAATTGCTTCATTCGCCGACATTAAGCTTAGTTTTCATGCAAATTTTTGGAATTGCAAGAAAAATGCAGAATCGACATCTATGGTAAGTGCTTAGACCATAAACTTTGTAGTTTTAAAGCATTAATTAGATACTTGATCGTTTTCTCTCAGAAATACACTGGTTTTGCGATCAGAAAAGGTAATTAATTAGCTTAATGAGTCAACAATTATTTGTAGGCAAAACAAGTATTTCTTTCTGTAGAATAAATGTGTTTAGATGACTTGATCATTAGTTTGTGTTTATTTCTGTGTAGTTGGCTGGAAAATGTGAATTAATATATAAAAACGTTTTTTATAGCTTTTAAATCTACGCTCATTTATTTGACTAACAATTCATTAATTTATTACTACATTTAGTACAGCCATAACCGAACATACTAAATTAATCATTTTACTCGGTCTTCTCACGGTATAACCACAAAGATTATCGTATCGTATACCATTCATCAGCAATCAAGTCCAATCCAGGATTAATCTCCACGAGCTCGTTGAACATCAATATATAACAATACACCTTTATTTTATCCCATTTCAATTAAATAAACCACCAATTCCTTCCTTATACTGTTACCCCTTTATTTGCCCATCTTTCAATAAAAACTGTACGGAATCGTAATCGAGAACTTAGACAACTATTCTATAAAATCTAAGATGGCGATGGTAGCCCGCACTTAAATTGTATAACTCAACAGCATTAGATACAGCCGTAATAAACCCCAGCGGAGCATTACGCGATAGCACTATGCTTAGCAGCGAGCGCTTCGATTGAAGGCAATAACTGGTCATCAACTCATCACCACATCTCGTTTCGTAGCATCATGCTGGGGAGATACAGAAGGCTCGATTTCTGGAAATCACTTCCCGGAATCTTGGTTTTGTCGATCGTTTTGTAGAAGAAAGATGTAGTTGCAGCTGGTTTTCATTTATGCACTTCTTTCTTTTTTTTTCGTGTGGTTTTTCCTAACCTGGTGGCAAAGGTTTTATGCCGCCCATGGCCCTCCGACTTGGCTTAACATGCTGTCAAAATATCGTTAAGGCATGCTGGTGTTGTTGATCAAAACGGTGAAGGAAAACATCGTGAGGAAACCGGCATGTCTTAGAACCAAAAAATTCGAAGACATGTGACATCTGCCAATCCGCACTGGGCCCGCGTGGTGGATTATAGCCCATCCCTCTCCTAGAGAGGAGGCCTGTGTCCCTGCAGTGGGAACATTATAGGCTGATGATGATGATGATGATGCTGGTGTGTTCACAATGTTTTCCTTTACGGAACCAAGGAATATTTATGCAAAAAGCACATGATTTGGATTTAATTCAGAGGTGCGTGTTTTGGGTTTCAACTCGAGACCTAAGAGTATGACTTGGCTGTCCGACGGTGACACCAGTAAGCTGTCACTGGTGACCTGATAACCACTATTAGCAGTCAAATTGATGACGTGTCGTGACTTCGTATCTTCACAGAAATTGGCCCACCTTCCATCTTACGCTGCATGAGCGGAGTTTCCAATTTCCCGTAGCTGAATTTTGGGCTAGTTTAACATTGCATCGACACGCTAAGAAGAAAAAGTGCAGTGTACCTTCTGTCCAACTTTATTTCTAGTGTTTACTACGCAATAAGATGTTCTAGATAAACATGGGCGTAAACGGGGCCCGTTAATTTAAACATAACTGTGTGTGGAACAATACGAGTATAACGTGGAAATATGCGAGATGGGTGATACTGGGACTTGCTCGAGCCGGTCTAGGAGTGCAGTTATGAGCTCAACACTCACTGGATTTTGGCAAATATACATGGTAACTGTAGTGACGAAATGAATAGATAAGGATGGAGCAAGGCGTCTTTAGTTGGGCATGGGAAAAGGCGTTAGTGTAAGAGTTAATGAATTTACGAAATTATAAATTGATACACTTTGTAACGTGCTGGTCAAGTAAAGAACTGCACTACGAACATAAATGATTCAAATTCAAATCGTTTATTGCATCCATAATGTACACAGGTGATATAAAATAATTTTTAGACATAATTATGGACCCTGTCGGGCTCAGCAATTTTTATATAAAATACTTAAGTAGAGAGAGGAAGAGCGCTTTGCTTCTTTTAATATTAAGTTGGTATTATTTCTATAAATAATATATTATATTTATGATTGTATCTCTATGTTTCAAAATGGTTTCAAATGTTTTCCGACGGTTCCAATGGCCCATAATTTTAGTAGATAATTCTGCTTTCGGAGTTATCTTTGCTATGAAACTCTGAAAAAAAAATCAGTTAATTTTCCAAGAATAAGAAAAAACCCGCCTGTAATACCCGAAGGGTAAGGCAGTGGCCCATATTGCGCCAGTTATGTACAGTCACCTTCAAAAATGCATGGACAGTTCTGAACTCTATTCACAGGTAATAAAGACTAAAAGTATCCATGCAATTTTGCAGGTGACTGTACAAGTCGGATGTAATAAGGGCTAACCTACTTAGCTAACTATGTATTAAGTACACCAAAACTCAACAAGTGAAATACAATTAAATAAACCTACTGCAAATTTATTTCCCATAAAACTTCAACTTAATACCTTTAAACATGTCCCACTGCAAATAACAGTATATAAACCCAACACTCATTGAAAGGTCGCCGCTAGACTCGGCACTCACTAGTGATTGCATTAAACCATGATTTCCTTCACCACTCGGCTAACAGATGACATTGACTCTAAATTCCATTTAAACCCCATTTATTCCAATTAGTAACTGTTAATGCTTGTTGGTAAATACTCCAACATAGATCAAATACTTCGCTTTAAATTATTATCTGTTCAATATACATGGCCTTTATTGTGAATTGCAATGAAAAGTGTTGGTTCGTGTTGTTTGATTTGACTTTCATTTCTGATATTTCTAGGAATGGATGTTTACTACCTTTTATCGAACTTTAAAATGATCATCGTCAGAATTACTGAGTTACATCTATTTTCTGGGAAGAAAAAGCACTTCATTTCATAAAATAAGCTACCATTTCAAAGAAATATTGCTGGGAATAGGTTCGCCCCATCACTTGAACTTCATAGGAATGTTTACTGACTTCAAAAAATATGATTTTTATTAGTCCGTCTGTTAGATTATCGAAAAATATTAGATACGTATTTTTCGTTTAATCAAATCAATAAAAATTGACGAAGATTAAACGTGTCAAATATTTGAGTGGAGGGTTGTGACGTCACTCACGGGTAAGAAATGTCATACTCATGTCTTAGAATATGACGTCATGCGAGTTTTGAAAGCTTTATCGTCTTAATTGTTAGTTTACGTGACAAAAAGAAAAAATAAGTGTGCAATATTTTTTGGAAATCTATCTGACGGACTAATTAGATATTTTTTGTTAACCACCCTATTGGGGAAACGTGGGTGTAGTACCTATATTTATACATTAGCTTTTGCCAGCGGCTTCGCCCGCGTAAAAATGTCGATTTTCCATACAAACTTTCATCCCCTATTTAAATCCCTTAGGGGTTGAATTTCGAAAAATCCTTCCTTATTCCTTGTCTACATTATAAAGGGAACATCTGTGCAAAATTTCAGCGTCCTAGGTCCAAGGGTTTGGGCTGGGCGTTGATAAGTCAGTCACTCAGTCAGTCAGTCATCAGTCAGGACTTCTCTCTTTATTTATATAGATTTATATAGAAGATAGATCCATCTCTACCTAGTTCTGCGCGGAATATAGCCGTGGCGTTGTATTATGCAGTCACTACACTCTTGAAAACCTTTGAAACACACACAGCCACATAGCCCCCTACCCCAGTTCAGCCCCAGTTTCTCAGTAGCAGCCACGGAGTCTGGATTTGTGCCCGGTTAATGGCAATAATATACTGGTCCCCTATTACATGGGAAACATAACTGGCGAAATGTGTACGACTAGGCACTCCTATGCGTAACCCTTCGGAGATTACGTGCGTGATGTATAAATGTATGTCAAACAATACTTCCACTTTTGCTCTCATTACTAACGGCACGGGGGAGGCCTATGTCCAGCAGTGGACGTATTTTGGCTGAAATGATGATGATGATTAAGTTAGCTTAAAAAAATAAACTATGTTTCAGGAATGCATTTAAATCCTAAACACGTAGTCGTTGCCGATGTTACTTGCGCTTCTCGTTGCACGTGGGGTCCTTTTTTTTTGGTGGGTGGAAAATCATCGAATGACCCCCCCCCCCCCGCTCTTGGGCAGAGCGAAGGGGAGTGTCAGACTTCTACTGACTAAAAACCGAACCCATTTTCCTTCTTTGCCCTTGCGCCGAGGCCACGTAATCTAGTACAAAAATCCGCGGCCCCGACGCGCGACGGGCGCACGTAGGGTCCTTGGGTAATGATAGTTGTAAGGGATTTTGAATAAATAAACATTACAAACAATCCGCACTCCATAATGATTGTCCGCACTCAAAAAAAAATACGAAGACCTAGCCCCCTAACAACCAGCTGGTAACCCTGACCACACCTTACGCTGTCTCACAGCTAGATAGACGCAAATATTTCAATGAATACATTACACGTTAGGCCCTTCCTTATACGTGCATTATTCACTAACGGCTCGTAATAAAGGCTTATCTTCCATCGCGTATACACAATGGTTAGTGCCTCGGTGCGCGGAAAAACTATACGATGGCCACTTGTGCTTACCCGATAATAGCGCAGTTATGGCCGTTTGGCCGTAATGATGATTAATGAGAAGATGGCAGGGTTAGGATTAATTGATAGAGCCTACATGGTGACTTGGGCCTTGGGTCCATTCTTAGTGAAGATCACAGGTGAAGATATTCTCACCAACTGGGAGTGGCGGCAATCTTGGCTGATTTTCTAACGTGTTTGTGGGAAAGTGTAAAATGAGTGAAATAACAAAGAGGAAACTAATATAACTAGCTACTTTAATAGAACTAATAATTGATATATTATGAGTTTGTTCGTGTTATAACAGTCGAACTTCAAATATTTATACAAACAGGGAAGCGAAACTGTCTCCTAAATACAGTTTGCTCAGTAGTCTAGCTAGGAGAGCAGCAATTCACTCAGAAATATGCTATGTTGACAAAAAAAAACAAATTTTTCCGCCAGATAGATTTCCAAAAAACATTGGACACAATTTTTTTTTTTTTCACATAAACAATAAACGAAAACGATCCAGTGATTCGAAAAGTCGCGCGACGTCACAGCTTGGTACATGTTTTACCAGAGAGGGACGTCACCAGCCCCCAATCACGATCTTTGACATGTTTTATTTTCGTCAATTTTTATTAATTTTTTAGACAAAAAACACGTATCCAATATTTTTCGATTATCTAACTGACGGACTAAACAGAATCATATATTTTTTTAGTCAGTCAACTAACCCAACCCCTCATATACTACAAAAGTACAAACCCTATAATGTAACTTACTAAAATTGTAAAAAATATGAATTCCTTTGGGATGGAGTATCGATTTCCTCCGTCCAAGAAAGAGCGAGATTTTATGTCAAAAAAACTACAGAAAGTTCAACAAATAACACCTTAAGAGCGTATGCTACCTCAGATTAGCAACCCTATTTGTGGTGGTTCAAACTTCGCTTGAAATACTGTTAGAATAAAGTTCTAATCAGCTTGCACTACAAAGCGGTTGTTACGTCTTTCGCTGCGGCCGAATAGTGCGAAATTAGTGGTATTTTGCGATTTACAAGAAAACTATTGATTGGACTAAAAAAGTAAAACACTATGACTTTAGTATGTTGCTTGTAGAATTATTTGGCAAAAAAATCAGAACGATGACATGTATTTTAGTATGGTTTTTACTCGTTAAAAGAAATTTTTAGAGGTATCTTCGCGATTTTTTTCTATCGAGCAAAGTTAGTTGTATTATGTTTTCATATGTTTTTCTGATGTTGATTACTGCAGTAAATCTTATACTTTTACGCATTATAAAACTTGCGTTTGAGGTACCATACGCTCTTAATGGGAAGGAACCATTTGAAGGGTGACACGGACAAATTATAAGGGACCGGCTGTTGACAGTGGACACTGACAAATACGTGAGTCCATTATCTATCAGAGACCTATGTCTGGAACTGCGTCTGCAATTCTTTCACACCGGTTTGACTGGACTTGCTTCTTTCACGGACCTGCCCATAAAGCATCACGCCATCCCCGAAAGTTTAGGCAGAGGTTTGTTACTCGCCACAAGATTTTTGAAATCCGTTGTAGAAAAACCAAGACTCAAAATCAAAGCATTTGTTTCAATTAGACCATTACAGACACTTTCGAATGCCAAAAAACATTAAGAAAGCGAAGCTCAATAATTTGTAAAACTACTGTAGTTGCACATTCCAAAGCGTAAATATCTATGGAAAAGAATTGACAAGTATTGGAACTTCATGGACACTCTAAAACCGATGGATCCTAGTCCCGTCGCATCTTTTTTTAACGACTCAAAATCATCAAACGACTCCTCCCGCTCTGGGTGGAGCCGGAGGTAGCGTCAGACTCTTACTGACTAAAACCCTATGCCTTTGCATTCCAGGGCCGCGGTAACTCTTTAGAACAAATTCCGAAACCCTGGCAGGAGTCCAGTCGTACTATCTACTGTTTTGCATCGATTAATAAAGCAACATTAAGTAACTCCTAAGATAAGTGGCTTCTTCGCCAATTCTCTTCAGATAGGCGTAGAACGTCTTCCCTGACTAATTGAAGTCATTAATAAAGTGTGTAGCGATTCTGTGCAAGTATACACAATGGGCCATTGTGTGACGGTGCTGGAATTCGATGGTCATTTGTGCCTGTAGCCTGTAGTACAGTCGAACAAGCTAATAAGTATACAGCCAGCTAACTTGTATTTACTTTTAAGATTATACAGATACATTTACCGAACAGCGGTTTAGGACACAGCGTTTGAAATCAGTCGCTTAGTGCGAAACACTTGATAAGTCAAAATTGCGATCAATATTTTTAGTGTTATAGAATTATAAAGATCTCTACCCTGTATACTTATTAGCTTGTTCGACTGTACGTAACGGGTTGATCGCTATTTCGCGATTAAACGAATGCCTACTAAGTAATAACCATAGTGCTTAGTTTGCTTTTAGATTAGGTAAACGATACGAAATGAAAATAAAAAATATTAAGACATATAAGTAGTTTAATAGTTTCTTATGTGACTTAAACATAACTGGGGAAATGTGGGTGTACTGCCTATCCTTTCGGGATAATTGGCTTGATGTCATATTTGCCTCACGAACGACGCACTACTTAAGACGTATAAAATTGTTATTTTGTTCTTTGACCGAAAGAAAAGTAACCTTCTCTTAAAAGACAGTTTAAGTATTCTTGCTCCATCAATTAGTAACGCAAACAGAGCCCCCATTACCATACGCTACCCACCTGTACCTACTCATTACACTATCAGCACCCATCAGGCTATCAGGCCTTACCCACGTCGAAGGTTCGTGCCCTGATGCCATCATCACGCGTGACTTCCTGGCCTGACGCTTGCGATAGACGCGACCTAGTGGGAGGATCTGATAGGCATAAGATAGGCTCATGTAGTTAGTTGTAGGTAGGTACTCTATGGTATCTTGGGTAAGGTTTGGCTTGTTTAGATTTGACGTTAATTTGAAGATAATTAGTTGATTTTGGTGGAAATCTGTGGTAAGCTGTGCGAATGCTGGATATGTTCGAAAAAGAAATGGTAAACTGTTTTTTTTTTTTTTTTTTTTATAAAACGTTGCCCCACACTAGGAATTTCTCCTGTATCGTGGGTGCGTTTACAAACATTGAAAAGCACATACACAAACACGCCCAGACCCGAAACAACTATCTGTAGGCCATACAGATACTTGTTCCGTGCGGGGATCGAACCCTCGACACCGAGCGCAGCAGTCCAATCGCTTAGCCACTGCGCCAACCGTGTCGTCAAATATGTTTAAGAGTCAGAAGGGTAGCATGTTACTCAATTACTTTTACCACCATCTGCTTAGCCTTTCTCAACGTTGTTAGGGTCGGCTCTATACGGATGTAGCTGAATACCAGAATTTATATGGAGCGAATGCGTACCTGACCTCTGCAACCCAGTTAACACTGGTTAATATCAAGCCATATTATACACTCAAGTTTTACCACAGATAGTTTAAATGAAAAAGCACATAAAATATTGTTAACAGTCAGTTTCATGAATAATTGCACTTATTCTCTCAAACAATGTAAATAGTAGAATAAATACAATTCGGTATTTCAAAATGAATGGCCACACCACGTCACAATTTACTTATTTTCGTTTTTCTCATCCAAAAAGGGGATCCCCATTACATTTCACAAACAGACACTCTGCATACATCGACTAAATTTTTAAACAAAGTCCAAACGCGCTATCAAACGTAACTGCATTAGCTTCGGAACATAATTACTCAAATGGCGCTACAAACATTGCTAATTGAACACTGAACAAAAAGAGTGGCAGTCAACCCTCAAATGCCGGGGTCTGCCAGACCCCGTCGGGGTCCACCAGACACCAGCGGGACAGGCCCGTCAGACCCACGTCAACTGAACAATTATATATCGGTCGAACGCCTGGCCATTGTGACCTTAAAATGTTAAAATACTCCCGTAATTGTCACCGATGGAACAATTTATATGACATAGAAAAATGTACGGGGTTAGATATCGATACATATTTTATTATGGTGGTAATGTTATGTGACGGAGGTAAAGGGTTGATTGCAGTATGTCAAGGGTTAGCAAACCTGTCGCTGTGTAGTGTATTACCATTGGCATCAGCTTTTGAACGACCAGAATAAACCCTGCCCTTGTATTTACGAAAACTTCAATTCGATAAGTCGTAATATATCTTGTTTAACATAACGCAAACGAGTGAGATAGACATACCTATGACTTTCCGAATCGAAGCGTTTGCGAATCCTGATCATTCAATAGGGTTTCCCCAGGTTCCTATTATTAGCAATTGGACGCTTTGCAATCGATGAGTGGTTTGAATTGGGTTACAGGAAACAGTTGAGATTGCAATCGCTCTGCGACAAACAATTTCCGTAAAAAAACATCATCACAACTGTAGGTACAAGTGCACCTAATATTACACCTATGTTTGAGCAGGTATGTTTAAGTTCCATGCTAGAGTAACTGCGGTACTCAGAGATAATTATTTAATGGGTTACTTAAGCCGTCACTTAGTAAAGATTTGACATACTTTTGAATGACAAACTTTTACTACTACTACTACTAAGTGATGGCCTATAATCTATAATCATTAAAGCTCTCAGTGCGGCAGTAAGAGATATGGACGAGCCACCACCCGCCGCCGCCGTGGTTGCTACTAAGAAACTGATGAAAAAACCACTAACACTGAAAACCGGCCTCACCAAGGGCTATTGAATTACCCACTACTAAGTGAATTGTCGAAGACGTCCACTGCTGGACATAGGCCTC
Source organism: Diarsia mendica (assembly GCA_949316265.1). Classification (NCBI taxonomy): domain Eukaryota; kingdom Metazoa; phylum Arthropoda; class Insecta; order Lepidoptera; family Noctuidae; genus Diarsia; species Diarsia mendica. The sequence goes on from OX438904.1 coordinate 5,189,981, forward strand.
CCCCACGTGTCGCCACATTGGCCGGTCCCGTGTGTCTCACATCCAGCGGGTCCCCGCAACCTTCACCAGGCCATCAAATCAGATTCATATCTGTATGAAAAATCGAGCATTTCCTCACAGTTTTCTGTAAGATTCTACACTAAAATTCAACTACGCTAGGTTTAAACGTGTCTAAAGAACAGTTACGAAATCCTGTATCTAACAAATATCTGCATGGAGTGTCTCCGACGATTTTATGTCTAGCTATAACTTAGAGATACTATGCAAGCAGTAAAATGTTTTGCACGTAATTCAAACGAACGGTGTAACTCGGTATAATTTTACCACCACATCACTGTTGTAAAATATTACCTTGAAGCTTTGTCTGAATATTTTGTATTCAATGTACAAGAATATTTAGTATTTCGTGTTAATATATTCTTAGTTTTACAGCTTTTAGGAACTCTGTGGCATTATTCAAGTATGAAGCTACATGTGTGTTAAAATTCATTTTGTAATCAGTGTAGGATAATATTTCAGCAAAATACACAATTCAGACAATAACACCTATTATTGTATCCAGCTAGAATTGAAGGGAAATTGTTATATTATACTGAGCTAGAAGTAGCGGGCTAGTAACTGTTAAAAGTCATGTGTTTAAGCTTCGGTTGAGTTCACTACTATTCAACGTAAGCCCCTATTTTTACCCGACTACGGCGAAGCCAAAAGGAAGGGTAATAATTTTGGCAGTCTATTTTCATTTCAATCGAAGCGATAAGAAACTGAACTCTTGTGACAAAAATTATTTCAAATCGAATTCACATAGGCGCGGTTCGGGTTGGTCGTTTCGTATGGAGAAGCACCGGCAAGAGACTCCATGGTATAGGTATACTCTTTTAAAACGATTTGGTTACACAATATTTTCATGTTACCGAATTAGTACTTAGGCATGGGGGGACAATGTCGGTCCAACAATTACTCATAGAGTACCTCAAAAACAAAAAAACAAGTTAACAAACTTCTAAGAATCTACAAGGTCTAGAACTGATGAAATAAAGCTTATCTAAATAGTATTGCACTGTTGCAATTTCAATTTCGGACCAATCTAGGTGGATGGTTATAGTTAATGATTACAATAAACACCAAATTAAACAGACAGTAAACCGTTTTATGGTCAATATAAAATGACATTTGGAGAATGATATCTTTCGACAGCCTATATGATTGATTTGGCGACAGCTAATTTTTGCCAACGTTTACTGTTAGCTGTAATAAGAATCTGCAATCCTTGCTAAACCTTGCTTCCTTACTAATATTACAAATTCGAAAGTAACTCAGTCTGTCTGTATGTCGAGCTTTCACGCCAAAACTACTGAACTGATTTGAATGAAATTGGTTCACAGATAGCCTAGAGCCTGAGTAAAGTAATCTTTCCATCTCCTCTTAAATGTCCTGTACATTTAAGAGGAGATGGAAAGATTACTTTTGGTCGGGATATCCGACATCGGTCGCGATAACCAACATCCATCGGACGAAGCCGCGGGCATCAGCTAGTAGAATATAATCATCATAAAGCAAAAGTACACTGCTCTTTCCAGCTTGTATCGATAAACTCCCAAAGTTTGCTCGCAACAATAGCAAACAGTCGTGCAGAAAACAAATTGATAGATCCGCACCAATTGAAATATCGTGTTCCATAACCTTTGAACAAATATGGTCAAAAAGCCACACAATGCATCAATCACTAAACTCGTAGATAAAATTCATTCATTTTACAGTCGTTCTGTCAATGTTTAACCTTTTGAGCGGCGGAGTCATGTCTTTACGACAAAACGTAATCACGACGCCAAACTGCGCTTTATACGTCAAAAGTGTCACGAATTCACGACATCGAGATAGGTTTTGCCCTCGAACATTGTTACTAGGTTGTTCTTGTCTTCTCGCTAAACTATTATAAGCCGATGATCGATTGTAGGACGCATACGCTGACACGCCCGAAGTTTCTCAACAGTGCATTCTCGAAGGGCTCAAAATCACAAGTCGTAAAGGTCACGCCCACCAGTCGTAACCTTTCTATTTGATCAGTCTATCGACTCGGAGCTTGGACCGCAAACAAACGATACGAACCTAAACGCTCCACTCGCCATTCTCAACTCTGTGCATTAGAAACTTCGATAGAAGCACCAGAAAAACTAACTTTGTAATGTTGGGAAGTTAATGTCCGTGACGCGGGCAGGCCCGTTCATTAAACTGACAAACGAACAAACATACAGACACGCAACAACGTGTGTGTTTATAGCACACTTTTATACTGTTAGCTTTAGAAAGCTCTATTGTCTGGTCGAAAGGGAAGTGCAAACTTCATAAGTTTTGAGCAAATATAAATGTAGCCAACCTTCCAAGAGGTGACGGCGTAAAGTTGAGGGCGATTGCATCAGCGAGGAGAGGCAACGACCGTGGTGAGAATGCATAAGATTACACTAAATGGAGAGATAATCATTAACGAGCAGTAATTTGGGAACCGGTCGTCTGGCTGACCGCAACTCGGTGCACGTGTTACACGACAATGTCCAAAGGAAGGTGATTATCGCGTTCCGTGTGCGAAAAGGAAGTGTGGGGAATCCGTTATTGAGTGAACGGTACGCGGAGAATTTCCGCTAAATAAATTACAAAAAGTACTACTTACTTGATTACTTGAGAAACTTCGATTTGTGCACGTGACGGTCGGCGTGTGATGCGTCCGTCGCAATTACGGGAAATCTACTGCTACCGGGCTAATGCATCTAATCTAACTTCTTTTTCTTGGGAAAATTGTCGGATAAATATGTCGATTAAAGACGTGCCCGAACATGGATGGATGAACTGGCTCCATCGACACGTGAGAATACAGAATCTCCTTAGAATTCCATTAGATACGTATTTTTAAATTTCACACTAGTTTTCTCATAGATTGCTTTCCCGTTTGAGCAATAAAAGCACTTTCTTTGGCGATAGAATCCAATTAGTGAATGCGGGTATTCAAGTAATGTAACGCGATGACCGTGTGAATATCATTTAAATGAAAAGTACAGTTACTCGCACGAGATATGCAGAGAAGGTGACAACGCTGTGAACATACCTTACACATTTTTATCGTTACTAATAATACGGTAGGTACTATTACTACAACCCATAAGGGATGTGCCTTAACAGGTGTTGCACAGAGGTGGCTCAAGATAGATATTTTATGAGGAAATGTTGCCTCCTCTCATGTGCCGATTGTGACCACTGGGATGGTTTTAGTGAGGTAATAATCCCACACTACCCGGTCAAAAAAATGGTACTCTACATAGCATAACGTTGAGATAAGATTTCTTAGCAAGGCATCAAATTGGAATTGTGGAAGAACCCTTTAACTTTCATACCAACACCAAAACCTCCAACACTGTACACAACAAAGGTCAGCAAAGTTCAAAATAAAAACAGCATTAACAGAAAACAATCCAGTCAATCACTACTATCAATCTTCACAACGATTTCATAACTGACAATGGCAGCCAACGTAGTAGTACAGTCATAGCCTAGCATTACTTGACCCCTCATATAAAAAAGAAGATAGTAAATGGTGTCGGAAGAGGGCTCAGGTAATGCTGGGCACAGACTGTACGACTCTCGATCGACGCAAGCGCAACTAATCTTCCTAGTGTAGGAGCCAGTCAGAAAGCGACAAATAACTGTGCCAACGGCTATCTGTTCTTAATCGCTGGTCGTAAGGAAGCCGTTCAGGCTATTTAGAATAGTCTGTAGCATTTAGTTCACTTCACAGTTCGCTCGATTTGTGCTACTCCTGGACAATTTAGACCGTTATTCTTGGTTGGAGTTCATAGTAACCGCTCGCACAATAGCCTTTTTCAATTTCAACAACTTCCTTATACGGTGTTTACACAGTTTTCGTCGAATAAATCAATCATCCTAGGACAGTAAACAAGCATCCGCTACCGAACATGAACCTCTGGAACGGTTAGATGGACAGACAAGGCCTGGACGACCGGCAGGAGGAAGGGTTACTATCGAAAGCACAGGTCAAACAGGCAGCTGGGCACAGTACGTGTGATTTGGTTAGCTACATACAGCTAACTGGTAATAGAAAAACTACTTTTTCTATTACCAACATCGTCATAAAAGACGGTGTAACTTGCTGGTCTGTTACCAAAAATTTATCACATTTGATTCGTGACCAGACCATTCAAATAAGCACACTTTTTACTAATACGCACTTACACACACTTTATTATTATTAGTAACAAAATATAGATTGGATTCCGAAATAAAATATTTGAATTTGAATACAGATTTTGAATAAAAGCTGAATAAATCAGCAGTTTCATTCAAAAGTGCCGCAGCAAAGCAGTTTTTTTTATAATCGACGACAAACGTCGTCTCTCGTCCCGTGGCTCTATTGCCACGTATTCAGTATATCATTCTGAAACCCACCATAGAAAAAATCATTTATAAAAAAAATCGGTCAAAACATATTGATCAGCAGATTTTGAAAAACCTGTAACCAAAATCTTGTCCAATCATCACACTTAAAAAGCAAAACAGCTTTACCCTACACTCCACGCACACGCGTCTAACCGTCGACTCCACGACAAATAGCCTCGCCAGCAGCTATCGGCATTTAATCGCAGCCTGTAAGGAAGCTGTCCGAGCCATTTAGAAACGTTTCCCGATGATTGCGAAAGGTACTAGCTAATTATTCTACAGAGCCGTGATGGATGGCCCGCGTCTCTGCTTCGCTTATGCAAATACTTGCAGCATCAGATTGATGTATGCGTTTTGTGCAGCAGCCTTTAATTGGTTTAGCTTTTAACGGGAGATTTATTAACAATTTGTCATTATTGTGATATGAATCTGATGGCTACTGTGTGCTTCTGCCTGGGGGTTAAGTTAATGGGTACTTAAATTAAATGTATACATCGGTGGTTGGAATCATTATATATATGTTCAGTTATATATTATTATAGACTCGTCGCGTCGTAAACAGAAAGTGCATAAATAATAACTGACTATTTACGAGATTGGTAATCGTAATTGCATTGGGACTCTTGACCCTATGCAATTCTTGTAATATTTCTATCATGACAGGCAGTATTAGCCTTCGAAAATTTCATTAAGTTCAGAAAAGCTTATCTGTAGGTCTGCTGCACCACATCGAACCCGCTTTTATGAAGCGCGACTCTATTATCTCGCCACATCTTTCTAGCTGTTTAATACAAAAGAATTGTCTAAATATAACCAACTACAAAATTATATAGAGTTGGGAGTCTAAAATAAAGTGCTAAATTCATGGTGAAAGTTTCCAGTCCACTCGCTGATGCAGCCATAAGATCGTCAAGTGCGCAGGTGTCAGAGCATTGAGAGACAAGACGCATACACACTTGAGATTCCTAACACCCTATAATAAAGCAGATGCTACCATCACCTCTTGCATCGTCCTGCACCCTGCTGCAACAATTACAAAATGATTTACTCCTTTATTACCTTAAAACATGACACACTATGTTAATAAACGAGTTTTGTTCATAGCGTACAATCGGCCATCGCCAACGTAACCTATTTGAGAGATAAATAGCCGATGCAATCTACCAATCAATATGCCAATTATCGTAAACATCGAATTAGGTGCAGCTTTAAGCTGTTAAATACCAATACGTTATTGATTTATCTTCCTATAACAGATGGCCATCAGTCACTTTTGTTTATACATAGTTGGGTAAAGTTTTTTGCGAAAGTACAACATAGATAGGACAGTAACATGCCTATCATTTGCAAATTTGTCGATAATTATTAAAACGGGTAGGAAATACTTCAATGTCAATCTTCAAAGGCTCCAGATATGAGGTAATACTTGTTATGAAATATCAAAGCTCAGCTATATTTCACCATTAGGCATGAAAACCATGTGCATTATTGATGAAACATGTACTTACAATTCAAAATTAGATTAATTTATATTGTACCATTACAGAGCAACGTAAGCTTAGATAATATTCAGAAATTAGTAAGTGTTAGTTGGTGAGAATTGCGACAACAGAAAACAATAAGGTATAACTAAATCCGCAAAAGTTACAGAAAGATACTAACTGTTATCGTGTTGCAAAATTTTGTTGGGTTTGAATTTCACTTCTTGAAGCAGGTCTTCAAAGACAAAGACAAGATGATCAAAGACAGTCCATCCAGGACGTTAAAACATTTTAACGAAAGAACTTTGTATGTGTTGAATACTTTAGTTAGGTACTTATAAGTTTTTAAACTGACATGGTCACTATTATTAATATTGAAAACGGGATATTTAGCATGTTTACTTTTAGTTTCGAGTTCCCGATATTCCGACGCTGCTATTACAAGCACCATGATCACAGATAAACTGAAGTCATTGCGGGTGGATGTTTATGAGCAAACAAATCAGTCTACCCTCTTTCTTGTTCGTTATAGGTACTTATTTGATGCAAAGTACAATACAGAAAATATCGCGATTTATTAAATAAATGAAAATAGACTCATGAGAAACTAATGATATTGTCTTCCACAACACAGGACGTACCCACTTCGACGATGGACCACGTAATCGTGATAATGTTATTGGTACTATCACAAAATATAGCTATTGCGATCTTTGACATGACTAATGCGATAGCTCTCAGCTTCCTCGCCGTTACAAACTGATAAGGTAGGTATACCTCGGGTATACAGAGATTCATCAATTGTTTTACGGTTCTGTGCCTTCTTGGGTAAGCTAGGACCTGGATGGCGCAGAAAGGTAAGTGCTTCTTGTGAACTGAATTCTATATATTCTATGATTCGATTTCGGTCATACATGGCGTGGACTAAAACATAGAGTTGTAATCTTGTAACAACTTGGGAATTCCTTATTGTCGAGCTTTTTTGTGACAACCCTGCCACTCTATTCCCAAACCACTGCAATTTCTGAACCAGAAACAACAGTGGCGACTACCAGAAAAGTGACGAGACAAAGAAGCTCGATGAAGTCCCAGAGAAACAAATTAACTGTCCTGGATCCCTAAACGAAATTAATCAGAAAATAATGACAGACGAGTATGTATGATAACAATGTTTCCACTTCCTCCATATCAGTATAAGACAGAACGCGCAAGGCTAATAGGCACAAAGGAACTTTTACAACTGGGATAGACCCAGTTGCCTAGCACCACGAATAAATATCCTGTAGAGTGGTAGACATTAAGGGCATTAGACTAATTTATAAGTCTGTAGTAATAAAATTCAATATCATCACTCATCACAATGACATTAAACTTACTTGCACACTTCAAGGAGCAAAGAATATTAAGATTTTATCAACTCTTGCTACTTTTACGAGTATTTTTCAATTTCTTCGTCTTCCGTTCAACACCTTATCATTATATACCACACACATACGCATTTTGTGTAAAAACAACACATTTCAATAGAAATCAATTTACTCATTCCCATGGAGTATCCATAACGTATTATTATAACGTTTTTTTGTTTTAAACAGCTTTCAACACTGCTAGTTTTTTTCAATCGTTTTCATCGCATACGCAACCACGTATTACTTCTGTAATTACTTGTTTCCAGTTATTTGCACTATATAAGATAATGTTGCGGACCTAGATTCGTTTTGCAGGAGACGGCCTGGGTGGTCATTATATCGATATATGACGTAGCAGCGTCAAACAGTCATGCACCGACGGGATATCTTTCGTCATCACTCATCTTGCGAACATGGCGCTTGCAACAGCGTCAGCGGAAGTTCAGAATAAATGATAATCACAGAAGATATCCTGTAAGTCTATTTATAAACCGTGAAAGTTTAAAACAGTGTTTTCCATTTATGTTACGGTTTGGTGTCAATGAAACCGGGTGCAGCTAAATCTTTTATAATTATACTCCTAGGCAAATAACTTGACACAAAATAGCGTCGTTCTGCGCAGGTTCTCTGCTTGATTTGTATGCGACGTCGAAAAAACGACTACTGCGCAGGTTCAACTTATATGCCGCGTGGTAGGTATAGGTAGGGTGAACTCATCTAATTCTGTGATTCGCCTAATTCGGTGATATTTGATACTTAGTTAGAACTTTATTTTTAATATTTCTACAAATGCCTTTATCACGAAGTTAGATGAGTTCACTATACTTACAGTGACTGACTGAGACTGATCACCAAACATTCAGTTCAGTCCTCTGACTACCATGACAGCAGGACCAACGGCATGTGTAGTAAATGGTCATCCAATCACGTATCGACCTCGACTAGTATATATATATATATAGTGTTATTTAACCTAAACGACAAACCCGTACGTCTGTTAGTACGAGTCTCTCATGCATATAAGCTTCTTCTTTTTGGATGGTGGGAAATCATTTAAGACTCCTCCCGCTCCGGTAGGAAGTGTCAGACTTCTACTGACTAAAAACCACCCATGTTCCTTCTTAGCCCTTTGAATCGAGGCCGCGTTATCTCTTTCAAACAACCCGCAGCCCCGACCTTTGCATCAAAACCCAGCCATTTCCAGTTCAAACTACATCTTGAACACACAAAACTCGTCGCCGTTAAAATCTCAACAGATATAATATGTTCATCTGCAGCGACAAGTTATTCATTTGCTTTCGTCTTATAATTTAAGAGGGACGTATCCTAGCCCCAAGTCTTGCGGATAAAACATGGTAATTTGCTACGGCTCCAGGGGACACTGAGCGATCTTCTGGCTAGTTATCACTTATTTTAATTTATGTTTGGCTTGACGGAGGTATATCTTTACTTGTGGCTTAGGTATTTTGTGTCTTAGTGGAATGTACTGTTGGAATCTGTATAAAGATAGATTTTGCAAGCAGACTATACTTTGCGAAACATCGTATACTTACATGTTAATATTTTACAAAATCTTATTTTCCGCTTTGCCGAAAGAAGACAATAGAAAGACTTAGGGCCAGTTTCACCGGTTACGGATAAAGTGTCAGATAGTTATCTGACAGTTATCTGACAGATAATGCTATCAAAAGTTGTAGTTTATCTGGCAGATAAGTTCCGGATAGGCTATCAGGGACTTATCAGCAAGTGGTGAAACCGGCCCTAAATCTTTTACTAAATCAGCACATGATATACTTTTGGCCAGAAACTTATACGTGCATTTTTACGAATGGTTATTATTTGCCAGCAAGTCCCGAATGGTCAGACAGATGTGAACTCAATAGTACACCCATACTTCGCTAGTTGTAATAAGACCTACTGAACCATCTTGCGAATATAAAAACTCCGTCACCACTACCACGCACTAAAGAAAAAGAAGTTGCGAATATAATAATATATACATCTAAGAGGCCGGGATTAATTACCTAACCATACAGGAAAAACCGAACAATTATAGGCTGATAGTCAAGATAAACATCTAGCCAGCGAAGTAGGAGAGGGATAAAATAATGCATATTCATGTTGAAATTACACAATAAAGTAAAGTGTTAACTGGGCAACGTATTAAATCATTCTCATCAAGTACTCGCGGCAAAGGTAAATACAGGTAGATTGCTTATTGCAGCCTTACAGCCGTTAGTTGCAGCTGATTCCGACTTTAAACTACTTCGAACCATAAACGGTTATCTTTCAAAATCTTCCATTGGTAAAATACCTGGTTAATGAAAGCGCATGCCTACGTCTTTTCAACACCATTCTGATGGTTTTACGGTACACCTTTTCAAGAAATATTGCCTTGTTTGGTCTCTGTTTTAGCTTGCTGGTCGTTTTTTTTTTCTTTTCTTTTTTATTAATAAGCCTGTTATTTGATCTGAGTTATTAAACTCGGAAATGTAAGAGCGATAATTAGGTAACTTACTAATTATGTCAGGCACTAGACTAGCTTTTTGTTTAACTGGGCAGCTGGGCAGCTGGGGGCTTGGTGCAGTCGTGAACCACACCATTTTTTTTCTATTGTTTTGTTTGTCCATGATGCGTCAAATAAACTTACATTTTTTTTTGTAATATATTTACCGCCCAACATGTAAATAGTAGAACATTTTTTACATTATCTACGATTCCACTCAATCATTAGCCATAGCAATCCATTGTTGGATCATCTTCAGGCCTCTTCAAACGAACGCCACACAAGAAGATCCTCCCCCAGCTACTCCCTTCTGCCACCCTGAGAAGATCGTCGCCACATCCAGGTTAAGATAGTGTTGTACCTCACAACAACAAAACTATTATTGTCTCTACTCAATACATTCATATTTATCGCCCAAATGGTTGCATCGCTCGATATCCAAACTATATTTGGGCCCACCAAAATAGAATTCTCGACAATAAAACCAGTAGAAATATTAGGAATAGAATAATTTATGGGCTGTGAAAATGGACGACTGTAAATAAGACGTAAGAAGTCACTGTAAATTAGTCACAGCGAGCTCTTATAAAAGGTATTTTATGTCCCTTTTATTTTCTCAAGACATGATGTCACTGACTCGCTGACGTTTGTGGAAATAACTTCAGTTTTCAGGTATTATTTGTATCTCGTGGATACCCCAGGGAAACACCATGCACAGGATGGATAAAGGAATCAATTAATTATCGATATGCTTATTTATGTAAGTGGAACTATTATTATTATCATGCAGGTCAACCTATAAAACAAATCGAAGTTTGAATTGATTCCACTTACTAAAGACTTACCAAATAAAGGCTAATCTTGAAATAAGTATAGGGCGAATAACGAAATTGAAGACATTAAATCAAGTTATTATGTTTCTTATTCTTCAAAGCAACTGTACTGCTTTCCGTCGGTATCTGTAATGTCGGTTTCCAGTGTAATCGGATGCAGCTGAATGTTTCACATGGAGCTACTGCATGTCTGACCTCCTTAACCAACATTAGATCAACTAATGCGACATATTATGCTGATAAAAACTTTCACAGCTCATAGCGCATGAGAACGGGATACCTCACATCCTTAATCACACTTTTATGACGTCATAATAACCGACAACGTATCCTTCCTAGTCATACACCAGTATAGTTACTCTCTATCACACTAATTTAATGTTATCACTTCATAGCAAAGCTTACGTTCCACTACACTGCAATAAATATCAACCTGACCTTTCAGAAAAGGTATTTATATCACAACTCTAATCGCATTGAAATATTGATATTGGACAGTAAATTTCATGCTAATGAGGCTGGCAACACCGGCTAGAGGTGCGACCAGCAACTAGTGGACATTAACAAGATGGCTCGTTTAGAATAATAGCACAGATTATATATTTATTGGAGCATAGAGAATGAATGAGTGGTTCGACGGACTGTTATGTTTAATCTATGCATTCGATCAGCGATTACTGAATAATTGAAGATTTTGAGCCTGGAATAGCGGTAAAGCGTAGATGTATACTAACTAGCTTTATTGGCATTCGACTACAGTCTGTATTCATAAAAACGTGAGGAAGAAGTTATATCTGTAGATAAAGAAGATATTACACGAGCATATCATGTTAACAGAACATTGCCTTGAGCCACAAATTAGTCACAATTCAAAAATACATTACATTACGCCGAAGGGCACAGGTGTACCTAATAGTACACCCACCTTTCGTCAGTTGTTTTAAGGCCTACATAATAGGAGGGAGTCTATTGCCATCGACCGGGGACAAATCCAGACTCCGCTGTGGCTGTGAACTGAGGAATTTGGGATGGAAAAAGCCACACTTTCATTTCACCTTTAACTGCTTTCGCCTTTAACTGCTTTCAACTTTAACCCTTTCACCTCCTGCTCAGCAGTCGCTTGCGACCACTAGTCCAACGAGGCAGTCCATTCAAAATGAGTTGTGACAAAAACATAAAATACCCCGATGCAATAAAAGTATCAAAATTTAAAATTACAACAACTTTGTAATCAAAGGCGAGAACTCAACTCGACAGTTTATCACCTCTTTGCTCCAATTACACAAACAAGTTAAGTTATTGAAGAATACCATGTTTTACCCGTATCTCTCAGTCATTTAAAACAATTTACAGATTCTAATCTTTAAACAACATTCACACAATAATAATATCGTCTAAAATACACTAATTATTGCATTACAGAACCAAGGTTGGAATGTTAATATAATCGTAAGGGCTCCTACACAGTGATAAAATCACTTAGCTGATTTTGCCGATAGCCCAAAATGGCTGCCATATTAATTTACTCAATGTTCTATAAACAGCTATCAACAAGGTTTAAATCTACGGACAAAATTCTCGAGCGGCCGACCCTTTGTAAATTGCATTATAATAGAAACCAGAATGGAATATGGTGAGCTTCAAAGATGAAAGGGCAAGATATGAACGTGTTAATAAACACGTATGTTTAGTAGCGTAACCAGGGAATATGGTAACAGGAATTAGGTACCCATTTCATAAAGATAGACAAAGGAATACAAGACAAGTGTCTGAGTTTTCACGGATCCAAACCCTAACTAAAACGGTAGATCTACAATTACATATCGGACTAAACTAGTGATAAAGTCAAAGCATTTATTTCAATCGGACAATTACTAGCACTTTTGAAAGTAAAAAAAAAAAACAAAAAAAGCGTAGCTACAGTCACAAGACATCATAACTCTAGTTGACCATTATAAAGCGTAGGTCTCTAGAATGAAATATCAATAATATTAAAATTTGATGATATTTACGATACCATAGAGAAGCTATTAGAAGCAATTAAAAAAACTAAAATCCCATCGTCTCAATGAAGTCATATTATAGCGAAATAACATGTAACCTTATCCCAACTCGTAACTTTTCACCAAAGAGTCGCAAGTGAAAAAGAAGTGTAAGTCGATGACGACGGTGTGCGGTGTTCGCTTGACTCCACATATCGTACCTAAAGTACATTGAAACGTATTTTCACACGAGTAACCCACGTGTGTTGCGTTGCAGCCCGGCCACAGTCGTTTTCGTCATTTATAGACGTATCAATAAAGTGTTCTTATAGAGTTCTTGCAGTACCTATGATTAGATTAATTGTACCACAAATACTTCTTGTTAAAAAAGCACTTTTTTGTGGCCGGGCTGTACCGCATACGTTGCAGCCCGGCCACGTGTATATTTTCTGGTAGGATGCTCAGAATGTTCTAAAATATAAACCAAATAAATGTTCCTTTTGTGTTATTAATTTTTTTCAATGAAATTTAAGTACCAAGGGAAACGCAAACAAAAAAAAAATTCGAATAAAAATTTGCATTATGCGCCTGTAGAAATAAAATAACACGTCTGCTTATTTGTATAAATTTGCTAATGCATATCTTTAGGAGCAACGCTTAAAGGACTAAAATAGCAATAAAAGAAGTATGTAAACAATTGAACAATAACAAGGCATTGAGATACATATTAGCTCAATGTAACAAGGAAGATTATTATCATACAATATTTGAAAGCCCGTGAATAGAAATTATTTGCATTTAAAGACAAAACTAATCAATTATTGTTCAATTGTATACATACTTCTTTTATTTGCTATTTTTGCCCGCGACTTCGTTAGCGTGGAATAGTGACTTCCGGCAGATTTTTGGTTTATCTCGCGAAAAAAAAAAACTATCCTATGTCCTTTCTCAAGTTCCAAACTATGTCTGTACCAAATTTCATCAAAATCCGTTCAGCCGTTTAGGCGTGAAAGAGTAACAGACAGAGTTACTTTCGCATTTATATATTAGTATGGATAGTATAGTATGGATTTTAGTCCTGTAACATGAAGATATATATAAATATCCTATAGGCGTTGCTCCTAAAGATATGCAATAAGCCTGTTATTTTATTTCTACAGGCGCTTAATGCAAATTTTTATTTGAATTATTTTTTTTGTTTTTATAATCGTTTCCCTTGGTATATATATTTAATTGAAAAAAATAAATAACACAAAAGGAACATTTATTTGGTTTATATTTTAGAACATTCTGAGCATCCTACCAGGAAATATACACGTGGCCGGGCTGCAACGTCTGCGGTACAGCCCGTCCACAAAAAAGTGCTTTTTTAACAAGAAGTATTTGTGGTACAATTAATCTAATCATAGGTACTGCAAGAACTCTTTAAGAACACTTTATTGATACGTCTATAAATGACGAAAACGACTGTGGCCGGGCTGCAACGCAACACACGTAACCCACTTAATCAACTGTATAGCAAACTCACTCATGAGCCCAAACCCTTACATCGTAATCAGACAAATTATAACCGACCCAGTTCTCAAGCCCATCCCACGAACACATTCTACTGCCTCGTTATTGGAGAATAACTATTGCATTTACTATTAATAGCATCGTTTATATATGATTGATTCTGTGCAACATAAATACAAGTTACGTCTAAAATGTTTTGGTTATTGTTACTCTGTTACATTTTCGATTCATCATCATCTGCCTAGCGGATAGCTATGTTGGGGTCGGCTTCCAGTCTAACTGAATTCAGCTGAATATCAGTATTTTACATGTATCGACTGCCTATCTGACCTCCACAGCCCAGTTAGAAGGTATTGGGTACATCAGCCCTTGGTAACATTGATTAGCAATAAACTTTCAGGCCACTGGCACTGACTACTGATAACGACTGTCGAGGATCTACAAAAGACAGCTGTTATCAACGTTCTAAAGCACTGAGGAAGGTCGATATGTAACGAATGATCACCCATCTGCATCATCATCATCATTTCAGCCAAAAGACGTCCACTGCTGGACATAGGCCTCCCCCAGGTGTCGCCATCTACAGACTGACCTCAATTCATATGTGTATTAAATTATGCGGAATACGCAAAATCAGCATCTTTGGATTCATTTTGTGTTGCAACGTTTGACTTGGAATGAAAGATAGCCGAATGAAAGGCACTAATTAAAGAAAAACGTAAGCTCCAGACAAAGATTTCACATCCACGCAGTTAAATATGAGAGACCTTTTCCATGCGACAAAGATAAAAGGATGATGCGATTCAATCTATAATTAAATTAATACACTTGTGTTAATAGTTAAAGGATTCGTAACATCGACACAACATCATAATCATGAAATATGAATGGCTATCGACGTCATTTCGACTGACGTTCTCTTTATCTTAAATGTTAAATAATTCCAATTATCATCAAAATTGCATTATTAGAATGTTAGTTATTGGCACAGACCTTTAATACGTTAATATTAATAAGTGGGAGGTTGCTGTTAGGCATTTATGTTGTTTTATAAGTAAATATTTAACTGGTTGAGGTTGAATGATCGTACTATATTAATAACCCTGATAAAAGAGAGCTTAAATCATTGCTTGAACTTAAAAAAATAAATAAAATTGATAGTTGTAGTCCTCTAGGTAAACGTGCTGATGTTCAGTATGATGCTGTATATCAATATAATTGGTTCAGTTGTTTACCCTCTCTCTTACTTTAATTATCTCTCCCCAAGAGGAAATCTTACAGAATCTGAGATTAAATTGAGGTCATCTAAATATATTTCGAAAAGTGTGGGTCATAAGATACTTCCTTGAAGTATACCGTAGTTGATAAGTTCTTCGTCACTAAGAACAGAGTCAATTTTATCACATTGGATATATAAGCCTTTTGAGGTAGGTAATCTTTGTAAATATTTAGGACCACACCACGTACTCCTATAGATAGACATTTCTGCTACAAGTCTAGGAAGAGACGGTGAATAGTAGGTAAAGAGAGGCAGATGGTCATGAATTAAATGAAAACCATTAAACCAAGCCCTTACTTATTCCATACTTTCAATCGATTTGCAATTTATCACAAGTAATAACTATATCGAAATAACGGTTATTTCTGCTCATATTTATGATTTTACAACGATGCTATCTGCTACGACTAAATACAGTTTATTAATCGACTCATCTGACCTTTTGTTAAACTAGCACTTAACATTTACTATTGTATTTCAATTAAAACATATTTATTGAGCAATAAATTGATGGAAAGTAAATATTTGTTTATAAGTAACTTTTATCATTTTATTATAGGCTTTATCCGCTGGTATGCTTGTTAAAACATGACATAGGTACATAAAATTCAATTATTTAACTTCTTTATATATATTGTTTTACGTTTTTAAATTTTATTAAAAACAAAACCAATTACAAAACTTTAAAAAATAATAATAGCGATCAGTATCAGGAGCAAGGTTTTGGTTGGCGCTTGTCAGGGCTCCAGGGTTTCATTTAGAAAACAATGCTTCTGGATACGGTACGCACAGTTCCTGATACCAGTCGGTTTCTATTTATTTTGTATAGGTTTGTTAAATATTATTTTAGATTAAAATATTTTAAAATGTAATTAGTGTGTACAGAAATAAATAAGGAAATAATAAACAGTCACCTGCGTACCTTATAATTGGAAAATCACTCAAAAACAAAATGCAATTTAAAACGCATTTCATTTACTTATCAACTTTTACTTCAATCGCATGCGTAAGTAATTGACAGGTACCTTAATTAAATGATTCACTTACAGCCAGGTGTGTCTAATTACCTTAAGTGAGCTTTTCCTGGACACTAACAGAATGTAAATACAACCGTAACTTTTCACCGGACTCTGCATAAACATGTGTTTAGTCAAACTCAATATTTAAACAATTTCATTCCGGAACATAGGAACAGATAAACAAACACGATTGGCAGCTATAAGTGATAGCCTAGAGAAGATCTAAAGGTGCTGATCGATTTATAATGTCAATACTGTTAATCGATAATTGTATTTTATTTATTTTGTATCGATAAGATCAACCGTTTCGTGTCGAAGGAGTTTTTAAAGCGCACAGCGATTAGTCAAACGCCTCTACGCGTCCAGACAAAGATCCAAAATGAAATATTTTAAATTATGTATTTTGACAGTATCAATTATCACGAAACAATAAATATTCCATAGTTTTTAATAACGAAGTCATTTTGTTTTATTGCTTGCTTTTAATTACAGAATGTTTGTTTAAAGCCGTTTATAGAGCTGTGTAGTCGATCGTCGCCATTTTATTTTCTTTTGATAAAATCGGTAATGCGGAATATTTAAATTGCTTACCGATTTATTGTTCCTGATTATATGTCAAGATTTAATTATACAAAGAAGTATTTTATCTATCTACTCGTGTGCAGCAGCACGCTCTGTAAAGGAAATAATGAATAAATCGTGAATTTTGTTCTCATTCCTCGTTCGCTACCCATATTTGCATGCATGATTATGACAAAACTTTCCGAAAAGACTTAATTTGGTAAAACATTATCATTTGGGCGACATATTGGTATAATGATTCGAGTACAACTGTCACGATTTGTGCATAAGCTGAGTACTTAATACCGTATTAGCGTGGTATTACAAAATCTCGACGATATTTAACGGTGGTTCAACACATGGTGGGCAAGGCAGATATTCAATTTATAATCTCATAAATGGAATAAGGTCGATGCGCCTGAGGCGGCGGCAAAGGTTAATCGGAACACGGCTGAACACGTCACACGGTATTGTCGTGGCGCCCGCGTATTGAGAAACTGAAATCCGAACACGATTAGATTTATTGCGATATTTCGCTACGATTGATTGCTATCGATTTTCTGTGCCGTACGTACTGTGTGACTGATCACTTCATGTATTATTGTTTGTTTCCCTTTACTGTGTATTGTACAATGTATTAGACCCTCTTATAATCGAAATCTGAAAGGTAATAAGCTGGTCATCATCATCATCTGCCAAAGTCTTTTTCAAATATGTTGGGGTCGGTTTTCAGTCTAACTGCAGAATACCAGTATCTTAAACCTCCACCTGGTCGACAGGTGGACCTACGACCTGGTCAAGGTTGCGGGGACTCGCTGGATGAGAGACGCACGGGACTGGTCAATGTGGCGACACCTGGGAGAGGCCTATGTCCAGCAGTGGACGTCTTTTGGCTGAAATGATGAAACCTCCACACCCGAGTTCGTACTGGATAAAATTATACTTCTTGTTAATGTGCAGGTGCCAGCTTTTAACCCTTAAACAAACGCGGCGCTGTGTAAGACTTATCAAAGATGTTAAAATGGATTTAGCTTACATTTAGAAATAGTTTTAATGTATGCTAAATTAAATATAAAAAAAAACATAGTATATATGTTTTTTTCTGGTGGGAATATATTTCCCTATGTTTGGTTAGGATATGTTTTGTTTCAATGGTGGGAAATTATTTCCCTATATCCTTTACTGCAATGCCTAGTTGTGCTGCATGACTAGTTGTTGCCTTTGACTTTACTTGGTTTTTGAATAATTAAGAAAAAACCAAAATCATAGAAATTAGGTTATTTATTATTGCACAAAAAGTAATAATCACTTATTGGAAACAGAACAGGAGAATCATACATTGGTTACATTTATTGTCTTCTTTCTTTTCATTTTAGATTGCAACGACATTTTGAAACTCTTTACGTTCCTAAAAATAACAATAATGATTTCAATATTCTTTGTTATTATTTTTATTTTAAAATAAAAAATTTGAACAAAAAGACAGAATCAACATTTTATATATATTGATAAAACAATGAACGCGAAAGGGATATAGGGAATTAATTTCCCACTTAGTATTTACCGAAATGGATATAGGGAAATTATTTCCCACCTAGTTTAGACATACAAAACTAGCACGGAGTTTTATTTTTATACACTGTTTATACCATCAATATATCAGAAATATAGTCTACTTACAGAAATAAGGACAGTTACGTACTTATAAGATTTTTTCTGCTCGTCAGACAAAAAACACTTCACAACAATCCTAATTTAGAGCTAAATTGACGGAAAAAACGGACCTCGAAGTTTGAACTGACTTTGACGTCTAAGGCATGTGACATTTATTAAGACAGTGTTGCCAGAAAATCAAAGAAATATGGTATAGTTTTTGATGGATCGAAATAATTTGAAGTATCGATTATGGATTAATTATAAAATACCAAAATGTAGATCATTGTCGGGTGGGAAATAATTTCCCTATGTTTGATTAAGGGTTAAATATAAATGAAATTCTCCCATTCCGCGTAATAATGTCCATGTTTTTACTCGCGCTACCGCATAACTGTCAGCACATTGCCAGCAAAAAGCATGAATTAGATGACAATAAATGAGTCGTAAATGATAGTAAGCTCTTACGCCGAACATTTTTTAACATCCGCTCCAGACAGACTCCCCGTCGCGCGATGATCGATCATCCGTGGAACTGCGTTGGTGGAAAAAAGACAATTGAATAAGCACTTTTCTATTGTGTGGTGGCAACATTAAGGTTCCATTAAGTAGCTGTAAATATAGAGTGACTGTCTTGTTGCGTTGGTCTAGTACCGTAACTGTCGCAAGAGGGAGTGCTGAGGTACCAGGTTTGATTCCCGGGTAAGGCAAAGTGTTATTGAGCATTTTCATTAATCATTACTCAGTAGCGGCAGCCAAAGTGTTTGGATTTGTGCCCGATTGATGACGATAAGGTCACTCCTTGTGACGGGACTTAAACACCTTTAAACTGTCGGAATGTGGTTGTTTGTTGTTGTTATGTAAATAGCTTTCGCTCACTAGAAAACGCTCTAAGGAAAGACTAAGCAGTAGCGAGAAAGTATTTCCCTACCCAACCCATTTGTGCCAGTTGCTGTAAATGTCCTACCTGGACATGAATTGCAATGGCTGACCTGGAAGTCTTTAAATAGACTCCGGTCACAGCTCGGCCGAAGCAAGGAAAACCTGCTCAGGTGAAGATTCATAGATGATTCAGCCCTGGAGTGTAAATGTGGTGTTGCCCCACAAACGATGGGCCACTTGATGTCGTGTCCAGCCTGTCCTGTTATTTGCACATCACAGGAGCTGATGGAGGCTACTAAAAGTGCTAAACTCTTGGCAAATTTTTGGGCCGACTCAATTTGAATTGTCATTGGCACGCTAATAAGAACCTTTTCAAATAGTTGTATAGATATCGTTAAGAGTGTTGGAGTGTTGGTTGTCGAGGGTCGTGCGCGTGGAGAGCCGGCGCGACTTGTATGCGGCGCTCGTCGCGCAGCGCTCGCAGCCACATCGGCATGCTGCCAGTGATCACGCGCACAACTGAATTATTCAGCACGCCTCACGCGCCGCTGTCGCATTATACCGTACGATCCTTAACGCCTCGCCTCCGACTCAACCCGCATATGGAGTACCGGAAAAACTAACAATGTCGTACCTATTACATGACAAATTGCGACTATTAGCGTCTCAGTCTCGACGCACCGGCTTTGGTCTCAGCTCTAAGTCGCAGATGATTATGGAAACGTTGTTATGCAGTTCGCGGAAACCTTTTTACTGGATGTGCTGTTTGTCGAAGTTGAGAGTAGTAAGGCCTGTCACGAGCCAGTCCGTCTTGTGATGCCATTTGTTGAGATGATACTACGGGAGCTGTGGACTAGATTTACCAAAGGGATGTTCTCCGTCTGTAGCCGTCATATTGTCATTATTGTTTTCAGTAACAATGTTTATCACAGAAACAGTATAAAGAACGAACGGCGAATTAACTTTGACATTAGAGATAGATAAACGCTTGTTAATACAACGAGCTGTATAAATATTAGTATGCCATACAAACGTGACATTTAACAATCATTAAAGTAATCTATGTATCGTATAACAATCATGTAGAATTTTACCTTGAAATCTACTCAAATCGATTGATCTAATGGAAGGCCAACAATTATTGTAGAACCTATAGTTGAGGAGCTACTTAAGAGGTTTATTCGCCTCCTTTTTTCTGGCCTTTTCACTGGCCTATTTTTTTTGGAGGGTGGGAAATCATCAAATGACTCCTTCCGCTGGGTGGAGTGGTAGGGAGTGTCAGACTTCTACTGACGAAAAACCACCCATGTTCCTTCTTAGCCTTTTGTTTTGGAGGCTGCGGTATCTCTTTCGAACAACCCGTAACCCCGCAGCCCCGACAGGCTGTTCTCTGTCCTGATACTTACATTCAAATTGATCGACGTTTGGCAAAAACTACTTATGTAATATTGACATGGCATGGAAGCCACACGAAAAAGAAGAAGCACATAAAATAGCTAAACTCAAAGAAAATGACACGGTGTACTGGCCCCTAGCTCTCGACCTAACAAAGCCCTTTCCGGCACAAACCAGATACATATTACCAGTGACAAAAACATGACTTTATCTTCCAGACCGATGTCCACCTGTCTATACCAACTTCAGTCTTGCTAATGGCACAAAAGTGTACATTCATTTTCATCAAAACTAACAATGGCCTGCTAAAGTCGCCTAATAGACTATTACAGATAAATTTATGTTGGTAACAACGTCTCAGGATTGAGGCATAGTTGACTAGCATTACCATATAAGAAAGGGGAATAAATAACATCGATTTCTGTTGGAAAATTATTCGTTAGATGTTGAAGCGAGTAATCATGAGCGGTGAATAGGCTTCATGCGAACACGAGTTTGAATTTAAATGGTTAATTTGTGTCTTATAGGTAGCTGTTTTGTAAGGAATGTGTTTTGTCGTGGATTTATATCTTTCTCTTGTATGTTGGTTAGATCGTGTGACTATTGACTTGGGGAATGAGTGGGTGTAGTGTGGGACTATTTGAGTACCGCTCCTGTACCATACCAGTGAGTGAAGCCTAGTGGGTGACTGGTGCGATGACTTGGAATATTTCAAGATATGTTCGGGATAAAAGAGCTCTTGGAAGGAATTGGGGGAGGTCTTTGCCCAGCTGTGGGACAGTGCCAGCTAATAAATGCTTGGGGATTAGTGGGATGCGGATGGACCAAAAAAGGTAACACATAGGAAACAGTGGATGGTTATGAGAGATACCATTAAGGTACCTTTGGTGGACACAAAAAAGAAATCAAATCTAGTTACTTATACCTTTTTACAGTATGCACAGGTATGTAAGTATCTAGTTCTGTCGGTTAAACAAAGAATGTGACCTACAATATATTCACGCAATAAGATTTATTATTCAAGTTAATCCAATCGAACCATAGCAAGAAACACGAATCGACTGATTCGACACAAAAAATACATGTCAAACCCACCCAGTTCCATAGATCAACTAGGAATTTCGAACAAAAACTCTATGCTCTACTCTATGGCTAAAAACCGTTAAGTTTAAACTTTACAAGTGCGATTAAGAAACGTCAAATCAAATGTAGTTTGTATTGATACGGATCTTGAGAGTAACTGCAAGTACTTTGGAGCACTGTTAACTGATTTTCTACTGTCATTAATAATTAATTACTCGTTTGAGTCTGTTTGACGACTGTGTAATGAGTGTTGAGTGGCCGTAAAAAACGTGGTAGGTAGATAGAAACTTATGAAAATACAGCTTTATAAAATTACTTTGTTACTAGGAACTAGATAGGTTTTCGTTGTATCTCCATAGTTTTTACTGTATGATTGTAATCTGTCCTACCTAATTAGGTTCTTAACTTGTGTTATGTTTTGGATTTTTTCAACTCTCATAATGTGAAGCGATGGGAACAACAGGTGGAGTGGAGCACGCTTGTCTAGAAGAAGGGTGCCCTAATCATTCGCCTCTGGTCATAGAGACCTACTTTTGAGGCAATATCTAAGAAAAGTTATAGACTCAGGCGTTACTTTGTGGAAATCCATGCAAAATCTTTAATTATGCGAAAAAGATCCAAAGAAATAAAAAAAATGCAATATAAACAGACTGTTAGTTGTTTATACGGATTGACCTACCTAGGCAGAAATGAATACATTTGGTAAAGTCCATTTCACGAAAGAAGTCCCGCGGACAATTGTGGAACTAAATTTGACAGATGGGGAGATATGGAGAGAGAGAGAGAGATAGCAACATTAATGTCGCGCGAATACAGCGCTGCGTCTGCGGGACTTCTTTCGTGAAATGGACTTTATCTCCTCTCTCTCACAGAAATCTAATTCCATTCAACTCCACGCTGCACGCCCCGCCGCGCCGCTCCGTATTTGCGGCCTTAGAATATGAGTTGCAAATTACCAAACCGTTGCAACTCCTGAAAGCCAGAATCAAACATAGAAATGCTATTTGCTGTTTACCAATGTGAGTACGGAGTGTGTGTAGGTACCTACCTCCTAATCTCCTATGTTATCAATGCACTTTAGGATGCGTCAGCATCCAGATTCAGTGGACATATCTAATCCCTGATTAGCTTACTGAGGCACGCGCTTTACTGATACCAGAGGAAAGGGTTACCATATTTTTAAAATTCAGTGCCCATTTGAATTTCTGAATATCGGTAATACCCAAGCCTTATAGATAGCTCCTTTATGCCTTTTGCTTAGCATATCTAGAAAGCAGCTCTCACGTTTCATATTGAATAAGCATAAGAAGCTTCAAAGATTCCCAACGATTTATATTCAGAATTATTTATAACGCCGTCCTTTTCAATTTTGAAAACGTAGACATGTAATTTGTCTTCTATTCAATTAGCATTGCGATGGTAAGTTGCCACTTTAATCAAAAGTGCAGGTACTTTAATTTGCCCTGTCATAGTACGTATTAAATTTCATCCAAGCTATAACCCCACGCGGTGCATGTAAATTAAACATAAATCACTCCTACACTTGGTATACAGCCAGCTATTTATATTAACTTCACTATAGCGGTATTATGCAAAGGTTTAACATGGCTTTGGAGAAAAAAAAGTGCTATTAAAAATTTAAATATGTACAAATGGGTGCTTCGGTATTGTAAAGCTCTTGAAAGTGCGGCTTGTAAATCATGTAGGTACCTAATAAAAAATTAATTTCACGTTGAAATAATTCCAGACTTAAGCAGGTTGGATAGCTACATAGTACATAGGTAATATGACCGCATATTCGCCATATTGTTGGCAGGTAAATTCTGCTAAAGTATGCGAAAAGTTACCCGTCCATACAGGGATCCATCCCCGCACGGAACAAATATTTGTATGGCCTGCAGATAGTTGTTTCGGGTCTGGGTATTTGTGTATGTGACTTTATGTGTTTGTGAACGCACCCACGATACAGGAGGAATTCCTAGTGTATTGCAAGATTCTAAACAAAAACTCCCTAACTGATGATAAAAATCGCAGTGGTGGGTAGAACAATTAGTGCCCTTCGTTTGCGTTAAGGGTACTTTTACACCCTTTATAGGGGTTTTAATCGGGTTATTATTATTTATTTTTTTTGGTGGGTGGAAAATCATCGAATAACCCCCCTCCGCTTTTGGGCAGAGCGAAGGGGAGTGTCAGACTTCTACTGACTAAAAACCAAACCCATGTTCCTTCTTCGCCCTTGTGTCGGAGCCGCGTTATCCTTTCGATAATCCACAGTCCCAACGATACCCCTATTACAGGATTTATAGAGTGACTGATCAGTTGCAGAGGCGTCTCAAGCCCATATATGTAGCGCCCGTATGCAAACATAACCCTAGAGCCCCCTAGAGCAGAGGCGTCTCTAGCCCATGTAGCGCGATTTGATTCATACTATGATCCATGTTATGATTCTTATTATAAATTTATAATCCATATTATGATCCACATTAGGGTTCAATTTGGGTCCATTTTAGAAGTTGGATTTTCCACATACCAGTATGTGGAACCAGGGACTCCATAGCGAGCAGTGATCACCGCCCCCTAAGACCGCTGCACCCGGGTGCAACGCACACCCTGCACTGAAGGTAAAGACACCTCTGATCAGTTGATCAAACAGATCTTTTTTGTCCATGAAACAAGAAAGTTACTCCTCACTCGGTGCATTCTGGCTTATTATGTAGGAACAGGTAACCCAAAAAGGATAAGGGACAAAGTTAAACCGTTAATCAAATATATGGGGGTTAACCGATTAACCTTAACTTGATTAATCGGTCTTTGGTTATCTGTAAAACTCATGCCCAGACAAAATATCTTTTAGCGCCTAGACTTCTCGTCGGAGCAATACACAACCAGTGGGAGCATAAGAGGATTAGCTTTTAGCTTGTGGACAGTTTGTAGACTTCCGTCAGTCCAGTCTATCTATTGTCCTAGTGAAGACAATTGAAGGCCAGACGTAGATTGGATTGGAGAGTGCCAGATTAAGAGCCCAACAAAGGTTTCAAGAGATTATCGCCGAATACCAGATCCTAACACCTGGGCGTAAGGTAGATGGACATTTTTTTGTGTAGGATAAGTATTAGTGAAGACGAGCCGAAATATCTGACATAACCCTCACTGTTGACAACGCAATGAAATCCAAAAAGGGGCAAATTAAATTACGCCATCAATTCGTTCACACATGGTAGGCAGTACGCACAACAACAAACGTTTCGCAATTGATAAATGAGTACGATAAACCCACGTATGTTATTTGACGCAGAGAATAGAAAAAACGACCTTGCTGTCTTAAATCACATCGTTGACCTACTGATCCATAAGCCGACCTTTGTTACTAGTGCCAGCAGAGGTCAGGAACCTTCAATCAAGTTTCTTATATCGGTGAATGTCCATAATAGCGTATTTTTCTTTAATTATGACTGAAGTGCGTTAATCGTTACTTGTCACTCAAAACGTATCGCCTCGTTCTCGACCTCAGGTGATGGGGACTTAGGGACGAGCGCAAAACGGACTCAGGCGAGATGCGTTCTCGTAGGTATGTCACTTATTGTTTCCTTCCCATGTGTACCTTCGAGTCGCAGACTCGCAGTCCGAGACGCGGTAATTAAAGATAAAGCCGGTTACATCCGGAGTTATTTACTATACTTACGGACCTTGTAGAAACTAGAACAAATATACCGTACCTTCAAGCGTTTTTGCCACACCTATTAGGTAGTGGAATCAAATATCAATGATATGTATCCGTGGCACCAAGGATCCAGGATATTTTTTCTTGGGGGGGGGGGGGGGGGGCACATCACATGTAGTCTAGTCAATAAGTGCTTTTAAAATATGAAGGAGATGTCATTCGAATGCCCGTCTCCTGATAGGGAGGAAAGTGGAAATTAAGAAAACGTTATACATACCTACGTTCTATAATACGTAAAACGTTTCTTGTTCGTCCGATTAAGCGCGTACGACAGTTTCGGCGGGAACAAGTGTGCGTTTACCTTTATGGAGAAACAACACTGGAGAAAACAATTCCAAAGTGAACTTCATAAAGTATGCCATTTACTTTATGAAGTTCACTTTTGAATTGCTTTCTCCAGTTTTGTAGCATGTATATCAAAAATGACGCAATGCATGATAAACAAGTGTCTTTCGGCTTTGTACAGGGACTTTTAACGATCAAATAATGGTTTATATTATAAGAATAGGTATCTCTTTTGGCCTATTACAGCAGGTCCTGAAATATTCAATTCCACTTATTTGGGTTCGACGCAATAGTCATTCTCTTAGCGTTATCGTCGTTCGCACAGTCTATCCATCGTTCTAATCTGCCTCCCCCCCTCCACTACTCTTATGACTATACGAACGTTCCCAATGGGGGCTTTACTGTTCATTATGATTAACTTCGTATGGACGTCAACGCACTTATGCATGCGCAGCGCGTCTGTACGGGTTGAGATATACCTACTCGTGCAGACGTTCGCGTGTGCGACCAAAAAGTCTAACATATCCAAAACATTTAATAGTTATATACAGTGATAGTCAAGCAGCACTCAAAGCACTGAACAAAGTGGAAGTCACATCTGCACTGGTTAAAGAGTGTAAGGAAGCACTCAACCAGCTAGCGGAAAGAGCAGAAGTAACAGTCGCATGGGTCCCTGGTCATCAAGAACACGAAGGGAATGAGATAGCGGATGAGTTAGCCAGAAAAGGAGCAGATGAAACCTTTGTGGGACCAGAGCCCAGGTTACCGATCCCACATAATATAACAAAAGGAATCATCCATAGAATAACCACAGGAGAGTCAAATAAAAGATGGAATGCAACAGAAGGTTGTCGACAATCGAAAATCTTCTTAAAGTCATATGATGAAAAGAAATCCCACAAACTACTCAGAATGAGCAGGGGAAACATAAGACTAGTAGTAGGCATCGCAACAGGACACTGTGGACTCAATAGACACCTGACGATTATGAAAGTAAAGGAAGATCCCATATGCCCAGCATGTGGAGAAGCAGAAGAAACAAGTTTCCACCTTGTGGCGGAATGCACAATGTATGAGCCACTCAGATGGGAAATCCTAGGAACAGATGAGATTAATGAAGAGAAGCTCGCAGAAATCTCTACCGAACAACTGGTGAGCTTCTGCAAGGCGACAGGAAGATTCGCGATGCCGACCACCAGTAACCCATGAAGGGGATCCACCAAAATGGGGAACTGGGCGAAATAATCCACAACGAAAGGACTGATCGCCCGTCTGGTGTCTGCCGGCGTCCCCGAAGATAAATAGAATAGAAAACATTTTCCTCAATCCTCATCTTCATTCTAGTGATCGCAGGTTGAATGCAATTTAAAATTAAACTTGAAAATAATCGCCATTAACTAGTTAACATAAATAAACTACATATATTCACAACACTGCATTCTTTACAAATAAAACAACAAATCAAATAGACGTCCGTATAATATAAAATACAATAAATTGATAAATAACGTGCTAGTCTCGCACTAGGTCGATGTCGATGTTGAACTGTCCCTTTTCAAGGTCGCAGGCTGCTTGGTACCGCCATTTGAAGGTGCTGCTTGCGTTCTGTGGTTTTCTCTGTGGAGGAAAATAAGTATTGGTTAATTTTATGTTTGTGAAGAAGCACATCATCGTCGAAGGAATGAGGGGAGGCCTTTGCCAATAGGCCTAACCTTCAACCTTTGGGACTCGTTGCCAATGAGTTTCTACATCGTTGTCAGAGACTTGGATATAGGTGACGAAATAAATAGCTTAGATATAGGTATAGCATGATTAGTCTATTATTTTCTCCATACTCTGGTCAGGTCTCCTATCTGTGAGAGGGAATGAGCTCCAATGCAATCCACTGGGTCCCAATGATGGGTGTCACATGTCTTCAGATTTTTGTTCGTTCTAGGACCAGTCAGTTTTCTGGCGATGATTTTCTCTACCCTTTTGGGAGCTAGGTGATGTCGCTTATTTCAACAAGACTTTTTTTAAGATTACCAACATTGGCGCTTATAAACTTTGTTATGTCAAACCCGTGATCGACTGTACTAATATAATAAAAAGTATAGGTACTATTACGTGTAAGTACTGCATATTATAACTGATTGTCTAGTAAAATACACAATCAGTTTGATTACTTGGCAACAGGGAAGTAAACAGAGTAATTACTATGCAGGCTAGATTGCTCTAATATAAATGAATGTAAGTTATATAATTATTGTTTTAATTATATTTGTTGCTGACTGGCTTTTTGCTTTGATCTTTTAATAGGTCTGTAAAGCTGTTTTACTGCCAGTGTAAATGGCACTATTATATTATAAATGACTCGTAAAAGATAAATAGGTTTAGGCTAATATTATTATATTTTTTACTGTTCTAATTGGACTATTTTATTTCTACTTGTATTTTAATTGTTTATTGCGAAGTAATTCTTGAATATTTTCGTTAGGGAATTTCTGGATTCGCTCTCCACGCTCAAGGCCCGCGATAGAAGCTATGCAATAGCTTAAAAATGAACCAGTCTTACTCCAATGCCTCTATAAAACAAATAAAAAGATAACTAATGACTAATCTGCATTTTAACTTGTGTTGTTCAAAGCTTTGCTGCGGGCAATGGTTTTAATCCATTAATCTCTAGCTAAGTGTAGTTTACAGGCTTACAATATCGAGGAAACTATTCGTCACGGTTTTATTATATTCATCAATATCTAAATGATTATGCTAAAATTGTTATTAAATATACTGTTGATCCGACTATTTTATTTAGGTACTGTTGCTAAGTACACTTATAAGGCGTGTCAAATATACCTTCATATTAAGATTAATCCATACTGTAATATTATAAATACGAAAAAAACTCTGTTTAAACGTTAAAAACCTGGTCGTAATCCCATCCCAGCGACAACGATGTTTCGATCGCGATGACGAATTACAGATACTGTCAGCCTGCATTATCCTGCAGATGAGCAAGGGCCGCACCAAGACTATTAGTTCTTTCAAACAGTACCAATGTTGACCACTGGTCATTGGTTAATCTTGGACGTCCCGCCGTCTTCTGCGGAGTCTGTCGCGACGCCTTCAGGACTAAGGCCCGTTATCCACCAAAGCAGAGCGGAGAGGAGATCTGCCAAATTCAACCAATCACAGGAAGGACGAAAGACCGAATCTGCCTAGCCTTTTCCCAACTATATTGGGGTCGGCTTCCAGTCTAACCGGATGCAGCTGAATACCAGTATTTTACATGTAGCGACTGCCTATCTGACCCCCACAACCCAGTTAATACTAGGTAATACGATACCCTTTGGTAAGACTGGATGTCAGAATTTCAGGTCACTGAATACCTGTAACGACTGCCAAAGATCTATTTAAATGGCAGTCGGGACCAACAGCTTAACGTGCTTTCCGAGGCACGGAGGAAACTCGGTATGTCGGGCGGTCACCCATCCACAGACCGACCTAGGCAAGCACAGCTTTACCTAAAGATCGACCCGAGTGGCAGTTCTTATTAAGCCACGAGCTCCAGACCACCACCAGATGTAAATGTTAAATAATGTGATTGGCCGATTTCCGCACATTTCCTCTAGCCTCCGCTCCTCCCCACTTTGGTGGAAACCAGGCCTAAGATTAGAATGCGCTATTTTATGCTGTCGTTTTGCGTTCGCGTCAAATTCAAGAAGGTGACTATACTAATGATTCTCGACCCGCATCAATAATAAAATGGGTAGATATTTCTTTCTTTGAAATAAAACCGGTAAGTGTGAACCACCGTGCTAAAACGTATCCCGTCTGATTGGCACACACACAAACAAACGGTTCGGTATGGGGTTTATTCTGAAACACGGTTAACTATTTAACAACAAAAAAATAGCTTAATATATAATCTATTTATTATTATTGTTTTGGCACCGTAATTGATACTGATTATTAATGAATTTTGTGACAACCTCCTGTTTGACTCGGATGCAAAACATATGAGTTTCGTTCTATCACTACATATTATAAAACAAAGTCCTCCACCGCGTCTGTCTGTGCACGATAAACTTAAAAACTACTGCACCAATTTTCATGCAGTTTTCACCAATGGATAGAGTGATTCTCGAGGAAGGTTTCAATATATAATTCGTCAAGTTTTTGCGAGCGGAGCCGAGGGCACCTGATAGTGCATTATATTCATTATAGCTTGTCAAGTGTTATAGTACTTACAAGTATCTTGACCGCCTGCCTGGTGTGAGGGTCCCAGTCCACTCTCTGTCCCACGACGGGTGGCTGTGTGGGCCCCGAGCTCTGCTGGCTCCCAATCTTCCACACCGTCCACAGAGCGAACCCGTTCACTTGTGCTGTCTCTTCTGCTTGAGGTTTACTAGAAAAGTTAAATAAAAATGGTAGTTTATGGACCTTTTATAATTTGTGTTACGAAAAATGGGTTATTAGGTCTTTACCTATGAAATTGCCGTTTTGTTTGAAAAAAATTTAACGATTTTTTTTCATGTATTTTTTATTTGTATTAATCGAAGTAATCACCCATGCAGATGCAATCAATGCATCTTTGCCAACGCAGTGGCAGTTTATTGATGCCCTTCTTAAAGAAATCAGCTGGTCGGGAGGCAACAAATTCTTCAAAGGCATTTTGTACTGCCTCTCGGGTATTGAATTTTTTTCCCGCCAAGAAGTTATCCAAATTCTGAAAAAAGTAGTAGTCTGTAGGCGCAAGGTCTGGTGAGTAGGGCGGATAACGGAGAGCTTCCAACCCCAGTTCATGCAACTTGGAGACCGTCTATTTGACCTATTATTTCTGCCACTTCTTCTCCCCAGAAAAACACAAGGAATCGGTTAAATGCGTTTAAAGGCCCATCTCAATATTTAATTTTTGGCAATCAAAAATTGAAGATAACAACATCACGCCTGTAATCCCCGAAGGGTTACAGAGGTGTATCTATTAGTTTACCTACATATCGCCAGTTATGCTTAAGACCCATTTAATAGGGAGCCATTTGTTGCCATCAATAGGCACAAATTCAGACTTCGTGGCTGCTAGTGAGAAATTACTGATGGAAAAACTTAATAACATTTTGCCCGAACCGGGAATCAAACCCAGGACCTCATGCTTAGCATTCGCGCTTGCGACCACTAGACCAACGTGGCAGTCAAGAATGATGTTATTTTGATTTTTCTTAATTTGTTATTCAACTGCACAAATGGCCTGAGAACTGAGGGATATTTTAGCAGGTCGTTCCCACAACGATTGAACCCTACTGTTACTTATACTCAGACTTACAGTACTTCAACCACGCCGTCGAAGGCGTACTTGGGCTCGAGCCGGGAGTAGATGACCGTCAGCAGTCTGACGGGCTCTCCGCGACTCTTGCAAGGGTACTCCCACAGCGGCTGTGCTTCTATCTCGGCGTCGCTGATTGTGCTCGAACTCTGCAGATACAACAACATTATTCTTTATTATTGTCGTCTTCTATATAAATAAAAAGAGAAGTCCTGACTGACTGACTGACTCATCAACGCCCAGCCCAAACCCTTGGACCTAGAAAGCTGAAATTTTGCACAGAGGTTCCCTTTATAATGTAGACAAGGAGTAAGGAAGGATTTTTCGAAATTCAACCCCTAAGGGAGTTTAATAGGGGATGAAAGTTTGTATGGAAAATCGTCATTTTCTCGCGGGCGAAGCCGCTGGCAAAAGCTAGTGGCTAAATAATAACAGCCGCTAGGGTCGATCTTTAAGGTAAGTCGAGCCTCACCACCTATTACATACCGAGTTTCCTCTGTGCCTCGGAAAGCCGTTGGTGTCGGCTGTCTTTGTAGATCTTTGACCAGCGTTACAAAGTAGTCGGCCTAAGTCAGTGGCCCGAAAATATGACAACTAGTATTACCAAGGAGTATAGCATTATCCAGTAGTAACTGGGTTTTGAAAGACTATGCTGACAGATGCTCTAACACAAGCACTAGCACTAAAGTGGCGGTGGGCAGGACATATCCGCAAGGCTCACTGACGACAGATGGACGATACGAGCCACTAACTGGAAAGGACCGCCAGGGAAAAGAAAGGTTGGAAGACCATACAAACGATGGGCAGACGACATAGCCCAGACTGCTGGCACAAGCTGGCGAACCCATGCCAAAGATCGGGAGAATTGGAAGCGGATGGAGGAGGCCTTTACCCGATATGGGACTATCTCAAAAAGATACCCAAACAAATAACACTACTAACTAGAATAAGACAAACACTAACACAACTAACACTTATTGCATTTAAAATTTAAATATTGTGAGATAAGAAATAAAAGGCTTATTATTATTATTATTAACTGGGTTTTGGAGGTCAAATAGGCAGTCGCTTCATGTAAAATCTGCAGACAGTTAGACTGGAACCCGACTCTCATATAATTGGAAAAACGCTAGGCAGCTATGGACTTGTACGACATCGAATCTTGAATTGTTACATTACAGGCGAATGCACCAGTGATTGAGAACTATAAGTGAAGTGTAACTGGATCATTTTGTAAAAGGAAACAGTTACCGTTATCCTGTACAGCTCTCTCTTTCTCGCCCATAAGAACCTTCTTTTGTTTTAAAGGTTGACGTTCAAAAGTGCCTTTTAATTACCTAATAGGGGTCGGACAAAAAAATACTAATTAGTCTGTCAGATAGATTTCCAAAAAATATTGACCACATATTTTTTCCTTTTTCACGTAAACAAAAAATGAAGACGATACATACAGTGCTTCGAAAACTGGTGTGACGTCATATAGACATATAGTACATTTTGTACCTTCAAGTGACGTTTCAAGCCCCACTCCATGATCTTTGACGCGCTATAGCTTCGACAATTTTTATTGATTTGATATAACAAAAAACACGTATCCAATATTTTTCGATAATCTAACTGACGGACTAAACAGAATCATATTTTTTTGAGTCAGTCCGATCCCCTATTGAAATAACTGCCCCCCTATTACATAGGACTCACAACATAACTGGCGAAATGTGGGTGTACTATTAGGTACACCTCAGCCTTATCCTTCGCGGATTACAGGCGTGGTGTGTTTGACATGATACACTAGTTTATATTGTTCATGCAAGTAACGTGACCTTTGTCATTTATTTCTTGCAATTTCAGCAGGGCTATTGCGTATCTTTTAATGACAGTGGATAACTTATAATGTCTATCAAATAACTGTCAAATGGTGAGTTTTTAAGAAAAAAATGTACACCATAACCAATTTACAGTTAATCTATGGACATTTCTGATAGCCACTGACGATAAAAAGATACGCAATAGCCCTGCAGGATGGCTTTGCTTGTTTAATGCTTTTGACAATAGTGTGTCAAGTTCGGGACATTCCTATGTTAGGTATACTTATATTATTCCGTGCTATCAGTGTGCTTATTAAGATGACAACGCGAAACTATTTCTTGCTTTTCAAAAAAGGGTTCAATCTTGTGAACCTATAAGCATAAGTCAAGTTTCGTAGACTAGAAACTGGATTGGAATAGGATACTCGTTGAAGATCGACGTATTAAAGTCATGAAGACTTCTGTATTCAGTAAAAATCTTGCCAGTAGGAAGATTGCACAAACATTCTGGCAGACACTAAGCACAAAGGTAAAGCAATTATGAAGTTATGTTAATTTCTGCAAAAGCCAAAAAAGCGGATGTTTCGCTAGTACCTACCATAATTGAATCGCATGTGACTAAAAAAAGTTATGAATATAAATGTGGATGGATGGAGAGGGAGAGGAAGACCAAAGAAAAGATGGATGGAGTGTGTGAGGGGTGATATGGAGGAAAAAGGAATAAAAATGATAACGTGACGACTAACAGGGCAGAATGGAAGGAAAAAACGTGTTGCGCCGACCCCAAATGACATGGGATAAGGGCAGGAAGTAGTAGTAGTAGTCGCTAGTACCATAATTTACATAAGTAATATAAATAAATATACGTACACTCACCTCAACTAATTTGTCAAACACTGCCATATCGATTCCTTCACACTGCCCTAGCGGTGTGGCGATCTTATGCAAGTCTTGGAACTCCACCGGCATAGCCCAAATCTCACAGCAATCTGGCAGCAGAGTCGTACAGTTGTACAAATTACTCTTTTCTTGAAACAAAAGATACGCCATCTTTAAATTCTCCCACGGCAGTATAGCACTCGTAAAGTTAGGATCACCAATAACTGCTGTCACTTCACCTATTATCTCATCGGTAACTTCAGATATAATATGTACATTTTGAAGACAATTTGCATCAATATAGTCTTGTAGAATACCGATATTTAACTTCAAACTTCCAAGTATATAAACTTTTTTGGCGCCAAATTTCGATGCAGCTAACCCCATGAGACTGGCTCCATTCACGTCTAGAACAACTGAATTCTCGTTTATATTTTCTTGCAATTGTCCTAGAAACTTCTTGCTTCGTTTTCCATCATTTAGGTATGACACGTGAGTTCTAGACAGAGCCATGTGGACTCCACAATCGCAGTTAGGTCTCTTGTAGTTCTGCCTTTTGTTAAATTCGGTTTCTAGATAGAACCAGAGTGAGTATTCGTCTTGGCATGAGATGAGGGTTGCTTCCGAGTCTTTCTCTAGCGTGATGTCCTGTGGTAGGTAGTAGACTGCTTGCATCCAGTGGTCGCGCCAGGGTATGGTGTCTTGTGGTCGTTCAGCTGATGTGTTTGCGTCAGGGTGGCACCACCAGGGTGCACAGCTGAGGCAGATTCGGCCTAGAATCGAACATTTTAAAATTATTTTATTACAGTGTCTCTTAACAATATTCAGTATTTTGTGCAACTACGTCGCAAACAAAAAGTTAAATAAAAAGGCCACGCTTTATCTTGGCCTTAAATGATTTCTTAAAGAAACCTAGATGAGACGCACTGTTTGTTCACCAAAATATAAAAATTGTTTTCTGTAAAACAAAATTATTAATGCAGCACAATTTAAATGAAAAATTATCGGAATTTTCTCGGGAACAATTTCATACAACTGCGAAAATATAAATATAAGCATATTTATACTTTCTAGAGCCTAGAGAATATGCGCCTGTGGAGTTGAACC
Source organism: Diarsia mendica (assembly GCA_949316265.1). Taxonomy (NCBI): domain Eukaryota; kingdom Metazoa; phylum Arthropoda; class Insecta; order Lepidoptera; family Noctuidae; genus Diarsia; species Diarsia mendica. The sequence continues at coordinate 5,225,124 of OX438904.1, forward strand.
TCATCTGGAGAAACAGAGCGGGGATGCCTTCACACGCGGCAGTGCGATCGGCACGCTCCGTTTCTCGTTCTATAATAAAAATAGTTGTGAAAGAGAGAAAGAGAAAGGAGCATGGAAAAGTGTGATTCCAAGATCGAGCAACAGTTTTAACGGCGTATCATGGTCTAGTAGCCTCAACATTGAGGTATGGAATTATATTTTGGGGCAATGCCACGGGTAAAGATATGGTATTTAAGTGCCAAAAAAAGTGCATAAGAGCTATTTATAATTTGCAGACAACAGACAGCTGCAAACCGTTTTTCAAAAATACGAAAATATTAACTATGCCGTCGTTGTATATCTACGAAACATCTATGTTCGTAAAAAATAATTTGCATAAATTTGCTAGAGTAACTAGTCAGCGCCGTTGTGTTCGGTTACAAACAGTCGGATCTAGTACTGCATTATACAGAGACAGTGTTTTTGTAATGGCTTCAAAGGTCTATAATAAATTACCAAAATGTATAAGGAGTGAAGATAATGTCCGCAAATTTAAAAGTAAATTGCATTCATTTCTAATAGATAAGACGTATTACTCTATCGAAGAATTTTTAAATGATAAAATATGACATTACCAGCCCTTTATTATAATTTATTTTTAATTATAATTTATTTTTAATTGATTTATAAGTGATTAATATTTAATTGACATTATTTAATTTTACAGTATTATAAAATTTGACATTATTAGCCTTTTAAATAAATTACCGTTGACATGACTGAAAAATAAATTATAATTGATTAATTAATGATTTATATTACATTGAATTCTCATTATTTACTCGAACTTGACTTTGTATTCTATATATTCTACGAGACTTTTTACTAAAAATCCAATGTTTGTACACCAATTTTATTGGTAGGACATAGAGAGACTAAAATGTATGAATAACACCTTTATTTCAATACCTGTGTTCACAAATAAAGATAATTTGAATTTGAATTTGAAGATAAAATAATTAGAAAGAATAATTTAAGAAATTATTCTTTCTTAAATTATTCTTTCTTAAGATGCCAAATCATGCTACAAGTTTCTGACACACTAAAGAAAACTGCCATCAAACTCACCTTCAGGATCCATATTAAGTTCCCACCACATGAACACAACCTGTGCGCTGCCCGTACCACTGACAGTGAAGTCTTGTTTCACTGTCCGCTTCATAATGATGGGTGAACGTCCTGACCAGTCATAGTAGAACACTGGGATCTGGTCCGATATCTCACGGAATGTGTGACGAGGTAGCTGGGAGAGTTGCAAGTCATGGACAGCTGCAGAACCAGGGCAGTCAACCATCTGATGGCAGAAATTTTAATGTGAACCTTATTGATTTATGAGTAAATCAAATAAAATGTAATAATATTACATGATTGTCATCAACATTGTTGTTGTAATTGATCAGTAAGAATATAAATCTAAACTAAACATAAAAAAAGTGGTCACGGCCGTGCCCCCGCCAAGTCGAGCAATAAAGCCGTACGGCCGCCATATCATTCTTTTCTCGAAACAGTTCAGGCCATTTTCGACCTCCCTATAAATTCGATGTGGATATTGAGTATACTTTTACAGGAATAGATTTAAAAATGTATTATTAACTAGTTTTCTACCCAGGAGTCATAGAAATCCTACATACAGTGATGTGGTTTTGGATACTCATTGGTGATTTGAGTAAGTAATTCCTAAGTATTGAGTAGCATCAAAGATGACAGTGCTTAAGTCTTCTAGAAATGAAATTCAACAAGTAGAGAGTTTTATTGGCATCTACATCCCAAATTTTTTTAAAACCTTTTTGCTATTGGCAAGTCAAACCTTTAATTAAATAAAACTGCATAGATCCACTTTCAATTAAATTAAGGTTGTTCTTACCTTTTGTGGTGTCCTCAGTACAACATCCAGTTCAGCATCAGCAAGATCATTGAGTTTGTTCCACTTCCACAAAGTCGGGCACTCAACCACTTGTGCGTATATAACTGCAGAGTCCGGCACAACTATACAGTCTGCCTCTAACAGGCATTTGTGTGCATGAGCAAATGTTGACAAAGCCCCTGAAAATAATAACAGGTATAATAAATAATAATAATAAATAAATAATAATAGTAATAAATAATTTTACTGTAGATCAAAAACTGGGGAAAACCTGGATGAGGCTGGCACAGGACCATGGAGAATGGCACAAGAAAAGGGAGGCCCAGCAGTGGGTGAATTCAGGCTGTAGATGATGATGATGATGATGACTGTAGATCATATATCTTAACAAGACTTTTTCTTTCTTAAAATGGTTTATTTGTTTGCTTTGACTGAATTTTGAGGTGACAATGCATGCAAGAATAGGTTATGATGGTTCTTTGTGTATAATTAAAATTCAGTGCATTCATTCAAACACACTACTAAGGTCTCCTCATAAAAATAACACACTAAGCTATTATTACACCAAGTCTTCAATAACTGGAAAGTATTTCACCAACTACAACCTTATAAATATTTCCGAGGTTGAATTACAAATATGTATATCTTCTAGAAGTCTAAAAGTGGTGCTGATGACTGAAACATGTGGCATGTGATCCACACAAACGCAACCCCAAAACAAATTGGCATAACAGCGGGGGGACTGAAAAAGATGTAAAAATATCCCTTGGAAACTTCTCACCTTCACCAATCAACTCGGTGTCAAACACCTCTGTAACCAAGATGTTAGCTCTCTCCTTCATATCACCATCTTCACCCACAGTGATCTCAGTGGACCTCTTCGGTATCAGTTTTATCTTGTCTTCGACACCGTTTATTTGGAGAATCTTTGCACAGCACTCTGCCATTGGTTCGAAAGCTTCACAAGCGACTACGGAGTCAGCACCAGCACGAGCTGCCATTATTGATAGAAGACCTGTTCCAGTGCCTGCAATTATATTAGAAAACCAATTTAGTTACATTATCAAATATCAGATTCAAAGTGCATAGTCAGTCAATGTAGTCTTAAATTAATTATCTGTGGCAATGTGGGGACAGAACAGATCAGTCAGAGGGTCGTCTTAGTATTTTTACCAATCTCCCATGATTCACCCACAGGTACATTCTCCCTAAAACGACGAAAACAACTTAAACAACGAATGTTCTCCCTAAAAGTTGTTACAAATCATATTAACAACAAACCTATATCCAAAACATTTGCTTTCTTTCCATTGCTATGCATTTTTTCTATAGCAAGCTGGAGAGCTGTCTGATACTTCTTGTTCCTCTCAGTATCGTGCAGCATATCGGCAAATCCAGATCGCGCTATTTCCTGGTGAAAATCATAGTTTTCGTCCTGCACATCCCACTCCGTACTGCCAGTAATAGGGTTCCTCTTCTGGGTGAAAACTTTCATCTTCGTAAAGACGGTGCTTTTAAACCTGAAACACGAAACCTTTCATTATAAAGCCCAGGATCCCGATGGTCACAAAAGTTGTTATCAAACAAACCTGTTCGTTACAAAAATATTACTGAATTTGACTAAATGTATTATTCTCATTTAGGAAAACATTATTTGAATAATAATCTTTAACTGTAAGCAGAACTACTACGTATTATTAATAAACACCGATCTAAATGTATTTTATAACCTAAAAATGGCTTCAGAGCAGAACTCTTCTTTTGTTTTTTTTGTGACTGACACTGACACTCTGACAGTGATATGACATTAAATTCGCTGTCCGGAAATAATTGTAGCGTTCAAGCGATTTCTGGATGATATTCTCTTGATCAACTTATTTTATGTGATAATTTAGTTCTAATTAGTAAGACACTTTTAATACAAAACATAAATATAAAAATATGATTGTGTAGTCGCGTAGCGTAATGTCGTATCAATAAAAAAATTGTGGCCATCGGCCATTAACCCTTAAACAAACGCGGCGCTGTGTAAGACTTATCAAAGATGTTAAAATGGATTTAGCTTACATTTAGAAATAGTTTTAATGTATGCTAAATTAAATATAAAAAAAAACATAGTATATATGTTTTCTTCTGGTGGGAATATATTTCCCTATGTTTGGTTAGGATATGTTTTGTTTCAATGGTGGGAAATTATTTCCCTATATCCTTTACTGCAATGCCTAGTTGTGCTGCATGACTAGTTGTTGCCTTTGACTTTACTTGGTTTTTGAATAATTAAGAAAAAACCAAAATCATAGAAATTAGGTTATTTATTATTGCACAAAAAGTAATAATCACTTATTGGAAACAGAACAGGAGAATCATACATTGGTTACATTTATTGTCTTCTTTCTTTTCATTTTAGATTGCAACGACATTTTGAAACTCTTTACGTTCCTAAAAATAACAATAATGATTTCAATATTCTTTGTTATTATTTTTATTTTAAAATAAAAAATTTGAACAAAAAGACAGAATCAACATTTTATATATATTGATAAAACAATGAACGCGAAAGGGATATAGGGAATTAATTTCCCACTTAGTATTTACCGAAATGGATATAGGGAAATTATTTCCCACCTAGTTTAGACATACAAAACTAGCACGGAGTTTTCTTTTTATACACTGTTTATACCATCAATATATCAGAAATATAGTCTACTTACAGAAATAAGGACAGTTACGTACTTATAAGATTTTTTCTGCTCGTCAGACAAAAAACACTTCACAACAATCCTAATTTAGAGCTAAATTGACGGAAAAAACGGACCTCGAAGTTTGAACTGACTTTGACGTCTAAGGCATGTGACATTTATTAAGACAGTGTTGCCAGAAAATCAAAGAAATATGGTATAGTTTTTGATGGATCGAAATAATTTGAAGTATCGATTATGGATTAATTATAAAATACCAAAATGTAGATCATTGTCGGGTGGGAAATAATTTCCCTATGTTTGATTAAGGGTTAAGCAGTTTGAGGGCTGATGTCAATATTCTGTACACACTGTCGTTTTGAAGTGAGTTGTCATGCACTTGTTATACAAGTAAATAAATGTATGTTTTTTTACTAAATTATAATATAAATCTAGAATTTTTTATCAGTCTTACAAAATATTTCGATAGTTGTACATTTTTTTCAATGGCAGCATGACTCCGTAGTTGTCATTGTCAGCGGCTTGAGCTTTCATTAGACGTTTTTCTATCATGGCGGCCGCCGTGGGTAGGATTTGTGGGGCACGTCTTTTGAGAAATAATGGCATAGTTGTTCCCCAGGTACTGGAAATCGTTCTAATCATTTTGTTATATAGTTTAAATTATTAGTAGGTACCCTTACCATGTTCAATATGTTACTAATGACGGAGAAGTTCAAGTTCGAAGTGTCACGGAAAACTGCTGTATTTTATGAATTTGTGCTAAACCATGAGCCTCGTAACGAGTTAAATCCGATGACGTGGTGTTAGGGGACCCTCTTGACCGAAAATTAGCAGCGAGTGTTTAAAATAAATTTTCATGGGCAAGTGATAACCTATTCTGCATTATGTAACAAGTACATTGGAAATCTAATGGAAGCTGTCCGTTGCAGGTATGTCAGCTGTCCAGCAGAGCCCAAGGATGGACAAGGAACAGAAAAATGGTAAGTTCAATTTATTTTTAGCAAAAGGAAATATTTTGAAAATATGCCCACGTAATCTTCCAAAAGACGCATTCGAAATTATCGGTATTGATTTTATACTGTAATATATCTAGGAGTACGAGTAACTTTTAGATTAAGT